>PVHT021183528.1:14630611-14700801 GCA_004024745.2 Catagonus wagneri | reverse complement strand
CCCCGCCCCGGTTTGGAGCTCTGAGGGCAGACGTGTGGCCGGTCCCCTAGGCCCCGCAGGAAACCAGCGTCATGCACTCTGGAGGCGCTGGGCAGTGCTCGGCATGGAAGGCGGTGTCCGTGGAGAGAGGGCCTCCCTGCTTGCTGCATGCCCACGGGGAGTGGAGGGGTTGGATTGTGTATTAGTGAATCCTGGCACCACCCCTTCACCAGTGGGTGACCTTGGATGGGTCAGGAGGCCACAGTTTCCTCCTTGTCCACCAAATGGGCCGTTAGTAGTATTTACCCCCCAGGGTTGTGGGCACCAGGTGCCTGGTACACGGTGAGCTTGCAGGACATGTCAGCTATTAGTGTAGTAAGTTCCCTGGCTCTGATCTTTTGTCCTGGGTGCTCTTGATCCCATTTCACAGATGAGGAGCCCGAGGCCCAGGGAGGCTAAGGCCATTCGTCCCTGACCCTGGCTAGGAAGTGGTAGAGCTGGAACTTGAGCTGAGGGCCTTGTTGCTGGATCCCACAAGGAGGTGCACGGTGTCCCAAGGGCCTGTCCTCAAACACACCCAGACGCACTGAGTCAGGGCCATCCGCGGTGGCTCCAGAGTGTCGCCTTCCCTGCCGGTCTCCCGGCCGGGACCGCCACGTCCGTCGAATGCTAGGAAGTTGATTTCGTTTGGTCTCCTTCCTGCCCCTGTCATTCCTCCCTCGAGGAAGCCAGCTCACTCACTGCTGTGCCAGGCTGTTGAACCCTCCGCTCGTGAGATCGTGACATATCAGCCAGAAAAGGGGCCTCTTAAATTCTTGCGAAAAACATAGATTCCAGGGCTCCACCCAGGACCCATGAATCAGAATCTCCAGGGGCGGGGCCTGGGAATCAGGACACCAGGGCCCAAAGAAGGGGAAACACTGGTGCTTTTAACCCTTTTATTTTTCGGTGGAGGAAGCGGGCTTCGGAGAGGGGTCTGTGTTGCAAGGAGGCCCAGTGAGCCTGGAGACCTCGAAAGCCTTCTCTGGACCCTTACCTGGGCCACAGCTGCTGCCACTTCCCAGCACTGTCCCCACCCTGCCCTCCCCATCCCCCAGCCTCAAATCTCTAGGAACCCGGTACAATGGAAGTGGTTGCGAATGGGTGTGCAGAGACCTTCTGGAAACGCAGGCTCTGCTCGGAGACTTCCTGTGTCTTACAATGTTATCTTCAGAATAGGAAACTTTGCCCCATTTTTGCAACGCACATCCTTTGCCTGAGAGTCTGTGGTGGTGCCGGCCAGCCGGGGCGGGTCGCTTCTCAGGCGGAGGCAAGGAGTCGTTCTGACAGCCATTGGAGGAAGGACTCTCTCCCTGCGACCCGCAAGAACAAACAAACAGACCCTTTTGCAAAAATAATTCATATGGGCCAGATTCATCAGGAATATTTGTTCCTTGAGCCCAGTGGTTTTGAAGACCAAGTCGTTTCTTAGGGACAAGAGCCCTAACTGTGAGGCCAGGCCTGGCTGCCTGGCCTCCAGCAAGTGATTTCTGCTCTCTGAGCCTCAGTTTCCTCTTCTGTAAAGGGAGGAGGTTGGGCTGAATAAGCTCTGACTCTGACCTTGAGCGCTTCCCTGAGAATCCCTTAGATTTCCCCTAACTTCCTTTGGTTAGGTTTGGTTTGGTTTTCTGGCATGCAGAAGTTCCCTGGCCAGGGGCTGAACTCGCACCACAGCAGTGACCAAGCCAGATCCTTAACTGCTAGGCCACCAGGGAGCTCCCAAGTGTGTCTTTGAAGTAAGCATGCTCTTGCTGTTAGGCAGTGTGTTCTTCAGCACCCTGTAATTTTCTGACTCTCCACCAATGCACCTTGGCATGGCCCCCCTCACCCGCTACTCTGAGACGGTCACATGCCCCACTGGGGTGCTGGGTGGATCTCCCAAGTGCCAGGCTTCGTTTTGAATTTGGAGCAGGGAAATGCCCCTCGGAACTGGCAGGCAACAGGGCTTTTTACGGGCTTGCAGTTAGTTATAGGCCCGGGCTAATGGTCCCCTCCTATAGGCCCGCTGCTATAAAATAGAATGTTTATGCTATTCCTCTTACTCCCCTCAGACTGGAAGTCTTAGGGAGGGCTCTTTTAGTTTGAAGGAAAAAGGTGTGTGTGTGTGTGTGTGTGTAGCCCACGAAATACCTTGGAACTGACCAGAAGGAATTATGTTTACAGAAACAAGGGCCTCTCTGATTTCCTTTGACATCACCGTTCCTCTCCCCCCAACACCGCCTTCAGCCTCCAGCGCAGCCCTCGCTGCAGGATCCTTCCTTCTTCCGGGGAGCCCGGGTTGGTGCACGCTTGCACACAGTAGGCACTTAGCAAGCGCGAGAGAGGAGCCCCACCTCGTAAGCAAAAGCCGTTCTGGCCTCTCGGTGGCACTTCTGTTGGCTGGACCCCAAACCCGCAATGAGTGGTTCTTGAAAACATCCTACCCACACTTTTCCCCCAGGGCATTTGCTTTCAGGGTTTCAGGGTGGAGCCCTACATGTTCCAGGCCTGGGCAGAGCCGCTCCCGTGGCTGGGTGGGAGTGATCGGGAGAGAGCGCCCTGGGAAGGTGAAGATGGCCAGCCTCTGTTGTGAGTGACCTGCCGGGATGTGGTTCCTGGTGGCTTTTCATACGTGAGTCGGTCTGCCTGGTTTACGGTAAAGGCCGTCAGGAAGGAGAGGCTGCAACCGAGTGGATGCTCAGATTCCAGACAAAGGGGTGAAGAGCCTTCTGGTCAAACTGCGGGTCAATGACAGGACCCGCGGTATCTGTGCCAGGACGCCCATCTGTGAGCAGGATGCCTGAGTGTGGCAAGCCTCAGCCTCCGTGTTTTTGTTGGTCGTAACTGACAGCAGTGTTGGAAGCCCACGGTGGGAGAGACAAAGGAACCGGTAGGGACAGGGAACAGATGTGCCCACCAGCAAACCTGGCTTCCCTGCCCCTTAAGTCTTCCCTCAAGTTCCCCTTAAGGGGAACAGCGGAGAAGGCCCTGCTGGCCTTGGGGGCCCCTCTGAGGCTGGTTCCGTCACCCCGCGGGTGCTGTCAGGGTCCTGGAGATCCAGAAGATGCCCGGAATGCGCCGAGGGCGGTAGCCGCAGGGCGGTGCTCTTAGAGGGCTCTGCCTGGCGACTCCGCAACGATGAGACAGAAGGAGGAGGGAAGAGGACAGTCTCCCGGCCTGGAGGCCGGGCCTGACTCCCCGCTCAAGGTTAGCGCCACTCGGAGGGACTCTGCCCTCCTCTGGGGTCCCGTAGGCAGGTGGGCTGCGGGGTAGCACCAGGACAGGGGCACCCCGGGGGAGGCTGGCGGCTCTGGGTCTCCCTGGCGGGGCTCCAGCCCCCACGTGCCCAGAGACACAGGCGGTTGCTCCTGACTCGGTGGCCTTGGGGACCCGCCCGGCCGGAACCTGCCATTCCCCCATCAGTGCCGCCTCCCCGACTTGGCAGGACCATCTCCTGGAGCTGGAGCAGCCCTCGGTATTTCCAGCTTGGCCCTCTGCCTGCCTCTCTGGGGCCTCACAGTCTGTCCTCTCGGGCCAGGACCCACACACCCTCTCAGCTTGACGGCTTCCCAGCCTTGCCCGGGCCTCTTCCTGCCACCCCATAGTCCCTGCGCAGACTGCGGTCCCCTCACCTTGCCTGCTTCTCAGAAAACATCAGTGCCCCGCCCCACCCCCGCCCCCAAGTGACACGTGCTTTCTCCCAGGGAGAAAACATGGGGCCTGGCTCATTTAGAAATCACCAAGGAGGCCATAAACATCCTGGGTTCCCCCTCCCCTGCTGCTCCCACGTGGAAACGCTCCAGTCGGCTGGGTCCCTTGGGCAGACGCCCTAAGAAACGCTGCTTCTTTCACATGGGCACAGAGATAACAGGGTGGCATGTTACGGAGCCAAGGGCTAAGCCCCACTCCTTCCTGGGCGGCCGCCGAAGGACCCGGGGGGTACTGGAGGCACAGCTGCCCAATGGCTTCCTTTCCAGCTGCGCAGAAAGGGGACACTGATAAAACTCCAGGACGCCTCAACAATTCAGGCGGTCGGGCGGTGGGTGATCGGAAAGGTTACCAGAAACCAAGTTGTGTGATCTTCGAATTCCGTAGACCGTGATGCTAATGGATAATGTTTCCTGTTAGAGGTCACCGGGAGATCTGCTTTAGTGAGCAGATAAGAGCGATTTGTAATTGGTATGCCAGTTGTTTATACAGCGCCAGTAGGATAAACAGTTCTCCTGGACCTTATTTATATTTTGCATTTGTTTATCAAAGCTTTTTTCCTTAACTTCAACCCAGCTGCTTTCGGAATTATTACAAACTCCGGATTTATGGGCCTTAATTAATGGTTCTTTATGTATATGCACGACAATTTATCTTGGCGGTCCGCGTGTTTTAGCCAAGAGCCTCAGCGCTTAGGATAAGGGAGGCCAAACGTGTCCCTTGATCCACAGAGTGTCGATGTTACGGGAAGGCTTGGGGGACAGATCTTATCTGATCAAAAGCAGACAAGTTATGGAGTAGACAGATAAAGCACGAGGTTTCAAAGAGCCTTCCTAGGCTACACCCTGAGGTGCTGAGTCCCCAGAGCTCGACTGGGACACTGCAAGGGAGGTTGGCGTACCGTGGGGTATGTATGGGGCCGGTCGAGGATGGAGGAGAGCAGGTAACCAAAGGATGCTTACTTGATAGCCTTCTGACCACAGCAGATGTTTATCCTTTTTATGACCTGATAGGGTTCCCTCTGTCGTTTTTGTCCTTCACCCGTCTTACAGCTGACCTTTGACATTCATGTCGCGAGCCATTGGCATCCACCCTTCAACATCATTTCTAATCAGGAATGAATGGTCTTGCTTGGCCCAAGGGTTTGGCACCGGTCTCAGGAGAACTGTGCTCTGGTTTCACAACTGGACGTCACTGTCACGGGGGCTACGTTTCACACCAAGGTCGGTCACCTTGTTCTCTTGATCCCCACGCTTCTCGGCGTGTTTGTCCCATACAAAGACCTCCCAAAGATGTGACCCAGAGAAAGAGGGGCTAACCCTTCCGTCCTCTTCCTCACCCCCAGAGTCGCCCGAACCGCATGAGTACTGAACTTGACTGCAGCCTCACCAGTCCTCCGCTCACCCACCCAGCTGCCTGTCATCTTTCTTCGGCCAGTGAGGACAAAGCGAGCAAATAAAATCAGAGGCAGCACCTTCCCCAGCCCGGCTTCTGGATTGCCTCTTAGCTTTAAGTCTTGGTGTCTCTTTTTCTGGCTAGTGAGAAATCTCAGAGAGGAGGGCTCACAGCCACCCCTTCTCTCTCTCTCTCTCTCTCTCTGACTCTCTCTCTCTCTCTCTCTCTCTCTCTCTCACACACACACACACACACACACAGAGAGCAGCTTGTGTTTCAGGAGAATGTAGCCCCATTTCATAGGTGAGAAACCAAGGCATGCGGTGCTCTGACCGTGACAGTTGCCCGCAGGCTGGGTTGGCCCTGCGGGATAGAGTTGGGAAAGGAGACTTTCTGGGGGTTTGGGTTTTCGTGCTGTTATTTTTAACTCTGGTTTTAAGCATCCTTTCTTGCAGCTACGGCCACAAGATCGGGCTGGGATGTTGTGAGACGCTTGATGTAACTAAAAGGGCCTGGCCTGTGAGTTCCTGACCGAGGAGGAAGTGGTTAGGTGGCCAAGAATGCAACCTGCACCTCCCAGATTAATTAATAATTGAGGGCTGGCCCCCGGCCAGGCGGCGCTGCGAGAGATACAGTGAACCAAGAGCGGTTAACTACAGTGGGGGAAGGAAAAGTTTGACTTTGCCTGTGGCTAAAAGGGAAATTCACAATGGCTATGATTTATGGGCTGCCTTACTTTGGATCCTCCTTAGTGGGCCCAACTTGGGCATGTGCTCCAGGAATGCAGACGCTGGCAGCCTGCAGGGTCATTTGTGCCCACGGGGAAGGGAGGAGGCAGGGGTGAGGGGCAGTGTGGCCGGCGCCAGCATCGGTGGAGGAGGTGCGGTGCAAGTCGCACCGGTAGGTGGTGGCCAGGGAGAGAGACTGCACCGGCCGACCGCCTGGTGGAACTAGTACGGGCTAGAAGTTGAGTCCCAGCCCATGGCTTTCTGCAGGGAGGGATGGAAAGAAGAGTGGGAGTGGATTCGGCCTGCCCGGGGTTTGAATTCCAGCTAATTGGCTGTGTGACCTTGAGCAAGGGGCCTTAACCTCCCTGAGATTCCTCCTCTGTGAAGATTCTACCCACCTCCAAAGATTTGTTCCTGGGGTTAAATGAGATGGGGTGCGTGGCTAGACAGTGCCTGATAGCAGCCGGATTTCCATAGGAGGACAGTGACGGCAGGATCATTATTTGGCAAAGCTCTGCTAATGTTTGCTGGGCCCTCGTGTGCCAGGTGTGTGCTGCTTGCTCAGGTAGACACGAGTGTTCAACCCCCCTCCCCAAGAGCCCCTTCAGGCTCCCCCGTGATTCAGGAAGGGCGCTCTTTCCTCCCCTTCTCACGCAGGTCCCGCGGCTGCGAACAGCCCTCCAGAGGGGGAGGCAGTCCTTCAAGGCACCGGGGCACCGCCGCCAGTTGGGTTCAACCCAGGTGTCTCCCTGGAGCCCTTGTCTTTGCTAGAAGACGTGAAGGATTATGAGCTGGATCATGGCAAACCAGCTGCCCCTCTTGACTGGAACGTTAGCCTTGGGACTAGAAGACGAAACAGAAGCACAGTTGACGGCTGTGATGATCGCTCTCGCGTTATTGCTGCGCTAACTTGAGTCGTGCCGTGTGCCCGTGTGTGTCTGGACACAAGCTTGGCTTCTCTCTGCTCTGGAAACCAGTCTTGGACTTGGGGTTGGGGCATGGGGCACAGGTCTGCGGGGCTGTGTTCACCCACTAGCCTGAAGGGATGGATGGACTGCCTGGCTCGCTCCCTCCTCTGCGGCTCCAGCCCCGTATCAAATAAGCCAGCCCTTTCCAGGACGCTTGGAGCTTGGGCATGGATGGCTCGGAGTCAGCCGTGCACAGTAGCACAGCAACAAACAGGAGCGTTCGCAGGGGTGAGCTTCCACTAAGCCCTGGGTCATTTTGCAACATTTTTGCAGGGAAGGCTTAAATCTCATGTTACTGTGTTCTTTACAGCAAATATTAGTATTTAATTGTGGCTTAATGATCTCTCCAGTCAATATTAGCTTTTTACTTCTTATAAAAGCAATCCTGCTTGTTCCAGAAACGTATGAGAATGATCCAGGCAGCCCTCACTTTAAGAAAAGCCAGTATGTAGGACTTTGCATTCACTGAAAAGGAGTGGATTTTGCACCTTTGAGTTACAAAAGGATATTTTAAAGGGAAGGATTTAACACAGGCATTATTTTTAAATTGAACACCCCTACCCCTGGGACTTGAACTTGGGGGTGTTTATCCCCAAGTGCGTCTTTACTGTGAATAAGGCAGGTGTATTTGACTTGCAAAGGTCTCTGATACTGGCCCACTGGTAAATAACAACAGGCCATCGGGCATTAGATGAGGCTTCTGTTTGAGAGCTTTTGCAAATCAGAAAACTGGCTCCCCACCCAGGTCTTTGTCTCTTCCATTAAGGGCCATGCTCCCCGTTCCAGGTGTCCTCACCTACCTGGCAAGCCTGAGAACTTAAATCCACCCCCATCGCCAGATGAAACGACTGTGGGCTTTAGGCAGTATTTTTGTTTGTTTGTTTTGATATTGGTTGGTTGGTCTTGTTTTTGAGCCGCTGATCAAGCCCGAACCCATAGCGAGCTCACCTGGCGTTCCGCTGTCCAGGCTGCATCACGAGGAGCAGCAAGTAAGGATGTCATTTGTCCCTCCCGACCTCGGTATGCTGGCCTCAGCCTCAGTGGTGTCATCGGTTCAATGTGAGCACCCAGGTCAGGCGGCAGGGTGCCAGGTCCCAGGGGAGGAAGGGCGGAGGCGCGTGATGCTTCATCCCAGGCCAGCCTGCCTGCAGGTGGGTGCGGTGAAGACATCTGCCCTCTTGAGGACAGCATCAAAGAGTGTCACAGAGGAGGGACTGGGTGGTTCAGACCCGGAGACTGAGGAAGCCTTTTCAAAGGAGGTGGCATCGGGGTCTTGATGGTTGAGTAAGAGTCTGACAAACTTTTGGGCAAGGGGGAGGAAACTCCTATTCATCAAGTGCCAGTTACTGTTGTGGGGCCCATCATGAACCTCACCCCCACCCTTTGAGTGAGTTCCTTGCTGGCTTCCTGGGTGGCCAAGGTGTGCCCCACTCAGGGCCTGTGCTCAGAAGTGGCCTCCACTCAGTTTAAGTCTCTGCTTTCACCACTGAAATTCTGAATACTTTTCGAACAGGGAGCCCTCGCATTTTCATTTTGCACTGGGCCCCCGAAGTTGTGTAGCTGGTCCTGCTCCGCACTCATATGTATAGTCACCTGCCCGCAGGAACACGGCTGTTGGGATCTGGACCCGTTCACCTCCCTGCTGCCTGTGGGCTCAGGGAATCTTCCAGATCAAAGGAGCGTAGGGTGGACAAAATACAGAGCGAGGTGTTCAAGGTACAGAGCTAAGGGATCCCAGGAGCGGGGGAGGGTGGGGCCGGGGATTTGAGGGGCCCGGGCTGTGGGGGCCTCCCCTGGTTACCCCCTGAAATGCTTCTGCACCAGGGTTTCTGTGGGTTTCTGCCCCTGAGAGCTGCTGAAAAAGGCTGATTGAAGGCAATCTTAAGGCTCTTTGCTTTTATGGCTTTATACTGGGTCTCAGTAGAAGTCTGAGGCAGGAACTTTGCCAATAAAACTTAGATTGTATTTGGGAAATAAAAGAAAAATGGAGGTGCCCCAAATTCTCCACGCCCTGGGAGCCTGCAGGGCAGGAATGTACCCCTCGATGGGCTTCCTTGAAGCACAGCGCCAACTGCCACGCACCGGCCTCCCTGCACCTCTGATGTGTGCCCAGGCTGTCCCCATCTGAACCCCTAAAGGGCCGATTTTGTTCTCTGTGGTCTCAGATTCAACAGGGAAGTCAAAGTTGGGTTGAGTCAGTGAACTCTGGCACTTGAAGACTGAGGTGCGAACCTCCACTCTACTAAGACAGGAACCCCGAAGAGCAGCCAGGGGCCTGGCTCGTGTGAATTCAAGAGTTCGGCCTTTGGCAGTGCAGCCCCGCAGGCAGGAGGATTTGAGGGTTCCCTCCCTTTTCACCTGCAACCTCTTTTCTGGGGATTAAGCTACCCCAGCTTCATTGTCTTGCACGAACAGTGTTATTTTAGCATCTTTCCAGGGGGCAATATGAAAAGCCAAGCTTTCCCATCCCTGGGGGTCTCAGGGTAAGAAAACAAACAAACACACTCAGAGTCTGACTTGGTGATAAAACAAAAGAAGACTTGAAAGGGGAGCAAAGTTCGAACCTTTTGTTGCAGAAACTGGTTCCTTCTCAGAAAATACAGGCTGATTTTATAAGCTGCTTATCTTGGGCCCTCCCCTCCCCTGTGCAGACAGATGTTTTTCAGCGTCCTTCCCTTCAGGGCACAGGGAACCAGAATTCTCCCGCCCTCACGCAGTTCCCTGCCAGAGGTCTGAGTGGTTCCCCAACCCTGCCTCCTTGAGGTCTTTGCTTCGCTGACTTAGGCTGTCGGACTGCATTGAGGAGGGTCAGGCTGGGCCAGGCAGGCATGCCAGTGTTTCTGGGGGAGAGTCTGAAAGATCAGCTCCGATGGAGATGGATCTGATGGCAGCCTCTGTGGCTCCTAGAAGCTGCCTTCAGTGTCTTTAGGAAGAGGGCTTGGCCTGGGAGTTCCCATTGTCGCTCAGCAGGTTATGGCCCCTACTGGTATCCATGAGGATGCGGGTTCATTCCCTGACCTCACTCAGTGGGTTAAGGATCTGGCGTTGCCATGAGCTGTGGTGTAGGTCGCAGACGCGGCTTGGATCCCGCGTTGCCATGACTGTGGTGTAGGCTGACAGCTGCAGTTCTGAATCAACTCCTGGCCTGGGAACCTCCACATGCCGCCAGTGAGGCCCTAAAAAGCAAGGAAAAAAAAAGAAAAAAAAAGGGAGCTTGGTCCACAGAGCACCGAGGCCTGGGGAGAAAAGCCACAGCCCCCTGGGCCTAGGGAACCTGGGACAGTCTTGGCAGTGCTGGAAGAATGCTGATGGAGGTGATCGGTCCTGGTAGGTGCTGGGGAAATTGCTGTGGAGGAGACTCTGAGTAGACCTGCATCAGGGCCTGGGTGAAAGCTTGTTTTATGTCAGGGTTGCAAGAGGGGCTCATCTTTTCAGGATTTGTTTGAATGCTGCCTGAGGTGAAAGAATGGAAACCTTACCCACCTCAGCCCAGGCTGCCACTTTGTTCCACCAGAGACATGGGGCCGAGCGGGTTCAGGGCGCCAAGACTGAAAGGAGGGCCTTCCTGCCAGGCCCAGCAGCCCTCTCCCTAGAGAGGACTGGTTCCAACTCAGCTGGGCAGCCACCGACTGACTATACCTTTAAACCCCTCTGGGGCAGGGGCTCCAATGACTCCCTAAAAAGAGCGGAGGGAGGAGTTCCCATCGTGGCACAGTGGTTAACGAATCCGACTAGGAACCATGAGGTTGCGGGTTCGATCCCTGGCCTCGCTCAGTGGGTTAAAAATCTGGCGTTGCCGTGAGCCATGGTGTAAGCCGAAGAAGCAGCTCGGATCCCGCGTTGCTGTGGCTGTGGTGTAGGCCGGCAGCTACAGCTCCGATTAGACCCCTAGCCTGGGAACTTCCATATGCCACGGGTGCAGCCCTAGGAAAGGCAAAAAGACAAAGAAGAAAAAAAAAGAAAAAGAAAAGAGCAGAGGGAGCAGATGAGGCCGTACGAAGGGCCCGGCAGAGAGAAGGAGGCTCAGAGTTAGGCCGTCAGGTCAGGATCCCCGTGCCACATGGCTGTTCCAGTCTGTGCTCTGAGAACAGGGGCGCTTCTACCTCTTGGACTTGGTGAGGAGCACAGAGCACCCGGCACCTCCCACCCTCCAGGGACTCAGCCAGGGTCAGCAGCCCTTTCCCCAGATCACCTTCCGTTATTGTAGCGCAGCCAGAAGGTGCTCTCTGTGTTGTGGGTGGTGGGGGAGCTGCTTAGGAGAAACTGTACTTAAAACCCAAAAAGCGTACGTGTCTGCGGGGCTGCATAGGGAGCCATAGATAGCTGCATGGTTTTGGAAAACCCAAGGCCTTCCCGGAAGTTGGGCAGCATGCGGTGGGGTCCCCACATCTCCACATCCAAGGGCCACTTAATATAGGGTCCTTATACGGCCTCCAGGTGCTGGCCTGCGTGGACCTGGATGGGTTATTATAGCACAGTCCCTGTGCCATCACCCTGCAGGCCTCCGGGCTTTTTGCAGCCTGTAGGTGGCAACGACGAGAGACTAATGCAAAGTCCCCCATCTCTCTAGCTAGATGCGAGCTGGAATCCCGGCTTTGCAGCTTCCTGGCCGAGGGCTGTGGACACACTACCTGACTTTCAGGGCTCAGCTGGAGCTTTGAATGGGAATTACTGAGAGGATTAACAGTATGTCCAGACTGTGCATTTATAGTACTTCATACTCTGCCTGGCATTTGTAAAGGTTCATTAAATGTGGGCTGGTGTATTACTACTAACTACAGGCTGGCTTATTACTGTTACTACTACTGCCGCTACTAGTTGTCTCCTGCTCTTATGATTTCCCCTTGGTTCTCAATTCCATTGGCACATTGCAGGTATTATTACTTAATATGAATACCCTTATGAATGATACAGGCTGAGTCAATCTATTAAACAATTTATACCCGTAACATAGATAAGACTGTGCACCAGCAATACTACTAGTTAAAAAAATGATAGCTGTGTGGCTATGACGTGGGGCGGCGGCTACAGCTCCGATTTGACCCCTAGGCTGGAAATCTCCATATGCTGTGGGTGACACCGTAAGAAAACAAAAAGACAAAAAAAAAAAAAAAGATAGCTGTTACTGGAGTTCTCTTCGTGGCTCAGCGTAAACGAATCTGACTGGTATCCATGAGGATACAGGTTCGATCCCTGGCCTCGTTCAGTAGGTTAATGATCCAGTGATGTCGTGAGTTGTGGTGTAGGTTGTAGACGCGGCTCGGATCCCGCATTGCTGTGGCTGTGGCATAGTCCAGCAGTTACAGCTCCGATCGACCGCTAGCCTGGGAACCTCCTTATGCCATGGGTGTGGCCTTAAAAACACACACACCAAAAAAAGATAGTTGTTACTTACGGAGTGCTTATTGTGAACCAGGTATATTTGATGTACTTAAAATTAATCGCAACAGCCAGAAGCAGTAAGCTTTGAGTGCATCCCCATTTTACAGATTAGGAAACTGAGGCCTAGGGGGTGAAGTCCCTTACCCAAGTTTTCACAGCTGATGAGTGGCAGAGCTAAGATTCAGATGCAGGCAGCTTTGCCCCAGGCCCATGCTCTTTCTTAATCCAGCCCTGTGCTGGGGACACCCAGCCGGTCCTAGCCACCGCATTGCTAATTTCCCTGGTAACCCTGGCAAGTTACTTGCCTGCTTTGGGCCTCAGTTTTTGCCTCTGCAGAATCGTGATTTTTTTGGCCGCATGGGCTGCGCATTTCCCGGCCTCCCTTCTCTCCTTGCTGTCATTCTCCTTTTGCACCCCTGATTCACTCCCTGTCTTGGGGGTAACACTACCTGCCTGCCAGCAGAGCAGCTGATCTTCCGTCTGGAGGGTGGTGGGCAAAGCCCAGTCCTTGGCCCCAGAGACCCATGGCTGGAAGAGCCCCTGAGGTGGACCCTGTGCGGGCCGCAGAGGTGGCCAGACCGCCCGTGATGTAATGACCGATTAGGAACTTCCTCTTGGAAGCCTGGCTTCCTCTGGGGGCCAAAGGTGCTGGAGCTGAGGTGGGGGTGGGGAGCGGTGGGTGGGAGGGAATAAGAGGAAACTCCTGTCAGCTGGGCCCTGCTTTTGGAAAGTGTTCAGCGGAGAGGCTCGTTCTAAGCTGTTGACCATTAACATGGCCCCGTGCACATTCCTTCTCCGCTTTTACTGCCGGATCCCAGTGGATAAAGGGCTAGTCTCTCCCTCCCTTCACAAAGGGGGACCAAAAAAAGAGCTTCTAATTAATACTGCATCTCTGGACTCACTGCAGAACCTGAAGCCATTTCTACAGCTTAAAATGACAAAGGAAGGTTAAGTGGAAACTTCTTTCCCCCTGAAGTTTGATAACAAAAACTACTTATCTAATGGGCAAACAAGGCTTTTAAAGGGGTGTTAGGTTAACCAGATGCAGGGCCACGTAATTACTCCCAGGCCTGGGAGCCTCAGATGAAAAAGCTGCTGGTCAGGCGGGAACAGAAAGCCACAAGCATGACCTGGGACAGAAGAAAGGAGTTTTCCGGGGGGTGGGGGTGGGCAGGAGGCCCCAGCGGGGGGCCCCTGTGCAAAGAGGATTGGAAAAGCCAGCCCTGGGCTCCTCTCTGGCTCTGCCACCCACTTGCTGGGTGACCCTGGGCAAGTCGCTCAAGTTCTCTGAGTCTCCTAGGCTTTTCCCAGTTCTCAGTGGGCTCTACCCTTGCTTTCTTGCTCACTGGGGTGTGGCTGGGCCAGCCCTTTCCATCCATCCCCAGGAGAGGCTGCTGTGGCCCAAGGGGGTATGAGGCAGCCACAAAAGCTTCGAATGGGGAAGGAGCACGCACGGCCCAGCCAGGTCCTGGAGGCCAGGGGCACTCAGGGCCTGGCTTCCTTCGAATGTTCTGAGCCTTCAGGTCTGGCTTCCTTAGGGACCACAGACTTGAATCTGGGCACATCTCTGGTTGGCCTCCCAGAATGGGCGCGTCCACGGCCGTCTGGCCCAATGGAAAGGGGGGATCGTGAGGAAAACAAGCTGCATTGCGTGTGCTCAGGCTTTTGGAGCGTGTGGCCCAAGGGGGAGCCACACAGGAACGTTCCTGCCCTTTGTTTTGACAGCAAACTGCTGATTCGAAGAAGCTAAAGGCTTTTCTTAGGATTTCAGCTCTCCCCGCCTCCGCCAGACTACAGCCGGCCCCCTGGGTGCCCCAGCACCCCGCACAAAATTACACATTGGGTTCGCGGCACCCTCCCCGGGCAGAGAGGCCAAGAGGAAGGACTGCTAGCCTCTGGAGGGGCCGGCTCCTCCCGCCCACCGCAGGCATCCACCACCCTCTGGTGGCAGGAATGCGGGCACCACCGGGAGGCCAGGCCACCCCTGCCGGGCCTGGAAACACAGGGGCTGTCCCTTTGGGCCACCTCGGAACCCTGCGGGGACCATTCCAGCTCAGCCACAGAGGGCTGGCCTAGCAGCACATTTCTACTTTCTTCACTGTAATTCTTCCAGGGCATGATACCTGCAATGAAATGCATAGCTCTTTAGCGCCTAGGTGGTGATTTTTGACAGGTGGACGCCTGTGACCCCGTTGTACCAGACAAGCTCTCAGAGGTTTCCAGCACCCCAGAAAGTTCCCTCATCCCCACTCCTCAGAGGTAACCCTCGCTGTGATTTCTGTCACCGTCAGGGAGTGTTGTCTACTCAAGAACTTCATATCAATGGAAACAGCACACGTGCTTCTGTGTCTGGCTTCTCACACTCAACCCGATGCTTCTGAGATTCACCCACGATGTGATGTGTGTCAGTAGTTTGTTGCTTTTTATTGGTGAGTCGTGTTCCACCGTAAGGACGTGGCTTGCTCGTGCCTTATCCGTTATTTTAGTCGGTTTGAGCTGCTACAACAACGATGTCATAAATTGGGTGGCTTAAATAATACGTGCTTGTTTCTCATAGTTCCGGAGGCTGAGAAGTCCAAGTGCCAGTCGATACAGTGTCTGGTGAGAGCCATTTCCTGGTTCCCAGATGGCCGTCTTCTTGCCAAGCCCTCACGTCGCGGCACAGGCAAGGGAGGAGCTCTCTGGGGTCTCTTAAAGGGCACTCATTCCATTTATGAAGGTTCTACCCTCGGGACTTAATCACCTCCCAAGTCACTAACTTTGTCTTTTTTTTTTTGGCCAAGCCCATAGCATGTAAAGTACCCGGGCCAGGGATCGAACCTGCACCACAGTGGTGATCTAAGCCACCGCAGTGACAATACCAGATCCTTAACCACTAGGCCGCCAGGGAACTCTGAGACCCTACCTTCTGATACTGTCACATCAGAGTTAGGATTTGCAACATGAATTTGGGGCAAAGGAACTCAAACATTCGGTCCGTAGCATCCCTCCCCCCGTTTATGGGCATCCGAGCTGCTTTCCAAGTTTGGGTGATTACCAGTAGAGCTGCTGTGAACACTCATGAAGTCACAGAAATGCCAAGCTCATCGTTCAGATGGTTAGACGGAGGCCGGGAGAAGGAGACAGGCTGCCTGATCAGGGCCAGGAGGCACGACACCTGGCTGCAGGACTCCTGACCCCCGGGCCTGGTGTCGCCCTGCCAGATCTCCCCCAGACATCGCGCCAGGCCGCGCCTCTCCTCCCCTGCTCCCCCGCCCCCGGAACCCTCCCAGCCGGGACCCGGAGTCTGGCTGGGAACTAGGCCAGGCCCTGAGCAGGGGGTAGCGAGCAGGAGTTTCGGTCAGAGCGCGGTCATCTTTGATGTTGTTCACTCGGGTCTGACTCCCCGGTATTTATTTGCAATTAAGGAGCTGGTTCCTAATTAGGCTGATGGCAGGACCACAGCCTTGGAGCCACGAGAAGAAAAAGATCTCCTGCAAGAGACGGTCCCCTCCCACCCCGCGAGGCACCCCAGGCTGCAGATGAGAGGCGTGGTGGGTGGAGTGAATCTGTGGGAAGTGGAGAGGGACCCTGGGTTTGGGGGTGCCTGCCTTCTTGCAGAGAGCGTGTCATCTTGTGTTTGAACACTCAGCATGATATCGGAATACGTGTGTGTGTGTGTGTGTGTGTGTGTGTGTGTGTGTAAATAGAGCCCCAGAAGCACTCATCTCTGTCCCTCGCCTTCACTTTTTCATTATTTCATCCTTCTTTCCTTCACTGGCTGAGCACCCCTCTGTACCTCAGGTACCGGGCTGGGAGCTAAACCTTAACATTTGTCAAGTGCTTCACAGTTTGCAGAGGGCATTGCCGCCTTCCGCCCTGTGGCAGACTCCCAGGGTAGTGACCTTGGGTCGTGACCCCCCGCAACACCCCTGAGGAGCCCTGACCTTGGAAGGGTTAGGGCCAGGGCTGGGATGGATAAGCCGACAGCTGCTTCTTTCTGTTCTCAACTCTTTCTGCTGCTGGAACTGCCAGAAAATCCAAAGATGGGCTGTGTAAGTGAGGTACACAATTTTGCATAAGTCCATTGTACCAATGGGGAGGCTGAGACTTGGGGGCAGTCAGCAGCTGGTTCTTGGCCGCACGTCCAGTCAGTGGTAAGAGCTTAGGTCTGTCTCACTCAGAAACCTGGATCATGTGACAAGCATTCGATTAGAATTCTGGGGTTTCCAGTTCTGGTCCCAGTTCTGCCACCCACTGCTGTATGTTCTTGGGCGAGTCACCTAGTCCCCCCAGGCCGCCATCTTGGGGGCGCAATTGGCCAGTCTCGGGACTAAGTTTTCATTGGCCGGTGGTGAAAGAAATGAGCAAATTTCTATAGTCTAAAAGTATTAACTTGAGATTTTCTGATTGCGGCCCTTCCTATTTTATATCAAATTACACATTCTTTTGTGCTAGCGATAGTAGACGGTGTTGGGTTTTTAATAGGTCTGCATGTGACAAAATGAAACCAGGGTAACCCTGTGACATTGTCAAGTCCTCGCTTCAACAGTGTATTGGTCTGTGAAATCCTAAAGCATCGGGGCTCCTTGGACAAGATGATGCCGGGGGCGGGGGGGATCCTCAAACTCTAGAGCCTGGAGACCCCAAGACCTGCCTGGGGACAGGGAGGGCCAAGCATGGTGACAGGCTCACCGACTGGCCTGTTCTCTCGGGACCAGACCCGAGACCCTACTCCTTGCCCAGCACCCCCTCGGGCCTGCGGCCATCGGCCCCACGTGCTGGGCAGGGTTCCGAGGCGGGTGGGGGTGAGGGCAGTGTGCCGACACTTGGGATATATTTTATTTCCTTCCTCCTTCCCTCGCAGGGTGTTCCAAGAGCACCCTGGGGACCCATGCAGACTAAGGACAGATGCAGAAAGAAATGAAACCCACCTCTTCCTGCTTGAGAGTCGAGGCCAGGAGGGGGCACTGACCGTCAGCACAGGCACCTGCTGGGGCCAAGGGAGGGGCTGCATTTCAGGCTCTAGGCGCATGAGAGGGGGAGGTCAGAGAGGGCTCCTCGGAGGCGGCAGTCCATCTCCTGGAATTGGAAGCCTTGGCCGGGAGCCCAGGCGTGATGAGGTGTTACCCGGTCTGCTCAACCCAGGAGGCCGCAGGAGGTGAGGCCTGGCCCCTGAGCCAGACTGGGCAGGCTGGGCCCTGGGGCAAGGTCAGGGCCACAGGTCTCGATGAGGTGGGGAAGGATGACGAGGGGGCATTTGGCGTGGCTGGGCTGGGAAATACCGAGAGGAGGGGGATGGGAAGACCCACTTGGCCTTGAACTGAAAGCCTTGTAGGAGCCCGGAGGGAGGAAGTGCCCCCCCCCCCGCAGTCCCATGATCGCCCGCTCTCTGACCGCGAAACTGCTTCTTTGCCTTTTACAGCAGAGTGGCCACACCCTGGGGCAGAGCAGCCCCTTTATGATGAGGGTGGCCTCTCTGGGTCTCATCTGTAGCAGGGGGCGACAGCAGTAATCCCACGCCCCGTGGGACTGTGTGCGTCTTCGGAGAGCGGATGAGGCCTTTCATTTGTGGGGTGGGAGGTGACCCTCCGGCTTGTAAGTTAGCACATCTAGGACTCACAGGCCACGAGAGCAGTCATGGTTACGGGTAGAGAAACAGGCTTCAGGAAGCAGGAGGGACCCGCTTGGTCCATGGGCTCTGGGGGGAGCCTTCCCGGAGTCGGAAGAAGGCTTCCAAGCGTGGCCTGGCACTGGTGCCAGCTCCAGCACTCACCAGTGTGCGCCCTTGACCAGTTACGGATCCTCCATGGGCCTCAGTTTCCACACCTGTGAACTGAGGTGGTAACAGAAGTTCGCCGAGGCTGCGGTGAAGAAGGCACCAGGCTCATGGAAGGCACTCAGGGCTGCCTGTTGCCTGTCTTGTCACCCAACATTCTCCGGGCACAGCTTCTTTGCTCGCCCACCTCTCTGTGCCTAAAGGAATTCTTGCTGCTGGGTGAGAAGGTTGGTGCCGGAGTTTCACAGCCAGGCTGGGACGGTGCCGCTTTCCTGGCTCTTAGGAACTCTTAGACCAGTGCCAGATGGATGGACGGAGAAAGGGGCAAAGGTTGGGGTGTTCCTGGCTGCCCACCTGCTGGGACTGGCCTAGCACCCACAGCTGCATCACCCACTGCAGGCCAGAGCTGTCTCTGCCCGTTGGTTAAGGGGTAAGTCCACTGAGGGCGGGGAGCAGGGCCTCTCCCCCACCCTGACCGTTAACTAGAACCATGAACGGCTGAGGTGGGGACTGTGAGACAAAATGATATGTCCTCAGAGGCTGGCCTAGGGACCTGTGGCTGGGACCTTAACGCCAGGCAGAGGGCAAGGCATATACCCTTTGGGGGTCTATACCCAGCCCCAGGCCACAGCAGAGCAAGCAGCCTATAGGAGGCCCCTCAGGCAGACCTCCCAGTACCTAAGAGGGTGTCAGGGGCCCTGTCACCCTCCTGCTTTGGGCTTCTAGGCAGCGCTGGGCTGAAGGCAGGCAGAGCTGACCTCATCCGGGCTCCTGAACTAAACTGTCAGCAGTGCTTTCTCCCTCAGCTTTGACTGGACTTTGATCAGTTTCTTTTGGAGGCGCTGACCCAGAAAGGGCCTCGCCATGTCCCCATCAGGCCCCCAGCAGACTTTCTCCCTCTGCAGAAAGCCCAGCCAGGGGCCCGTGTGGGCACACATCAGCCCACTAGGCAGTCATGGGTGCCCACCTGCTTCTCAGAGCCGTGAGCTCAAAGGAGAGACCAAGGCGTCAAAACGCTTCAGAATCTGAGAAGCTGGCCACACGCGAGAGCAGTGAGGAAGGGGCGGCCCTTTGAGATAGGCCCCGGCCTCCGCGTGGTCTTAGGTCTGGGCTCGGAGCATCCTTAAATTCAACTAGACAAGCAGAGATGCCCCAAGCTGGCGTGAGAAGTGATTCCAGCCGTCATTCCAGGCCACCCCTTTGCTGTCTGTGGGAAAACTGAGGCTGGAGGAGGAGCAGCAGCACGCACTGCGAGAGCCGGCAGCCCGGAGGCCTTGAGGAGCGCTTTCCCTTAGCACTTCAGACCCTCAGCTTCTTTCTCTGTCTCACAGAGGCGGCTGCAGTTCTGGTGAAAACCTGCACTTCCTGCCAAGAGAGCCAACTCGAGGGGCAAGGCGTGGGGGTTACTGGGAGCCGCGGCATAAAATGCTCCAGGCTGAGGCAGGGAGCCGTCTGGCAGCCAGGCTGGAAGGGCTCCTGGGGGGCTCCGTCCCCCACCTGCCCCACCTTCCTATGCCTGAGTCTCCTCGGAGGGGTGATTTATGCCTCCTGATAGCTTAACTTTGCTGTTTGGGTTGATGCTTAGACAGACCAGGTTCAAATCCTGGAGGTGCCACTCGCTGGCTGGGTGGCCTTGGGCAGGCTGCTGGTGGCTGCCAAGTCTTGGATCCTCATCTGTAAAATGCTGGAAGGACCCAGTGAGTCACGTGTAGAGCGAGACGTGCAGAGCACAGCACCTGGAACGATGTAGGTGCCTGCTGCACGCAGTCCCTCTTTTGGGTGTGTAGGCGCGTGGCCGTCTCCTGCTGGCTTGTCAGACTCCGTTGGCAGAAGCCGGATGTAGGTCGTGTTTGTGCACCCACGGCACCTGGCACACAGTAGGTGCCGAGCTCTCTGTAGAGAGCTGCGTGTGGTGTTGGCGGGAGGCCGGGGGGCTCCTGCTGTGGGTCAGATTTGAGGATGGCCTGGCGGGAAGTGGGTGCTCCAGTATCAGTGGAGTGCCAGAAACCCCACGCAAGCCCGGCAGCCCGGCAGCCAGTGCCACCTGGGCCCCGCACCTGGTATAACATCCCCGTGCCCTGTGCTTGCCCCGCAGACGCCAGCATGTCTCCGGATGCCACCAAGCCGAGCCACTGGTGCAGCGTGGCCTACTGGGAGCACCGGACACGTGTGGGCCGCCTCTACGCGGTGTACGACCAGGCCGTCAGCATCTTCTACGACCTACCTCAGGGCAGCGGCTTCTGCCTGGGCCAGCTCAACCTGGAGCAGCGCAGCGAGTCGGTGCGGCGCACGCGCAGCAAGATCGGCTTCGGCATCCAGCTCAGCAAGGAGCCCGACGGCGTGTGGGCCTACAACCGCGGCGAGCACCCCATCTTTGTCAACTCCCCGACGCTGGACGCGCCCGGCAGCCGCGCCCTGGTGGTCCGCAAGGTGCCCCCCGGCTACTCCATCAAGGTGTTCGACTTCGAGCGCTCTGGTCTCCTCCAGCACGGGCCCGAGCCCGATGCCGCCGACGGCCCCTACGACCCCAACAGCGTCCGCATCAGCTTCGCCAAGGGCTGGGGGCCCTGCTACTCCCGGCAGTTCATCACCTCCTGCCCCTGCTGGCTCGAGATCCTTCTCAACAACCACAGATAGCGGCCCCCGCCGCCGGGTCAGTGCCCAGAGACACAGCCCCACCGGAAGAACCCCCCCCAGATATCATCTACCTAGATTTAATATAAAGTTTTATATATTATATGGAAATATATATTATACTTGTAATTATGGAGTCATTTTTACAATGTAATTATTTATGTATGGTGCAATGTGTGTATATGGACAAAACAAGAAAGACGCACTTTGGCTTATAATACAGATATATTTTCTTTCTTTTCCTCCTTCCTCTTTTCTTTTTTTTAAAGAAAATGATACAGCAGAGCTAGGTGGAAAAGCCTGGGTTTGGTGTATGGTTTTTGAAATATTAATGCCCAGACAAAAAGCTAATACCCGTCACTCGTTGATAATAAAGTATTTGCATTATAGTTTTTTTTTTTTTTTTAAACCGCCTTCTTTTTAGCAAAGAGGGACGTGCAGGGCTTCTGTGGGTTTCTAAACTGTCAGGCATCCTAAAACTGGAGATCAGTCTTTTACTGGATAAAGAGCTGAGGGTATACATTGAAAAGGGAGGAAGGGAGTTCCCACCGTGGCTCAGCTGAAACAAATCCGACTAGTAACCATGAGGTTGCGGGTTCGATCCCTGGCCTCGTTCAGTGGGTTAAGGATCTGGCATTGCTGTGAGCTGTGGTGTAGGTCGCAGATGTGGCTCGGACCTGATGTGGCTATGGCTGTGGTATAGGCCGGCAGCTGCAGGTCCGATTCAACCCATAGCCTGGGAACCTATACGCTGCGGGTGCGGCCCTAAAAAACAAAAAAAAAAGAAAGAGGAAGCACTTGCTCTTAAGGCCAGAGAAGCGTCTGTTGTTCCTTCCGGCTCATGGCTGCGATGTGTTCGCAGGACTCAGAGGGGAGGAGGGAGAGCTCGTGGGCCATCCATCCTGGGTAAGCTCTTCTGGTCTCATGCTCTGGCCTCGAGGAGCTCTCAGGCTGAAGAGTAAGACAGGTCCATGCCTCTCCTCTCTGGGCCGTCCACGGGCTAGAAGAAGGCAGTGATTCTCACCACTTTGGGGAAGTGGCCTGAGGAAGAAAGACTACGGTGGTGGATCTTGGGCCCACCTACCACCTTGTGGAACCCCCCTGAGCCCCAGGGTGAAACTCCTTTTAGGATGTAGCTAAGCTGCCCTCCTCAAATAGCTCAGAACCTGCCTATCTGGGGACTTAGTCATGATTTATGCAAAGGCAGGTGATTTCTTTCTACTCTATAAAAGGGAAAAGTTGAGGTTCTGGAAGGGGAAGTGATTAGCTCATAAGACAGATCAAGGTTAGAAACGACATCTAATTGTAGGACCCGAGCCATCTTAAATCAGTTTTCTCTCTTGAGAAAATCCAAAAAAAGCAGGCCTTCCTGGCCAAATAACTAAGCGGAATGTTACATCGTGTATCTTCTTTCTTGGAGATTTACATTAGCTTATTAAATGCTCTGAGAAGTCCTGTGTATTATCTATTGCTGCATAATAAATTATCCTACAACTCTGGCAGCTTGAAACAACTAACATTTATTATCACGCAGTTTCTGGGTTTAGGAACGCAGGAGCCGCTTAGCTGGGTGGTTCTAGCTCGGGGTCTCGTGAGGCTGCAGCCAAGCTGCCCGCCAGGGCTGCAGGAATCTGAGGCTTACCTGGGGCTGGAGGACCCACTTCCAAGCTCACTCACGCGGCCATTGGCTGGAGGCCTCGGTTCCTCGCCATTTAGGCCTCTCCCTTGGGCTCTCATGACGTGGCTCCTCCTAGAGCAACTGATTGAAAAGAGAGAGACCAAGCGTGGGGTTGCTGTCTCAGAAGTGTCATGCCGTGACTTCGACTGTCTTGTGTCGATCACACAAACCATTCTCGCTGCAATGTGGGAGGGGCTACGCAAGAGTGTGACGGCCAAGAGGCGGGAGTCGTGGCTACCGCAGCCTCCGAGGACTATCCTATTGCACTTTTGTTTCCCGAAGGTATCTGCCCGTGGACTCTTTCCCCACCCCTGCTAATCCTGTTCCCACACCAAGGCACAGGGGTGCCCCCGGGCTGGCCACTGCTGATTGTTGGGCTTTGAAGATGCCCATCGGGGTTGCTTTCCTCACTGGTATGTTCTTGGTGTGGGGTCAGCGTGGGAGGCGTCAGAGGCGTACAGGAGGAGGTTCCGTGGGAGTACTGAGGAGGGGAACTGGCAGGCCTCCCAGGGGGGCTCAGTACTCTGGTCCTCACAGGACAGGTGGGTGGCCAGCTGACAGGCTAGGTAGGGGTGGCTGAGAGAGCAGGAACAAAGGGCTGATGTCATGGGAGGAGCGGCAACGCATCCGTTGCTTGGAACACCTAAGAAGCAGGAGAGGGGAGTCTTCAGATACTTGTGCTCTAGAGCCAGGTTGCCTGAGTTCGAATCCTGGCTCTGCCACTTACAGAGTGACTTCGGCGACTTCTCATTGTGCCTCAGTATTACTGTCTGTAAGATGGGAACAAAACTGTTCCTGCCTCAGAAGTGGGTACCAGTTGGGAAAATTAAGCCATCACACCCTACCCGATCCATCAGTCAGTGCATATCGGCTGTTATTATATAAAGCCAGGGCTGGAAAGGGAGGCTGCGGGACACTCAGTGTCAAGATGAGGAGCTGGGGTAACATTCAGGAGGCAGTGGGGTGGGCCAGGAAGGTGCGCAGAGCTGGGCTTTAAGAAACTCCTTGTAGGAGTTCCCCTCGTGGCGCAGTGGTTAACAAATCCGACTAGGAACCATGAGGTTGTGGGTTCGATCCCTGGCCTTGTTCATTGGGTTAAGGATCCGGCGTTGCCGTGAGCTGTGGTGTAGGTTGCAGACGCGGCTCGGATCCCGCGTTGCTGTGCCTGTGGCGAAGGCCGGCAGCTACAGCTCCTGTTAGACCCCTAGCCTGGGAACCTCCACATGCCACGGATGCTGCCCTAAAAGACAAGAAAAGAAAGAGAGAGAGAGAGAGAGAAGGAAGGAAGGAAGGAAAGAAAGAAAGAAAGAAAGAGAGAGAAAGGAAAGAAAGAAAGAAAGAAAAAAAGAAAGAAAGAAAGAAAGACAAGCTCTTTGTAGAGGCTTCCCGGAAGGAGGGCCAGGCAGCAGGCGGGAGTGGATCGCTGGGCCTGAGCCCTTCCTGGCTCCGCAGAGCAGAGACCACCAGTGTCGGTCTCCTGACTCCTCACCCTTAAACGAAGCATCCGGTCACCCCCCGATCCCTGGATGTGGAAGGGTGATCATAATCCTCCCTCATCAAGGAGCCAGAGGACAGGGATTGACACTCCCATTTTGCTCAGAGAGGACCTGGTCCTGCCTCCCATCAGACCTACTGTGTGCACCCCCAAACCGTGATGTCCTCTCCCCATCTCCCAGATTCTCAGAGGGTGCCCACTCTGGCCAATGATATTCTCTAGATGATATTCCCTCTAGAGCTAAGCCTCACAGGCCGGCCGGCCCAGACCTTTTCACTCCACTCTGCCACCCTTGGGCCGGAGCTTCCTCGGAGGCCGCGCTGCCTCTGCTCTCCCCACGGTCCAGGCCTCCGTCCTCCTGGGGAGCAGGGAGCAGAGCCGGGCCGTGCTGCGTGAGGACGGGCTAGGAGTCACTGTGTCTATCTGCTTTTCAAGTCAGTGACTACTGACACTAACTCACTGTTGGTGAGTCCTTGCTCCACACAATGCGACTTTCATGCAGCAAATCTCCGCAAGAACCCCCGTGGGGTTGTCCTCAGGCCAGCTCCCTTCTCTAGATGGAGAAACGGGTGCTCATACGAATGCTGTCATTCGCCCGAGCTCCCTGGGGGGAGGAACAAGGCTTGGTCTCAGATGTCAGCTGGGAGCATTCTCATGTGCTGGTGTGATCGGATTTGCTGAAGTGGGCCTGGCCTGCCCCTTGGGGCCAGTCTGCAAGCCCAGAAGGGCTGAACTCTGGGGGCCCAGGGTCCTCAACTTCGGTATAATCTTGCTCGCAGGCCTGCCCAGTCTGAAGGCCGAGGACCTCCCTAAGTCCTTGGGTGGCCTCCAGGGTCTTTGTGGGGACTCCAGTTCTAGCCCCTCAGTTCACGTGGGGAAACTGTGTCCCAGGCAGAAGAGGCCGAGCTGCTGAGGTCACAAGTGGTGACGGGACCTGCTGTCCTCCCCCGCCTCCCCGCATCGTGGTGCCTGCGGTGACCCTGTGGTTTCCCCCAGACCACCCAGGGATCTGGTGACTCAGGCTCCAAAGAAGACACTTTCTAAACAAGGCCCCGTCTCTGGAGAGTGTGGTGGGAGCTGGTCCCTGCAGGCCCTGGGAAGCGAGGCGGGTGGGGCTAACGGCCCCCAAACCCAACCCCGGGCCCAGGGTGGGGGGCGGAGGGGGAATGGATTTCCTGCTATCGACTAGATGTGGGAGAGGGGTTAGTCCCTCCATTGTCACAGCCCACCCTCCACTGTCGCAGCCCACCCCCATGTCCAGTTCCTTTCCTGCCTCAGTCTCCTGGAGCGTCCGAGGGCGGCGGGGGCTGGAGGGGTTGATCTCGGAGTGAGAGAAGCGGGGATCAGGGCGGGGGGGCTGGGGGGGCTGAGATCTTGTGTTCATGCTTTAAGTGAGAAAACCCAAAGCCCAGAGAGGGCTCTGAGGAGCTCAAGGTCACACAGCAAGCTCACGGCAGAGCTGAATTTGAAGCTCACGTCTCAAGACTCCTGGTCTGGCTGCTTCCTCTGTGTCGGGGCACAGGTCCTCTCGGTGCTCTGAGGCCATGCGCGCACCTCTGTTCACCTCTGGGAAATTCCCCTGTGCTCCCCCTCCCCCATCCCGGAAGCTCCCAACCCACACGCACATCTCAGGGGACTTAACTGTTCCAGCTGCTCCTGGCTGCAGCTGCCCCATTCTAATCCAGACTCTGCCACTTACCAGGTCTGTCGTCTGAGGCAAGTTACTTAACCTTTCTGTGCCTGAGTTTCTTTATCAGGATGACTGTAAGAGTATTTACGTCTGTCCTCGGGTTGGCGGGAGGATTAAATAAATTAATGAATTAATGCCTGGTAGGCACTCACGACTGGTGTGTGTTAAGCAGGTGCTCCCTGGTGTTACCTTGAGGGCTAGAAGGTGGCTCAGGTTGATGAGAAAAGCTTGGGTTGGGATCTCGGCAAGTATGAGGCTTCAAATCCAGATGTCCCAAACTGGCTGGGATTGGGGCAGCCACCTGGCCTGTATGAACCTCGGTTTCCCCAGCAGGGCTGGAGTCAGTGATCCACTGGGGCATCTGTAGTCGGGGAGGCCAGGGCCCCCCAACCCCTGACAGCTGCTGTGGCCTCTTAAATGGGCCGCCGCCCCTCTCCTGCCCCCTCCAATCCACTCTTCACCCAGAGTCATGGTCTGCACCCAAATCTGATAGTGCCCCTCCCGCAAGTGACAGTGACCTTTCTGATGATTGCCGCTGCTCTCAGGATAAAGAACTACCTTTGAGAGGATCTGGCCCTGCACCAGCTCTACCCGGCCAAGCCCCTTTAAGTGCCACATTCCAGGCTTCTCTCTCTCTTTCTTCCCTAGTCCTTTGCCCAAACCATCCCCTGCTCCCGACCATGCCCAGGCCTGCCCAGTCTAAGAGCTGCCAGGCTGCTGTCCCCTCTCTCCTCCCTGGGCATCTCCTAGAAGCCAGAGACGTCTCGACGTCTCATGTCCCACTGGGCCCCCTGGCCTGGGCCGGCCCAGTGCTGGGCACAGAGGATGAGCTCCCTGGACGTTTATGGAATGAAGGGGTCATGGAGGTAATGCATGTGGGTGTGTTTTATAAACTCTAAAGGAACAGCAGGGATCCAGAGGGGGGTGTGTTTATTAGTATCCTGTGTCTCCATGACAACCCCAGCTGGCTTCTCCTTACAGACCCCTAAGAACCTGCCCCCCCGCCCCATCCTCAGGCCCCGGGTTCTGCAGGCCCTGCAGTCTTATTCTGCCCTCTTAGGGCCATGGTAGCCAGGACTCCAGGTGTTGGAGGTGGCGGGTGCTGTCCCTTTGATGATTTAGAACAGAGACTCAGAGAACATCTCAGCTGGGGGGACACTTAGAAGGCATCCACTTCCATCACTGTCACCAAACTGAGGCTCAGAGAGGTCAGGGTGCTAAGCAGGGTCACACAGCAAGGCAGCGGCCAATGGGGGCCAAACCCATGACTTGGCACTCCTTCCAGAGCTAACCTCTCATGACCTCTCAGAGATGCGGCAGAGGTTTCTGGGAAGCCAGCGTCAGCTTGAGCAAAGCAGTGGAGAGGCAAGGGGGAGCGGGGCAGGGTGCAGATCATTGTTTGGTTCTGATTGTTTTTAACTGTGGTTAGAAAAAAATACATAGCATCAAATTGACCAGTTTAACATCTTTAATTGTACAGTTCAGGGGCATGAAGGACATTTGCATTGAGGTACAACCATCACCACCACCCCTCCCTAAGAATTTTTTCATCTTCCCTAGGCTTTTGTTGTTGGTGTTGTCATTGTGGTAAAACATGCATAACAAAATTGGCCTTTTTAACCATTTTTCAGTGTACAACTCAATAGCACTAAGTACATTCTCATGATTGTGTTCCCTATGCTTTTTTTTTTTTTTTTTGCTTTTTAGGGCCGCACCCGCGGCATGTGGAGGTTCCCAGGCTAGGGGTCTAACAGGAGCTGTAGCCACCGGCCTTCGCCACAGCCACAGCAACACGGGATCCGAGCCGCGTCTGCGACCTACACCACAGCTCACGGCAACGCCGGATCCTTAACCCACTGAGCAAGGCCAGGGATCGATCCGCAGCCTCGTGGTTCCTAGTCAGATCTGTTTCTGCTGTGCCACAACTGGAACTCCCCTATGCTTTTTAATAAAAGGCAAATGAAGACAAAGTTCTAAAAGTCTTCACCCTGGGATAGTGAGGCCTTTGCTGACTTGCAGCAGCCCAGATAACACAGAGGAAGCTGTGTGTCACCTTGGCCTGGCTGGGGGCTTGGTGGGCGATGCTGCAGAATGGGATATCCAGTTGAGGCTGACCGTCACCAGGGAGCCCGGCTGCCACAGCCTCACAGCCCCGCTGTGCAGACGAAATGCCTGGAATTTCTGAGTGTGAGACTGGGAGCTCATGGGCCGAGCAGAGGACACAGATGGTTTTGAAAGCGACCTCCTTGGACTCCCTGGGGGCCCCGTGGGCGACCCGGCTGAGTGATGATGCTGGGAGAGGCCCCTCCCTTATCAGGTTTTAATTTCCCTTCAGAAATGAAAGATCCAAACCAGATGTTTGATGGTACCTTTTGGGGGAGCTCAGGAGCTCAAAAGAGCCTCTGCTGCTCACCCCAAAATCGCATGTTCTGAGAGAGGCAGCTGCGGGGGAGGCGCCCCTATTGGATCTGCTGAGAGGAGCTAAGTAATTGCTACGAACAGAACCTTTACTTCGTTTAGTAATAATAGTGACAGCTATCATTTATTGAGGGACTTGCTAAACACTAGGCACTTTGTATCATCTCATTTAAGCCTTATCCCTGTTTTTTTTAATGAGGCTCAGGGAAGTTAAGCAAGTCGCCCAAAGTCACACAGCTAGTAAGTATCAGATGGAATATTCCCACCCAGATCTGCCTGGTTCCGGAGCTGGTGTTCCTACCCACCCACCCTGCTAATGAATGATAGCACTTCTGAACTTGACTTTCCACGGCTGCTGAGCACACAGACTTTGGAGGCAATTCCCAGGGCTCCAGGACCAGCTCTGCCTCCAGCTGAGTGACCTTGGGTAAGTTACTCAAGGTCTCTGAGCCTGAGTTTCCTCATTTGTCAGAATGGGCGCCTGCTAGGATGGTTAGGAAGGTGAAATTAAATAGGCTTATGTTTGTGAAGCTGTTAGAATAGGGTCTGCTCGTGGTAGCATTTAGCACTTGTTGAATTTTTTTTTTTTTTTTTTGTCTTTTTGCCTTTATGTAGAGCGGCACCCACGGCATATGGAGGTTCCCAGGCTAGGGGTCTAACAGGAGCTGTAGCTGCTGGCCTATGCCAGAGCCACAGCAACGCGGGATCTGAGCCGCGCCTGCAACCTTCACCACAGCTCACAGCAACGCTGGATCCTTAACCCACTGAGCAAGGCCAGTGATCGAACCCGCAGCCTCATGGTTCTTAGTCGGATTCGTTAACCACTGAGCCACAAAGGGAACTCCTTGTTGAATTTTTAAAAGACTATGTTTATTGCCGGCATTGGGGGGTAAGTTTTGTTTGAATCAGCAAATTAATTGACAATGTAATATTTATTTGTGACAGTTTCACTTTCTATTTCTCATCATTGAGCAATGAACAAAATAGAGCTTCAGGAATGCCTAGAAAAAATACACATAAACAACACTTGCATACACGTGAGCAGTCCAAGATGCATTTTCCTTAACATTCTAACAGAAACATATCTATTCTGAGTTTTTGTAGAAGAGGGGGAAAAAAATCTCGTTCATAAGCCATAGAATGTTGGCCAAGATCCTTAAATTGTTGAAAACGGGCAGAGTTTTGGTGTTTTGTAAATGTGCGTATTGGAAGCAGATCTTCTGGAAATGGCAACCCCACCCCCAGTCCTCTCCTTCTTCCCTCTCCTCATCCATCCTTGGAGCGAGGATGGTTGCCGATCTTCATCCCGACGACAACTATTTTGACTCCAAGAATCCCCTGCTTTGTGCTGCCCCAGATATAATGTCAGTACACGTCAAAAACCACATCCGATCCCCAGAAAGCCAAGTGGCGCCTTGGTGACAGACCTTGGCTGGCTCCTGGGCTCTCCTCACCCCAGGGCTCCAGGGGGCTGAGATCTGACGCTTGGGGCCACTTGGCCCGCTGCGGGCCTACAGCCAGGATCTCTGCCAGGCCCTGACCGTGCTGAGGGATGTCCCTGCTGTGACTTGCAGGGAAGAAGAACCAGCTTGAGCCACAAAAGGTTTTAAATTGCGGGACTGTCAGTCTGAATATTTGGGATCTCATTCTGTCTGAGTCTGAGGCTGGAGGTTCTGGGGGCGGGGAGGGGGGTCCAGCTGGAGGAGGGCTCTGGCTGGGCCAGCCCCCAGCCCAAGCAGGTGACATCCTCAGACGTCTTCTGTGACAGTTTCTAGGCCTTGAGGGTGGTTTCCCAAATGACCAGGAGAAGCCAAAGGCCTTTGAGTTGAGTCTGTTCTTGAATTTGCCTTTGCTGGGGAGAGAGGGGACACGGAGCTACTGAAAACCATCTTTGACCAGAGCAATTTCACCACCTTCTCCATCAAGCCTTCTGTCTGAGCTGCTGCTGAGGGCGGAGGACCAGCTCGGGGGTGGGGAGTGAAAGGCCGTGGATGTTGATTTGAATCCTGGCTCCACCATTTTCCAATCTCTGTGGGCCTGGGCTTTCCATGTGTTTCCTCTGGGCCGTGGTTTTCTCTTATGTAAAATGGAGATGGTCTCCTCTACCGCGTAGGGACCAGATGAGAAAGCTTGTGGTGTTAGGGGACAGTTCTCCGTGGGTCTCTCTGAGAATCTTGCAAGCGAAGGCGCTGACTGCCTGTCTTCTACACCCTCTCTTTAAGGATGTATGATAGCCAACAGCCTTACAAGATAGAGCTCAGGAGTTCCCTTCGTGGCTCAGTGGTTAATGAACCCAACTAGGATCCATGAGGACACAGGTTCTATCTCTAGCTCAGTGGGTTAAGGATCCCACATTGCCATGAGCTGTGATGTAGGTCACAGGCATGGCTCAGATCCCACATTGCTGTGGCTGCAGTGTAGGCTGGCGGCTACAGCTCCAATTTGACCCCTAGCCTGGGAACCTCCATGTGCCACAAGTGCAGCCCTAATATAGCAAAAAAAAAAAGAAAGAAAGAAAGAAAAAAAGATAGAGATCATATCTCCCTCCAGTGCAAAGCACAGGCGTGTTTACTGTCTGTTATAAAAGATTTGGGTTTCCTAAGTACAGGATTCCTCCTCTATAAACCATCCCACTGGTGTGCAAGAGTCACTTGTCTCTCTTTGCACCACAAGAAAACCAAGACAGACATGATGCTGCCAGCTGGACCATGAAGAATAGAAGTCTATTGTCTCTGTCCAGGAGTCTCATGTCTTCTGCCAGCATCCAGGACACAGGGTAAAAATCACAGATCCCTCATAGTTCTTGATAGTGATGATAGTGGGATGCTCAGAGAGACATGGCTTTCTGGAAAAAAGGAGGGCCTCCCCAGCCAATTAATGGGATTTTTGAGGGAATTCCAGGGAAATCAGTAGCAAATATGTTGACCAAATTGTTTGGCCAAGTAGGCAACAGATAGCCCTCGATTTTATTGCCCTTTAATGAGGAAGAATTGGGGAGGTGGTTGCAGGCTGAGTACTAGGATGTAGGTTCAAAGACAGCTGCCAAAACAGTGCCCTGGTCAAGGCTAACTCTCCTCCAGGTGTAGCAGTTTCTCATAAATCTCGTGCTCAGGGAGTTCCCGTCATAGCTCCGCAGTAAATGAACCCCACTAGTATCCATGAGGACGCGAGTTTGATCCCTGGCCTCGCTCAGTAGGTTAAGGATCCGGCATTGCCGTGAGCTGTGGTGTAGGTCACAGATGTGGCTTGGATCCCCAGTTGTTGTGGCTGTGGCGTAGGCCAGCAGCTACAACTCCAATTGGACTTCTAGCTGGGAACCTCCATATGCCGCGGGTGTGGCCCTAAAAAGACAAAAAAAAAAAAAAAATCTCACACTCAGTCTCAATTCCTCCCCATGGAAATCATATCACACCCTCTGAGGAGGATGGCGGCTCAGCCTCTCATGCCGTCTATCACACCAGCTTTCCACCCATGCGAAGCTGACAGTTGGAGGTCTGTAAGTGGCTCCTGGCTGCTGTCAGGGAATTCTGACCATATTGGGGAATTTCCTCGAGACAGACACACTCCCAGAGGAAACCGTAGCTGGAGAATGAACTGGTATTAGGGCTCTTACTGCTACCGGTCAAGTTTGTCCCAATGGTGTCCAGTGGGCGGCTGCAGGTTCCCTGCCTCCGTGCCAGCTCTGCAGACCGAGAAAGGGCGTAGCCGCTCTGCTTGGTGGGCAGAACTCAACACCAATGTCCTTCTTGATGGAATTTGTAACATTTTTACTGTCTCTTGGATCTAGCAGTGACCTGGCTGTTTCACCTGGAAAACTTCAGGCTGGCAGATTAAAGACACCCCTCTATGGGGTCACAAACTGTGGGGACAAGGTGAGGCTACTGATCGAACTGTGTGGGTCACTCCTGACCCTGTGTGGGTCTCCTTGAACAGACGGGAAAGGTCTGCTCTCTGATGAGACCAAGCGGTGTGCCTGCCCTGCCCAGACTGTCCCCACTGCTGCCTGGACCTATCCTCCTGGCAGAGCGACTACCCTCAGAGACGAGAGCACACCAGGCTTCTTCTGACTACTGCCCAAACTTGACCTTGGTGGTCATGGGCTCTGGCAGTGGTCACGGGCTTGTAGATTGTAGATTGACTGTCTCGCCCCTTTGACCTGTCTTGGGTCAAAAGGTGGGTGCCTCCCTGCTGTTGACATATTTTCATGTTACGGTGCTGCTCTTTCAATCTGATCAGCTGATTCCAGCCACAGCGCCATGGCCCCTGAAACTCATCAGGGTCATGTTTTCAGCTTTCGGGACCATGTACTATTTGACCATGGTGCACCTTTATCGCAGAATGGGTCAAGGTGTTCAGAACCATCCCTGCTCCTGGCCATCCACGAGGATGGTCTTATTGAGTCGACGAATGTTCCCAGCTCTGCCTCCCTCACCTACTCTTGGTCCGCACACCCTAGTAAGGCCGTTTGGTCACGGATTGTGACCTTTGCCAGAAAGAGACTGCCCACTCTGGGCCACCTCCTAGGTCATAACCAGGATGAAGGGGGCAGGGGGTTAGGTAGAGATTCTGCCCCGGGCATTCCTGGGCCAGCTTCTTACTGTCCCTGAACGGCCAGCCTAGTTAACGCAACCTCTGCTTGGTAGTCTGACCAACAGAGGATTCAAATGGAATTCTGGCCCAATTTTATTCTAAGGCCCTGTCGTTTGTGTTCCCGGCTCTTCCAGGAGGAAGCCTGGGCATGCATAGGGGATGAATGGGGAAAAGGTGAAGTTACAGGCACTGAGAGAGAGCTCTCAGCTTTTTTTTTTTTTTTTTTTTGTCTTTTTGCCTCTATCTAGAGATGCACCCGCGGCATATGGAGGTTCCTCCCAGGCTAGGGGTCTAACAGGAGCTGTAGCTGCCGGCATTCGCCACAGCCACAGCAACGCGCGATCCAAGCCGCATCTGCAACCTACACCACAGCTCACGGCAACGCCGGATCCTTAACCCACTGAGCAAGGCCAGGGACCGAACCCGCAACCTCATGGTTCCTAGTCAGATTCGTTAACCACTGAGCCACGATGGGAACTTCGAGCTCACAGCTTTTGTGGCAGAAGCGAAAGGGCAGCAACCCGGCACCTGGAGAGGGAACACCTTGGACCTCAAGGACTTTCTTCACCATGGACAGTGCCCCGCGCAGCCCTCCCGCCCTGGGGAACGTGCCTTAAACCTCCTGATTGCTTGGTTAGCCATCCGCTGCCAGACAGCTCTGACCAGGGTTCATTGCCATTTCCCTGATGATCCCAAACTGAGGCGTTAGGAGAAACAGCAGGAGAGAGCCCCTCTCCTGCGCCTCCCGTGCAGAACACCTGTTGGCACCTCTGAATGTCTGCCCCACCCCACTCCCATCACTCAGGCCTCTGGTGAGGCTGATAAATGCCATCTAGCTGTTGGTGTTGACAAACAGGACCAGGTGAACTGATTAGTTTGGGGTGGTAGTCTCTAAAAAACAAGGCAATTTGGGCATTGCTGTTGTGGCTCGGCGGGTTAAGAACACAACATAGTGTCCGTCAGGATACGGGTTCGATCCCTGGTCTTGCTCCGTGGGTTAAGGATCCGGCGTTGCTGTGAGCTGTGGTGTAGTTAGTTCACAGACGCGGCTCGGATCTGGCGTTGCTGTGACTGCGGCGTAGGCCGGCAGCTGTAGCTCCAATTCCACCCCTAGCCTGGGAACTTCCATACTCCTTGGGTGCGGCCCTAAAAAGAACACCAACAAAACCAGGCGATTTGTGACACGGCAGTAAATCCACCAATTCTCTGATTCCATGCTCACAGCAATGATTCAGCATCTGTGGGATGATGCCTGCTTTGCAGATGGGAAGACAAAGCTCCGAGAGGTCTAAGAGATTGCCTGAGTGTCACACAGCCAAGTGGTGGTGTTATTTTTCACTTATCACTTCAGCCAGACTATTAAAAAAAAAAAAGGTAGTGCTGGAGTTCCCTCTGTGGTGCAACGGGATTGGCAGTGTCTCTAGAACACTGGGACACAGGTTTGGTCTCTGGCCCCGCAAAGTGGGTTAAGGATCTGGCATTGCTGCAGCTGCAACAAAGGTGACAACTGTGGCTCAGATCTGATCCCTGGCCTGGGAACTCCCTGTCTCCATATGCAGAGGGGTGGCCAAAAAAAAAAAAAGCAGTGCTCAGTGGGACTGAGATGGAGTGAGATGAATAAGATCAATGTTCTCTATGCTGATGGGCCTGCAACGTGGCAGCTTTCAGGAAATTAGTTTCTCAATATGTATCAAGAGGCTTAAAATTGTTTATGCCCTCTGTCCCAGCAGTTCTGCCCCTGGGGATCTTTCCTAAGAAATACTCATTTTTCATGGCAGCACAAATTCTAAAACAGTCTAAATGTCCAAAAATAAGGAATTACAGAAATGATGGCATGTCTAGGTAACAAAATACTATGCACCCTTTAAAAATCATCTTTAATTGCTAATGGCAGTTGCACCTGGGAGGGTGGGAAGGGAGATCAAAGTATGGCTGGGGATTTTATTTCCACTTTCTATTTTTTTGGACTATTTACCCTACCATGAGGCTGTGTTCTTTCTGTAAAGAAAAAATATTGTGTTTTAGAATATTGTCAATTACTTGGAAAAATTATGATGTAATGCCAAATGAAAAACAAGCAGGTGATAAACCTACATATATGAATATGTATGTTACTGCATTTACATATATACATAGCTAATGTACTAAGAGCTGAATACACTCCCTGGCACATATAAAGTGCTGACAAATAATTCATACCTATCAATATTATGATATTAATGCATATATCTGTACATAAAATATAGCCAGTGAATATTTCTAGGTTGTGGAGTTAGGGGTGACTTTTGTATTCTTTTTTGTATATGTTCCCACATTTTTCACATTTTCTATAATGAGCCTGTATTATCTCTATTATTTTCAACTTTATTATAAATTGTAATTATAAAAACAGACTCTCCACAATAAATGTTGAACCAAAAGGGATTTGGTGTTAAGTCTTAATCAAACATTTGTATCTGCCAGGGTTCTGCTTAGTTGAAGTTTGACTGCATTAAATAACAATAAATGAACCTCGGATTTGTATAGTGTACTTCCACGCTTAACTGCCTCCCTTAACCCGGGTAGCACCCCTGCAAGGTCCTGAGATTAAGGGAACTCAACCAGACATAATGGGAAAGTGCACACACACATGTCTGCTGTGACCTTGGGTGAGTCACAGTCTTGAGAGCACCAACCCACGGAAGACCCATGTTGTGGCTTTAGATGACCAGGAACAGCACGGCTTTCTTTCTTTCCTTTTTTTTCTTATTTTTTACTTAATGAATTTTATTATAATTATAGGTGTACAAAAATCATCACAACTCAATTTTTATAGCATTTCCATCCCAAACCCTCAGTGCCTCCCTCCACCCCCCAACTTGTCTCATTTGGAAACCATAAGTTTTCCAAAGTCTGTGAGTCAGTATCTGTTCTGAAAAGAAGTTCATTGTGTCCTTTTTTTAGTTTCCACATGTAAGTGGTAGCAGTTGATGTTGGTGTCTCATTATCTGACTGGTTTCACTTTGGATGATAATTTCTAGGTCCATCCATGTTGCTATAAATGTTGTTATTTCATTCCTTTTAATGACTGAGTAATATTCTGTTGTGTATATGTACCAGATCTTCCCTATCCACTCCTCTGTTGATGGGCATTTAGGCTGTTTCCATGACTTAGCTATTGTATAGAGTGCTGCAATGAACACTTGAGTACATGTGTCTTTTCAAGTCATGGTTTTTTCTGGATAGATGCCCAGGAGTGGGATTGCTGGATCAAATGTTAATTCTATTTTTAGTTTTCTAAGGAATCTCCATACTGTTTTCCACAGTGGTTGCACCAGTTTTCATTCCCACCAACAGTGTAATAGGGATCCTTTTTCTCCACACCCTCTCCAGCACTTATTGTTTGTAGACTTTTTGATGATGGCCATTCTGGCCGGTGTAAGGTGGTACCTCATAGTGGTTTTGATTTACAGCACGGCTTTCTGACTGGGCTTCCTGGCCTCGCCTTGGTCTGACAGGCACAGGTGGGGGCTGGCAAGGCAGCAGGGGGGGAGAAGGGCACACCCACAGTCCCAGAACGGTGACGGGGTGCGTCTCCCCTCTCATTTCAAGAGGTGACAGGGTTCGTCTCCCCTCTTGTTTGGCTTTCAGAGAAGACCTCCTGGCTGCTGTCCCTGGAAGCCCCCATCCTGACTAAGGAGGTGCTGCCCCCTCCAGATGCCACCCAGACCTGCCCTTCTCCATCCAGCAGTGGGTGTGGCAACGAGGGGACATTTCCTTGGAAGAACAGAAGACCGTATCCTGCAGATGCTTCCAGGGTAACTGCTTTGGGTTCTTTCAGTCACTGGACTCACGTGTGCTTTGTGTCTGGGGTGCTCCAGATACAGAGGTTCTCTGAGCCGCAGTGCAGAAGCCCCAGTTTACAAAGAAATCCTTGGGGGAGAGGGACACAGCACAAGCAAGACTATGGGGCAGCATTGTACTAGACATGTTGGTCCTACACATTGAAGGCCATACCATAGCAGAGAGTTTAGAAAGATAATAAGGTTGATGGTGAAATACCAACTGTTGTTTATTGAGCACCTAGTGTGTACCATCTGTTATCTCATTTAATAAATTATCCCTGTGAAGTAGGTAATATTATGTCCAATTTATAGATAGTGAAACTGAGACTCAGGAAGGTAAAATAACCTGTCCAGCCGGTAAATGTCAGAGCTGGAATCCAAATCCAGATGGTTCTCCCTCCTAAACCAATGTCCAGGACTTACCTGGCATATGGTGTTCTCTATGGCAGTTGTTTGAAAGATGGATTTAAGGACTCTCTTCTGAATGCCAAGCCCTGGCTTAGGTGCTTTTACTTTTTTTTTTTTTTTGGCTTTTTTATTTTTTATTTATTTATTTTATTTTTTTAGAGCCCCACCCGTGGCATATGGAGGTTCTCAGGCTAGGGTTCTAACAGGAGCTGTAGCCGCCGGCCTTCTCCACAGCCACAGCAACGCGGGATCCGACTGCGTCTGCAGCCTACACCACAGCTCATGGCAACGCTGGATCCTTAACCCACTGAGCAAGGCCAGGGATCAAACTCGCAACCTCATGGTCCTTAGTCAGATTTGTTAACCGCTGTGCCACGACGGGAACTCCAAGATGCTTTTATATAGCATCTCATTTAATCTCCAGAACAGCCTTTGTCAGTTATGTGTAGTTATTCCCATTTTACAAATGAGAAAACTGAGGCTCAGAGGTTTGTCCAAGGCCACACTGAGCCAAATAAAGGCCTTTTAGGGATGCACTCCTGGAGAGAATGAATCAGGAGCAACCTGGACCCAGGATGGGAGCCCAGAAGCCAGAAAGGACCAGGGAGTGGGCGGGGCTGCTAGTTGGATGTTGTCTCTGCCCACAGGAGGCAGCAGAGGCTACAGGGGTAATTATGATTTTGGACAAGCCACCCCAGCCTCAGTTTCCTCATCTGAAAAATGGGACCACCCATACCTACCGTATAGGTTGTCAAGAGGATTAAATGAGGTAAGGCATGTGACATACTTAGAGCAATGCCAAAGTCACAGGGAGCACCTGACAAATGTGAGATCCCGCTGCTCCTACCCACTTTCCTTTCTCTCCTGGTCTCTGTCAGTCCGTCAACATCCCTGGCATCTGGGAGAGCAGACTGGCATGGCACCCTACCTACCTCTGACCCTGACCCAGCACCGATGTGTCTTGTCTGTGGACTGAGAGCCAGCTGAGCGGCTCCCTGGCTGTTTGACCTTGTGCAGCTCTCTGTGCCTCAGTCTGGGCTGCAAGGGGGGGTGGGCTGGGGGCAGGGGGTGCTGACTGGGCCACCTTTGGGGGGGGGATCCGACCATAGCTGATCGAGCCCCTTACCCCTGGCTCTTTCTGCCTTTGCACTGAGCCTGCGCGCAAAGGCTCTGAGAGCTGAGCCGCTGCCCGCTGGCCCTGGGGACTGTCCCTGAGGGCATCTCCAGAAGATTCTTTCCCTACACATGCCAGGTGACAGACCCATCCTTCTTTCTCTCGCACAGCCCCTGGCAGAGGCCCTCCTACTTCAGCAGGGGACAGGAAAGTGACTCAGCCCCCACACCCCCTCCTCAGACTCACACACATGCAGCATTGCTTTGGAAAAAGGGTGGTTTTCATTTCTTTCCTTTTTTTTTCTTTTCCTTTTTTTTTCCTTCAAGCACTCTTACTCGGCCTGTCCCTGGGCTGTCTCTCCCACGGGCCTCCGTGGTCCGGGCCAGGAGTTTGTGGCCAGCCCTTCTCCCTCCTCTCCTGGTGGAGGGTCCCGCCATCAGGGCGGGCTGTGTGGCCCTACTGTGCGTGGTGGGAAAGAGGCTTGCCTCTGGAGGCCCCAGCTGGCCCCCTATTATATTGGCTTCTATTAAATTGAAATACATAGCACATCTATTACACAATAAACCACAGCTATTTCATGGATCAAATTAAGTTTTATTTGGGCAAATTACAACCCTTCCTACAGTCGTGCCTTTGTGAGGCCATTCCTTTTTAATAAAAGCAAGCATTTCTGGGGCTGGCCCTCCTGAACCAAAGCTCCATGGTGGGTTGGGGGCTCAGGCCGGGGCTGGCAAGAGTATGAGTGTGTGTGAGTGTGAGTTTGTGTGTGAGTGTGTGTGTGTGTGTGTGTGTGTGTGTGTGTGTGTGTGTGGTGGGAATTCTTAGGGTCCCTCTTGGGAATAGATTTGTCCTTCTCCCCCTGACTCCCCATCCTGAGGCCGCCATGGAAGTCTGCAGAGAACTTCTCATTAAACCAGAAAAAAGCAGCAGCAACAGCAGCAGCAGCCACAGGAGGAAAGCATTTCCCGGAATCCAGGAGGAAGTGTGAGTCACCGGCCTGCGCAGTGAGCCCTGCGTGGCCACTGCAGCCCCCGCCCAGGAGGCCTGGAGTGCAGGGCCAGCCGTCAGGACTGCGCCAGGCCTGCCCGCATAGACATGCCCGCTGCCCAGGCTGACGCAGGCTCCAGGAATGCAAACAAAGCTGGGCGGAGGGGCCTTCTGAGGGCCAGGGCACCGGGCCAGGCAGGAGGGAACCAGCCTGGAGGAGAGGCTGCAGAGGGGCCCCGGGCCTCAGATGAGCCCCCCTCTGGCGTCCTTGGAACCCGAGCTGCTGAGAAGGCTTCTAACCTCCCAGTGTGACCTGCACTAGCGCCGCCAGCTGCAGCCTGGCCTCTGGGCTCTTCCTCATGGGACAGGGGCAGAAGGGGTTCCCCTGAGTCAGTGGGTCTCAAAATCGGTCCCTGGATCAGCATCATGAGCATCACTTGGGAACTGGTCAGAAATGCAGATTCTTAGGCTCCCTTCATGAATCAGAAACGCCGGCAGTGGAGGCCAGAGATCCGGAGTTTAACAAGCCTTCCAGGTGTTTCTGTTGCACACGCAAATGTGAGGACCACTGCACTTCCTTGCTGTAAGTCAGCTTCAAACCCACATCTGCCCGTTGTTTATTCATAAAATTAAGAGGTAATGCTTAAGGAGTGCTTCCTGTGTGCCAGGTCCCGGGCTAATCACTTTACACGTGGTAACTCATTTAATCCCCACATCAACCCTGTGATGTCAGATTCTGTGAACATTTCTCCGTTTTAAGCCCTACCTTTTGGCCAGAAGGCTTCTGGGACCTTGGAGGTGATGGAAGATGCTGGGCCCAACTCGGATTTGGCCCAGGTTGCTTAACCAGTTTATGAGGCTGACCTTTCCCTGGGTGGCTTTTCTTAAAATCCCTCCAGAGGCTGCGCTGCTTCCTAAGAGTTGGCGGTGGGGGATCCCTCACTCCAAAACTGGGGAACACAGAGGGAATCAGGTGGGATGAGAGAAACAAGAAGTGATGAAAGAAGCTGGGCCTGAGACGCAGAGTCCTGTAGGATCTTTTCTCTCCAAATGTGGCCCCTGAAGCATCAGCGTTACCCAGGAAACAGAGATTCAGAATCTAGCACCCTGCCCCACGCCCGCTTAATCCAAATCTGCATTTTGATAAGATCCCTCGGGGTTTGCTGCGGGCATTTAGTTTGGAGAAGCACAGGCTGGAGCACACGGGCACATCCCCAGACTCTTCCTGTAACTGAGAGGGACAGGATAACAGGAACTGGGACCTGCATCAGCCTCAGCCCAGCTCCCTCGGGGCTCCAGCTCCTGTGTCAGCACAAGCATTCCCCTCAGGGCCTCCAGTCCCTAAAACCTGCAGCCAGACTAATACAGCGGGAGAGACTCTGCCTCTGCCAAGCTCCCCCCCTTCCCAAGCTCGAAGGTCTTCACTCCTTCACCCTTTCTTCTTTGAAGAGGTTTGCGGAGTTCCCTTTGTGGCTCAGTGGTAACAAACCTGACTAGTACCCACGAGGATGCGAGTTCGATCCCAGGTCTCACCCGGTGGGGATCTGGCTTTGCTGTGAGCTGTGTTGTAGGTTGCAGATGTGGCTCGGATCCTGCGTTGCTGTGGCTGTGGTGTAAGCGGCAGCTGCAGCTCTGATTCTACCCCTAGCCTGGGAACTTCCATGTGCCTGCTGCAGGTACAGCCCTAAAAAAAAAAAAAGAGGTTTGCATTTTAGGTTCAAACCCAGGCCCTGCCACTTGCTATGATTATTGTTGTAAACGTCTCAGTGCCTTGATTTTCCTTTTCTGTAAAATAGGATATTTCTTAGACCATACATTTTGTGTGTGTGCAGATTAAATATGTGAATCCACATGAAGTATTAGAGCAGTGCCTGGCACATAAGTCCACGAACATTAGCTGCTTGCTTTCAGCCTGGCTTCTTTCCGTCCTCTGACTGGCCCTTGGGCTCGGGTGGGGTGGAGGAGAGGCAGTGCTGACCTGTGTGGCGTCAATGCCAAGGCAGGGCTATGGGACTGGGTTCCGGAGGTGACCGGGGCACCTGTGGGGGGAAGAAGGAAATGTGTTCGTGTGATACCTGTGACATGCCAGTCTCAGTGCCAGGCATTTCTTTCCTCTCCACAGCTGGACCAGGAAAGTATTATTATTTTCTGAGCTTATAGAAAAGATTAAGGCTCCGGAAATGCAGTGACCAACCCAAGGTCATAGTTAATGAAGGACAGAGCTAGCACTTGGTGGGTCTGCCTGGCCAGCCTGACCTCAGTCCCACACCCACTTGACATGACCCCATGCTTCCACCTCCACTAGAGCTCAAGCTGGTCCCTTGAGGAGATAGGGGGATCTAAAGGGGGATCAGGGCTGGCAGAGGAATGGGGGTGCCAGTGGGTCCTGGGGATGTGGTTCATCGCTCTTTCCTTAGAACCTCATTTAAGAGTGAGGTGGTGCTGGAGTTCCTGTCGTGGCGCAGCGGAAATGAATGAGGTTTCAGGTTCAATCCTTGGCCTTGCTCAGTGGGTTAAGGATCTGGCGTTGCCTTGAGCTGTGGTATAGGACACAGATGCGACTCGGATCCCTCAGAGCTGTGGCTGTGGAACAGGCTGGCAGCTGCAACTCCGACTGAACCCCTAGCCTGGGACCCTCCGTATGCCACAGGTACAGCCCTAAAAAGATGAACAAAAAGAAATTTACGAAGGTCAAAAACTCAGCTCTACATAAGGGAAGGAAGAATATCAGAGAAGGAGTAATGGAAATAAAATAAAAAGGAAAGGAAGACTATTAGAGAAGTAGTAATGGAAATAAAATCTTTTATTTTTCTTTATTTTTCATCTTTTTAGGGCTGCACCCGAGGTATATGGAAGTTCCCAGGCTAGGGGTCAAATCAGAACTATAGCCGCCGGCCTGCACCAGAGCCAGAGCAATGTGGTATCCAAGCCGCGTCTGCAACCTACACCACAGCTCACTGCAACGCTGGATCCTTAACCCACTGAGCGAGGCCAGGGATCAAACCCACAAGCTCATGGATGCTAGCTGGGTTGGTTAACTGCTGAGCCACTACGGGAACTCCATCTTTTATTTTTCTTATTCTTAATCAATCTAATAGACAACTATTCAAAGTAAAAACAGCAAAAATAATAGCAAAAACCCAGCAACATTAAGTATTGGATGATTATAGCATATGGATAAGGGAAATGAATACCAGCAATGTTATAAAGTATGGGAAGAAAAATTGGGACTACTCTGCTGTAAGTTACCATGAGGCATCACAGAGTTATTGAATGTGGACTTAAATTAGTTGTAAATGTCCTATATTATAAACCATACAATAGGGCAACAACCAAAAAAATTTTTTTGAAGAAATTTAATTGATGTGCTAATAAGGAAAGAGAAAGTGGAATCATTTTGTACAGCTTTTCATCTGGTCTCTTTCTGCAGGATACAGGGTTGTAGCCTCGCTTGCTTCTGGTGTTTGCCCCTCGTGGGTGAAGGTGATAGAGGCGCTCACTGCAGGCTTCCAGATGGGAGGGGCTGGTGCCTGCCCACCGGTAGGTGGAGCTAATTCTTGTCCCTCTGGTGGGTGGGGCTTTGTCTCTGGGTGTGATTGCAACTGTGTGTCTGGGAAGACTTTAGGCAGACTGTTTGCTGGTGGGCGGGGCTGTGTTCCCACCCTGTTGCTTGTTTGGCCGGGGGGTCTTCCCAGTCCTGTGGGTGGGGCCAACTTCTTCCAAAATGGCCGCCTCCAGGGCCGCGCAGGTTGATGAGTATTCCCGCGGACTCTGCGTCCAAGGTCCTGCCCCACAGCAAGCCACAGCTGCCCCCTCGCTTCCTCAGGATATCCTCTGAGACCTGCAGGTAGGTCTAACCCAGATTCTTATGGAATCCCTGCTTTTCCCTAGGACCCAGTGCACACGAAAGCCTGTGCACACGAAAGCCTGTGCACGAGAGTGGAGTCTGTTTCCCCCAGGCCTGTGGAGCTCCTGTGCACATGCTCCGCTGGCCCTCGATGACAAATGTTCTGGGGGCTCCTCCTCCCAATGCCAGAGCCTCGGGCTGGGGAACCTGACGTGGGGCTTGGAACTCTCACTCCTGTGGGAGAGCTTCTGTGATATAGTTACTTTCCGGTCTGTGGCCCGCCCACCCAGTGGGTCTGGGATTGCTTGTATCACATAATTGCCCCTTCTACCATCTCCACGTGGCTTCTTTTTTGTCTTTGGGTAGGATATCTTTTTTTTTTTGGTGGTTTTCAGTCTATTTTATTGATGGTTGTTCAGCGGTTAGTTGTAATTTTGGTGTTTACGTGAGAGGGTGAGTTTAAGTCCTTCTACTCTGCCATCTTGTCCCAATCCCAAGAAAGTGAAATCATATAAAACCAGATAAAGCAAGAGAAGAAGGGAGGATTAAAAAAAGAAACAGGAGTTCCCATCGTGGCTCAGTGGTTAACGAATCCGGCTAGGAACCATGAGGTTGCGGGTTTGATCCCTGGCCTTGCTCAGTGGGTTAAGGATCCGGCGTTGCTGTGAGCTGTGGTGTAGGTCACAGAGGTGGCTAGGATCCTGCGTTGCTGTGGTTCTGGTATAGGCCGGTGGCTACAGCTCCGATCTGACCCCTAGCCTGGGAACCTCTATATGCTGCTGGTGTGGCACTAAAAAAAAGCGAAAAAAAAAAAGAGAAAAAGGTGGAATAGCTACACTAATTTCAGACGAAGCAGATTTCAAAACAAGAAAGTGTTCAGGGATAAAGTGGGGGCATTTCCTAATGATAAAGGTATGAATTTTCCAAGAAGGTATAATAATCCTCAGTGTGTATGCACTGAACAAGAGAACATCAGAGTACATGAGCCAAATACTGATAGAACTGCAAGGAGACACAGACAAAATCATTATTATTTTTGGAATCTTCAACACCCCTCTATCAGTGATGGACAGATCCAGTAGGCAGAGAATCAGGAAGCAATTGAATTAAATAGTACCAACAACAAACTAGAACTAACTTATAGAATACATCATCTGACAACAGCAGAATAGACAGTCTTCTCAAGTTCACATGGAACATCCACTAAGACCAACCACATATTGGCCATAGAACCCACCTTAACAAATTGGAAAGAACGATATCTGGGGGATGGGCATTTGGTTCTGTTTCCCAAGATCCTAAGTTATTTTTTAGGGAACAGGACCTTTGAAGCCTGGCAGATATGGGGTACAATCCTAGGTCCATCACCTACCAGCTCTGTGACCCTTGGGCCAGTTGTTTAATCTGTTCACCTGTAGAGTGGGGACACTATTAGTAACTTCTTCATGGGAAGATGTTACAAGGATGAAATAAGACATCCCATGGAAACTGATTTAAAACCTCCCTGGCTTAAGGTAAGAAAGAGCTCAGTAAACATTTCCTGCTCACTCGTGGTGTTAGAGAGAAGGAACATAGTCTGAGCCCCTGCTGTACACCCTACCCCCAATGCTGGTCATGGGAGAGAGATGAGGAAACTGAGACCCAGAGAGAGAAGAAGAGACCTCGCAGTTGTCACACTGCTAGATTTGCTTTCCTCCTGGGACCTCATTGAACTAATTAGAGAATGAGAGTTTGTTTTTTAATGGCCACACCCTCAGCATATGGAAGAGCCTGAGGGGTGGGGGGGGATTGAATCCGAGCCGCCGCTGTGACCTGTGCCATAGAGGAGGCAATGCTGATCAGATCTTTTAACTCACTGCACCAGGCCGGGGATGAACCTGTGCCTCCTCAGGGACCCAAGCTGCTGCAGTGGGATCCTTAACCCGCTGCACCACAGTGGGAACTCCAGGAATGAGAGTTTTGATTAGAAAGGAGTGATTTAGTGATGATGACAGACTGATATTTATTGACCGATGAGTATGTATCAGGCACTACTATAAGGGTACTGAAGTAATGTTCTGAGGTAGAAACTATTATTTCCATTTTATAGTCGAGGAAGCTGAGGCACAGAGAGGTTATCAATGACTCTTCAGTGCTTTCAAGATTTTAGCAGACACCACTTCCCACCTGATCCGCATCCACCCTGGCATTTCTCCCTTTTTTTTGTCTTTTTTTTTTTTTTTGCTTTATCTAGGGCCGCACCCACGGCATATAGAGGTTCCCAGGCTAGGGGTCTAACAGGAGCTGTAGCTGCCGGCCTTCGCCACAGCCACAGCAACGCGGGATCCGAGCCGCATCTGCAACCTTCACCACAGCTCACGGCAACACCGGATCCTTAACCCACTGAGCAAGGCCAGGGATCGAACCCGCAACCTCATGGTTCCTCAGTCGTTAACCACTGAGCCATGACAGGAACTCCTGGCATTTCTCCCTTGCTGGCTGAGCAGCCACTCTACTCCTCTGTCCCACTGCTGGCTTCAGGAGAGGCTAGCTCCAGGGGAAGCTCTTCACTGGTCTCAGCAGCCATGATGGTCCACTCCTTCGAGAGACTGGTTCAGGGGCAGGCATGCAATGCCTCCTGGCCTGTTAGAAGTGGAGGGAAGTTAGGGGAATTCTGGCAGGTGTTCCCTCATTGTAAGAGACAGGGATGTGAGAAAGAGAGAGAGACCCACGGAACATATGACAGATCCTTTCCCACTTCTGGACATTATGGTGTCTACATGTGATGCCAGAACTGTGGCAGCCACCTTAGGCCCATGAGAGAACAAGTCAGATACACTGAAGATGGCAGAGCAGAGGCAGGAATTAATGGGGTCCTTGAAGATGTGGATGAGCCTGGGACATCAGCAACAGTAACAGGGTGTTCCCCACACATTACCTCCTACGCTCTCTGTGGTCTCACCAGCCTTCTCATTTTATAGATGAGGAAACTGAGGCGCAGATATGCCCAGAGCTGAGAGGTAAATGCAAGTCTGTTGATCTTTAGCAAGGTGAAAAAAAGATATATATTGAATTGTATATCTCTGATTGTGTAAGGGAGCATGTGTGTGTGTGTTTGCCCTGTGATGGTAGGAATATTGGCAATCGACCTTTCCAATTTTCTCAGTATTTCTAATTTTGTTTCAGAGGCATAATGGGGAAAATTTTTAAGTGTATAGCCAAAAGTTTAGAGAATTAACGTTAGGCTGGGCTATGTGCCCTGAGGACTTCACTTTCTTAAAGATTCTGTGGTGGAGCAGGCAACCCACATCAGTCTGTACTCCCGAGATGCGATATGGACCGTGTAATGTCGAGATCTCCTGATCCCTCATTCTCTAATCTGCGCTCTCATGAACTGGGGGAAGTTTTCATTTGTGTTTTCCTCCCTCCATCCCTCCTTTCCTCTCTTCTTCCTTCCTCCTTTTTCTTTCTTTCTCTTTCCTCCTTCCTTTCTCCCTCTCTCTTTTTGGCCAGAGAGCAAGGATAAAGAATAAGCATTGTTTACATTTTTCTAGTACGACTCAAATTTTTGGTGCTTAGAAAAGTTAAATCATTCAGTTGTTGGGAAGGGGATGGGGCGATAGGAAAATACAACTCCTTTTTTTTTCTGATTTATATGCAACTTGGTCCTAAAGGCGTCTCGTGGCCAAAGAACAAGAGCATAAACAAAATCAGGTCATAACCATTCTGCTCTCTGCCCGTCGCTCAGCTGGACCCTGGGTGGAGCCCAGGGCCAAGGTCTGGGGAACACCAGGAAGCAAAGCCAGCACACCCCATGGCTGGGGGAGGCCCCAGTGCCCTGACTCAGGATCTGAAGTGGAAAGAGGCTGTTGGAGTGAGTAGCCAGACTCCCCCGCACCCAGCAGAGGGTCAGAGTTTAGAGAGGAGGGGCTCCAGTTCCCTCCTCTAAGAACTGGGGCTGTTGTGAGAACCCAGTGGGTGACCCATGGGCCTGGCGGGAGGGAGCTCAAGCAGCGGGAGCTGAACCCAGTCTGCGAAGATGGGCCTGGGTGGAGGGTAGTTTTTGCTGGTCAAAAATCATGCGTTTTGAGAACTCGCCCACCCCCACCCCCTGTTCTGTTCTCTGCTTGGGACTCTCATGCCTCTGTGAATCACTCTCACGGCACTGGTGTTTTCCTCACCTCGTGGTGAAGTCACGTGAATCCATAGTGCCACTTTCTGCTTCCCCCTGGGCTGGCTGCCAGTAGCCGCCGGTCTGTGCCGTCCTGAAGCTGAGTGAGGGTCAGACGCGGAGGCAGTGTCCCCTTCCCGCGAGAAGGCTTTGCCCCGGACTTGCCAGGTTTTAAGTATCTGGCGTGGGGCAGTGGAAAGAATTCTTGATTTGGATCAGAAGCCCCGAATGCCTCACGGTCCTGCTGTGCAGCTGCCTGTACCACCTCGGACCTCAGCTCCCACCCCTATGAAATGGGACATCTGGCCTCAATGTTGGGAAGGGCCTTCTCAGCCCCGCGGTCCTAAGGGAAGGGCTGGGACGGCTGGAGGGAGGCTGGCAGGGAGCTCAGCCACCCCCTCCCTCGGGCCCCCGCACCCCATCCAGCCCTGCTCCCCGACAGGGTTCGAGACGGTGGCAGCTACTGGGTAACGCAGACCAGATGCAGCCCTTTCCCCGCTCGGCGGCCTTCCTCCTCCCCGGCCTTGGGGATATTTGACACTCCATGGAGTTTGGCTTCAGAGCCCAGGGTGGAAACCACAGCCCCATTACGTGAGCACATATGATCTCCCTGGGAGAAGAGAGGCCACCGGCCCCAGAAAAGGAGACAAGTTGGAGGTGGCTGGCCCTGGAGAACGCTTAGGACCGGGTCTGGGAGCCCCAGGAAGGGCAAGTCCAATGCGTTCGGCCAGGGTGGAGGTGTTACCGGGGAGGCATTGGGCTCCCTGTTACCAGAGCATGGAGCAAAGGCCATGGTCTCCTTGGAGACCTGAGCCCCGAACGAGAGCTGGGTGTCCACCAAGGAGCCATGCTGCCTCTCCCTTCCCGGTGTGATCGAATATTTTGAAAGCTTTATGATTGCCAGACAAATCGTTGAAGAAGAAAAATTCCACTGAAAAGGAGTTCCTGTCGTGGCGCAGCGGAAACGAATGCTACTAGGAACCATGAGGTTGCGGGTTCGATCCCTGGCCTTACTCAGTGGGTTAAGGATCCGGCATTGCCGTGAGCTGTGGTGTAGGTCGCAGACATGGCTGAGATCTGGCGTTGCTATGGCTGTGGTGTAGGCCGGCAGCTGTAGCTCCAATTAGACCCCTAGCCTGGGAACCTCCACATGCCGCAGGTGCGGCCCTAAAAGACAAAAAAAAAGCAAAAAAAAAATAATAAACGGAAAAGAAAAATTCCACTGAAAAGGGAAGGACCTCCCGCCCCCTCCCCCGGGGCAGACCAAGCAACTAAGTTTGTACAATGACTGGGAGGCAATTCCAGAGTCACTGCCGGTGAGGATACCCTAGATTCTCCCAGTGCCTAGTTGGGTAACTTTGGGCCAATAAGTTAATAGCTCCAGCCTCAGGTTCCCATTTGCCCAGTGGAAATACTGAGCCTCACCTCAGGGGTCCTGTAAGATGTACATGAAAGGTCCTAGCAGAGGCTCATAGAAGCAGGTTAGTGTTCCTCCCAAATGGCGTTGATTAAATCTTCATTTCTCATTTCCAAATAATCCGGGACCGTCGGAACTGCCCATCAACACTGTGGTCAGCAAAAAATAACTGTGACCACCCCTAGGGGTACCGTGGTCCTGGTGGGGGCGGCCAGTTGGCCAGGAGCTGTGAGTATAGCACCTCCTGGCTGGAGTGACCCTCGGGGACGGCACTTTGAACGCGGCTGATGCTCGGCTGGCGTGACCCAGGGCTGAAACCACCTCTGCCGGCCCTTCCAGCCTGAGGTTCTTCTTTTCCAGGATTTGAGGCTCAGGCATGACCCTGGGCCCCCAGGCTCTGGCTCTGCTCAGTGTCCACTCCCCTGGGGTGCTCTGGGCTGGTTACTTGGCTCTTTCTGTGCAATGCAGTACTGACTTGCTAGGTCACTTAGTAACCTCAGCTTCCTCCTCGGTGAAGTGAGACCAGCAGCCACACCAGCTTCTCAGCGAGATGTTGTGAGGGGTAGGGAGAGTGGTCAGTGGGTTTGGTTCTGTGACCCTTCCCACCATGCAGGAGAGACCTTAGGCTTCAGGGCACCAAGGAACGGGAATACAGAGCAGGTGGCTTCCCTCAGGGATCAACTCTCCTAGGAGAAGTGTACGCCCCTGGCATGGGATCCAGGAGTAGGTGGGGTAGAGTCTCAGTAAATTGAAGATTTGTGGAAGGAAAGAGATTGGACTTGGTAATGAACCTTAAACTAGGCTACCCGGACAGAACAATGAAGGCTTTTCTACCCCTTCCAGACTGTGCCCTCCCAGATCCTTTTCCTCATCCATCCCTTACTTCATGCAGCTGCTCATTCCATAAACACTTCTTAGGGCCTCTCTCTGTGCCCTGCCCTGCGGATACAGTGCTGAGTATGGTAGCTGCCTTCAGGGATCTCCCACTCCATGTGGAGGACAAAAACCTAAAATGAATAGCCGCACACATCAGCACAGAGTTACAACACTTAACAGGAGCCAGGAAGGAAGAGACAGGATATTGCAAGTGCATAACAAGGGCCAGCTCTTCTGGGAGGCCAGTACTCGCCACAAGCCTGACAGATCCCCCTTAATGTTGACTCATTGGGTCCTCGCTGGTCCTCGCCGCATCCTTAGCAGATGGGAGCCATCATTACCTCCATTTTGCAGAAGAGAAAACTGGGCAGAGCCCAGGTCTCAACTGTTCCCCCGAATTCTGTGCCCTGGGAGGGCAGGCTTCCCTCTTCCTTTTTCTGCAAACAAGGAAATCGAGACTGAGCAGAGGTCAAATGTTTTTCTCAAAGTCGTAGATAGATAAGAATGGCTGAGTTCCCTGGTCCTTCTCCTTCTACCAAACTCTAACCATCCTAGGAGAGAATTTGCAGCCCAGTGAAGAGAAATTATCCCTCAAAGAATGAATCCATGGTCTAGTAAGGAGGACGGACATTGTAGATCAATTGTATTCAATTCTTCACCTGCATTTTTCACCGCTGTCTGTATCCACATCTTGCAGCCAGTAACTCTGCAATGCGCTCTAAGCCAGGATAGAATGTTTTGCTGGGCACAGCTCTGGCTGATAGGATGCTTAGCCACGGTCACAAGAACATGCCGGCTAGACATATGGCCCTGGGATGAGTCACCTCATCATCCCAGCCAAGGCCATTGTAGGTCAGCAGTTGACCCCAGCCAGGATCAGCTGAGCCAAATGAATGAACCAACTCATGAGTGGAGTGAAGGTTTGCCAGTGAAGTTCTGGGTTGTTTGTTACACAGCATTATTGTGGCAATCCATGACAGATACAGATATGTATGGGTGCTGTGGGTTCCTAGGACTTCTAACCTCTTCCAGAGCCCTGAGTCCTGGTTTCCATGGTTCCCAGGCAGATAATGAGGGCTCTCCTCCTGGTTTACCCTTTTGAACGAAAGTGAGGGGAATTGTGTGGTTTCCCCCACATCCCATTTGAAGCTTTTCCAATGACAAGTTAATGGAGCTCCTATGACAAGAATGATGAGCTAAGAACTTGGGCTCTGTGGTCAGACTCCTGGGATTTCAATCCCAGCTCTGTCAATTTCTAGCTGTGTGACCTTGGGCAGTTTACTTAGTTTCTCTGTGCCTTCTCATCTGTAAACTGAGGTTAATGCTTGTGCCCAGCTCATTAAGTTCCTATAAGAATTAAATGAAGTAATATACACGAACTCTTAAAATAGTGCCTCAGTATAAGCCCTCAGGAAACATTATCTATTGTTTCACTACTTTTATGATTACTAGTGTCCAGAGATTCCAAGCTAGATATTTTAGTGTTTTTGAGACGTACAGCTGACACTTCAACAGGGAAGTTGTAATGTAGAGGGATAAAAATGAAAATGGTCAAGCCTGGGAGGAACTTATTCTACCTGGGAATTAGGAAGTCTTCCTGGGGGAGGTAACAAGTGTGCTGGATTTGAAAGATGGATAAGGAGTTTCCTGACTTTATCAGGTCCAAATAAAACCATAAGATAACAGTGGCTTAAACAAGATAGAAGCTTATTCTGACTTAACTAGAAATCAGGTGGTGGGTGGTCCAGGGCTCACAGGGTGCTCTGTGATGACTGGCACCTAGGTTCCCCCATCTGCTTGTTCCATGTGCTTGGCCTCTAGCCCAGGCTCTCCTCCTGGTACAAACTGGCTGCTGAAGCTCCGGCAACTATGTTTCTCTAAAGACACTCCTGGAAATTATACATTGTACTTAGAAGCCATTATCAAGGCGCCATCTTTTTTTTTTTTTTTTTTTTTTTTTGTCTTTTTAGGGCTGTACTTGTGGCATATGGACGTTCCCAGGCTAGGGGTCAAATCGGAGCTATAGCTGCTGGTGTATGCCACAGACACAGCAATGCGGGATCCAAGCCACGTCTGCGACCCACACCACAGCTCATGGCAACGCTGGATCCTTAACCCACTGAGTTAGGCCAGGGATTAAACCCGCATCTTCATGGATACTAGTCGGGTTCATTAACCGCTGCAAGCCTCCATCTTACAGCCAATCTAACTTCAAGGAAACTAAGAAAATTGTCTATATTGCGGGTGGCCATGTGCCCCGCCAGCTAAGACTTGGGGGTTCATTGCTAAGGAGGACTTGGGGAACAGACACTGGAAGTCATAACCGGCCAAATTTGCCACACAGAGGACAGACGATAGGAAAGGTGTTCCCGCTAAAAGGAACAGCTTATGCAAAGGCCTGTGTACAAGAAGCACACGGCTGGTTCTGTCTCCACAGGGCCTTTAAGGATCTTCCGCCTCCTTTCCTGAGGCATTCACTGCTTCAACCGGCTACTTACACGGGCTCGCCTTTAGACTGGTTTCTTGCCAAGCAGACACATCCTACTTGCAGCTCTCTGTTGGCTCTGGAGTTCCCTCCTACCCCGTGCGTCCACTGGGGAAACCGAGACCCAGCGAAGAGCTTGTGGTCGCTGGGGTGGTGGAGCTGTGAGTGAAGAGGCCGCAGAGAGGAGGGCTGGGGCTCTTGGACTTCTGAGCTTGGCTTGGACAGCTGAGCAGGAGGCTGTGAGGGCCCCCAGACCAGGGCAATGTTATAAACAAAGGCCGGGAGGTGGCTCTTAAGGCACTTAGGGGGCCCTTGAGGAGAGCTGTCCTGCTAGTCCTGGGGGCCTGAGGCCTGACAGGCTGGATGTGGGGCCTGAGAGCCCCCGTGCCTGCAGATCACAGCGTACAGGTGTGATGGCCGTGATGGGCGGGGGCCACGGACTCAGTGCTGTTGGAGAAGAACGGGAGCCGCAGAGGACGGGATCGGGAGTGGGCAGTAGGAAGCAAGTCCCCACTGTGAGCCCCCGCTGGGCCTGGAGGCAGAGTGGGAGATCCACCAGCACAGGCCTTGGTGTGGAACTCCAGTTCTGCCTTGGACGTGCGGGGTGACTTGAAGTTTTCCCATCTCTAAAGTGGCCGTGCTTCTCAAGGGCGTGATGCGGATGGGAAAGGCCTGTGTGAGAGCTCAGGTGCTGTGCACGCTGCCGGTTGCTGTGGAGGCTTCTGAAAGGAGGGCCTCCCACACACCCCTGGGCTTTCAACACGGCAGGATTGCCTGGCCTCCAGGGCTCAATGGAGCCCTTGGCTTTTCGGGGAGCCGCCCTTGACCTCCTGTGCACCCTTGCCCTCTCCTCCCTGCCTTTTATAGGCTCCGGCTCCAGGAGGCCCAGCCCTCCGGTCAGAGCTCTGAAGGCAGATACAGCCAGCAGCCCACCCCTTGCTACCAGGCCGTGTTCCCGGAGCCTGGAGACAGGCAGAGGTGGCCTGGTGTCTAGAAAGCCCCAGTGCCAGAGTGAAGACGCACCCAGCGAGGGCTCACCACCCACCTGCCCACAGCGACCGGGCAGGCACCCCATGGGGAAGGTGGCTCAGAGGGTAGCAGGTAGCCTGTTTTAGACTGGGGGTGTGTGTGCCCGCCCAGGTCAAATGCAGTGGGGTTTTTTTTTGTTTTTCGTTTTTTTGTTTTTTAGGTCCCTCCACCCTCCCACCCCTCTCGGCATATGGAAGTTCCCAGGCTAGGGGTTGACTATGACCTGCGGCCTACACCACAGCCACAGCAACACCAGATCCTTAACTCACTGAGCGAGGTCAGGGATCGAACCCAAGTCCTCGTGGATACTAGTTTGGTTCACCTATGCTGCGCCACAACAAGAACTCCTCAAACACAGTGCGGTTTTTGTCTTTTTGCCTTATCTAGGGCCGCACCCACGGCATATGGAGGTTCCCAGGCTAGGGGTCTAAAAGGAGCTGTAGCTGCCGGCCTACACCACAGCCACAGCAACGTGGGATCCGAGCCGCGTCTGCAACCTACACCACAGCTCACGACAACGCCAGATCCTTAAACCCACTGAGCAAGGCCAGGGATCAAACCCTCAACCTCATGGTTCCTAGTCGGATTCATTAACCACTGAGCCACGACGGGAACTCCTAAACACAGTGTTTTTATACACTGTACTCAAAGCACCTGCACTGAAAGGCGGAACTGCAGATTGGAGGCTTTGAAATCTGGATTCCCAATCACAAGTCTGCTCTGTGTGTGTTAGAGGGTAAGGAGGGTGTGTGTGTGTGTGCACATGTCTGTGTGTGTTTTACAAACCAATAAAATCAGCCGGCCTGGAGGAGGGCAGTGCCCACCTGCTTTGTTTTTGGGGTGGGGGTCCTGCGTCTGCCTGGGAGGTGTAACCCAGAGCAAACAAGAGACACCTACTGTTTTCCTTGCCTAGTTCTGCCCTCTTCGTGGGAGCTCCTCCCCATCCTCACTGGCCACAGGTTTCAGGTGGGATTTACTGTACTGATTCGCTCCAGGTGGTGAGCACGTGACCCATGCTGAGCCAATCCGTGACTTGGGCAGAGAATTTGGAATCAGAATCGGAAGACTTGAGCTAAGGCTGGCTGGCTTCACATCCAGAGGCCTGGGGGCTGTTGATCTGTCATGCTTTCTACTCCTGGCTGGAGGGATGGATGGAGCCCGGGGGCTGTGAAGAGGATGAAGAGACAACAGAGAGCAGCAGGTAAGAGAAGGCGGGCAGCCCCGCTGGGCACGCACAGGGTGCTCAGCCCTGACTGCACCCTTTCCAGAGGCCGACGGGTCCTGGTCTGGGATTCTAGCAGGTACCCTTGGGCTCCTTTCAATAACTTCCATACCGCTCCCCACGCAATATCTTTTTCTTGCTGTAGCTAGTTTACGTGAGTTTGTGCTTCCCGCTAAAATAATCCCACCTGTTAGAAAGAAAAGCACAGTGAGATCTATTTTGCTATGGCTGCCGCTCGCTGAGCCAGCTGCTTCACCTGCATTATTTCATTAAATCCTTACAATGACTCTGTGAGGTAGGTCCGATTATTATTTCCGTTTGGCAGATGAGAACACCGAGGCCCAGAGAGGCTAAGCAAGGGGCTCAGAGTCACACAGCTATCAGGGATGAGTCTGGGCTGGCTTATTCTAGAGGCCAAGTAGGAGTCTTCCTGTGCGCTTACCCTCCCTGTGGGAGGCAGTTGCATTTGAAAGTCACTGGCCTGGGGGTTCCGTTGGGCCTCTTGCAAAGCCCGCTATTCTCTGGGCTAATCTGCCTCTGTCCTATTAAATTGGTTTGTACATCCTGAGAAAGAGCCAAGCCGGTTGGGCTTTAAGTTTTCAGTTCTAGGCTGGAGGTGGCCTCCTTGGGGAGCCCAGCCAGGGCCTGGCCGAGCCCCTGACCAGGCCAGCTGAGGATGCTGGCATCATGTCTTTCCACAGCTTTGAGGCCTGCATCTGAGTCACGGGCCGGCCAGCCTCGGGCGGATGGTCCTCCCCCAGACCCCAAATCTGAGTCACCCCCTCTCCAGGAGGCCTTTCAGGATCTGGGTGACCGTGACCTTCTTTCCTCTGTTCTTCCTGATACTCACTTTGCCACGGTCCCTTCTCAGGACTCTGGAGCCCTGAGCTGCTTCTCCTGGTGAAGAGTCAAGCAGGACAAAGCTGACATTTGAGATAAGCTTGGCTCTACACACCCACCCTGGGGTTTGTCCAAGGGTTGTCCTTGGAGACACAGAGAGAGAAGACCCAGCACTGGCTGGGCCATGGGAAGCCCTGGGGTCTTGGAGGAAATAGCAGGGGACCTGGCAGTCCTGGGAGGCTCAGGGAAGACTCAAGGACAGTCCTGGCTGTGTGCAGACAGGTTGATTCTCTAGAGATGGAGACCAGCTGCCCCCCCCCCCACTTTAAAAATCTTTAAAGGAGTTCCTGTAATGGCTCAGTGGAAACAAATCTGACTGGTATCCATGGGGATGCAGGTTCGATCCCTCGCCTCGCTCTTGGGTTAAGGATCTGGAGTTGCTCTGAGCTATGGTGTAGGTTGCAGATGTGACTCCGATTCTGCATTGCCGTGGCTGTGGTGTAGGCTGGCAGCTGTAGCTCCAATTCGACCCCTAGCCTGGGAACTTCCATATGCCTCAGGTGTGGCCCTGTAAAAACCAAAAAAAAAAAAAAAGTCTTTAAAATTTGCTCATTTAAATTCTATGAATGTATAGTTTCTTGGCGTTCCCGTCGTGGCTCAGTAGTTAATGAATCCGACTAGGAGCCATGAGGTTGTGGGTTCGATCCCTGGCATTGCTCAGGGGGTTAAGGATCCGGTGTTGCCGTGAGCTGTGGTGTAGGTTGCAGACGTGGCTTGGATCTTGTGTTGCTGTGGCTGTGGCGTCGGTCGGTGGCTACAGCTCCAATTAGACCCCTAGCCTGGGAACCTCTATATGCCGCGGGTGCGGCCCTGAAAAGACAAAAAAAAAAAAAAAAAAATTCTATGAATGTATAATTTTCAAAACAAATAGGATCATAGTATATGTTTTATGTCTACCTATATTTATCTATAAATAGACAATGGACATCCTTCCGAATGGAGAGAGATCAATGTCATTCTCGTTAATAGCTCCTTAATAGCCTTAGAATGAACATTCAGGACTGGTTTCACTGTGAATGTAAATATTAGAATTCTAAGTTAAATATTAGCAGAGGAAATCTAGGATTATAGTAAATTACCTTGTGACCCAAAGGAGGTTATTTTCAGGGATGCAGGGATGGTTGCTGTTGGAAACTCCACCAGCAGTGTTCTTTACGCTGATGGACAGTGGAGGGAAACCACGTAATCCTCTCGGTAGATCCTTGAAGAGTTTGCACGCTGATCAGCGGCCCTTCCTGATAAAGTGGTGATGAAGAATCCTAAATATGGACAGAAGTATTTGACAAACCCCAATAGCAAACAGAGGGGCAGATGTATTAAAGACATCCTTGGGAGTTCCCATCGTGGTGCAGGGGAAACGAATCTGACTAGGAACCATGAGGTTACGGGTTCGATCCCTGGCCTCGCTCAGTGGGCTAACGATCTGGTGTTGCCGTGAGCTGTGGTGTAGGTCGCAGGCAGGACTCGGATCTGGTGTTGCTGTGGCTGTGGCCTCAGTGGGCTAACGATCTGGCGTTGCCGTGAGCTGTGGTGTAGGTCGCAGGCAGAACTCTGATCTGGCGTTGCTGTGGCTGTGGCATCGGCTGGCGGCTACAGCTCCGATTCGACCCCTAGCCAGGGAACTTCCATATGCAGCGAGTGCAACCCTAAAAATGCCAAAAAGACAAAAAAAAAATAAAAAAGACATCCTTGATGCAATCCAGGCAACAAGGCTCAAGGTGGAGCCCAGGATCACTGTTTCAATTAGTCGCAAGTAGAGGCACCGGGAGAGTGGAGGGGAGCGGGATCCAAGGGTGGTGGTGGAGGTGCTGGTGGCCTCTGGGGTGAGTCTTTCTTCTCTCTGGAGTCCCTTCTGCCAGCAGTGAATTTACCCCAAAGCTAATGCCATTTCAACTAAGGTTCCCTCACTTGTGGTAGCCCTTCCAAGACTCTGTAACCAATTCTATATTCATAATTCGGTGTCGTTTTCTTAAAACAGCCTTTGAGCTGTAGAAACTTCTGGCTTCTGCACCTGGACTCTGTCCTGATTCCAACTCAACTCTTTCCCCCTGGATTTTAGTCACCACGCCACCTTCAATCCTCAGTTCCCAGCCCTGTCCTGGCCACGAGTACAGAACGGTTTGTGCAGTGAGTGAACGAGGAAAGCAGAGGATGTGACTTGTCCGAGGTCACTCTGCTATCAGTGGCAAAGCCGAGACCAGACTCCAGGTCTCTGCTCGCCCTGTGTGGGGTCCTGCCTACCTCACCAGCTTGGCCTGAGTTTTGCCCTCATGACGCTCAAGAGGTGCTAGGAGCATGAAGAAGGTCGAGTTGTGATCTTGGGTAACGGGAGGGAGACCCAGATGAGGGAAGACACCCAGACCACCCAGTGCATGGGACTGTGGGGTTGGCGCCCGTGTTCCTGACCCTCCACTTCTGTCCTCTTAGGGACAAGTGGTGTGGGAGCCACCCTCTGGACAAGGCCAGTCCCCTGAGTCCTCTCCCTCCCTGGGTCCCTCAAGCCAGGTTTAGTGTCTTTGATCGTTTGTCTTTTTAGAGCTGCACCTGCGGCATGTGGAGGTTCCCAGACTAGGGGTCGAATCAGAGCTACAGCTGTGGGCCTTCATTCACCACAGCCACAGCAACGCCAGATCCAAGCCGCATCTGCGACCTGCACCACAGCTCACAGCAATGCTGTATTCTTTACCCACTGAGCGATGCCAGGGATCAAACCGGCAATCCCATGGTTCCTAGTTGCATTTGTTTCTGCTGCACCATGACGACGGGAACTCTTTCTTTTTGCTTTTCTATATTTTCTGTTTTTTTCTGTCATCGTTAAGTGTTACTGGTGGAGAGCAGCACAGGGCAGTGTTTGAATAAGAGTCAGAATGGGGTTCGTGTCCTAGCCCTTGCTCATTGCAGCTATGTGGGGTGTGTGAGTGTGTGTGTGTGTGTGTGAGAGAGAGAGAGAGAGAGAGAGAAGGAAGGAAGGAAAGAAGGAGGGAGGGAGGGAGAGAGAGAGGAGGCAGGCGTCCCGAGCTTCAGGCTATTCATCTGTAAAATAAAGTGGAAGTGAACATTAAGAGCCTAAGTTATTACAATGGAAGATCTTGGTGGACCCCACCCAGTGATCAAATTTAACACTACTTGTAATGGGGCAAACCCACTTGAGCCCACTTGAGGAGCACACAGCCCCAAGGTTCCTGCTGGAAACACTGACTCTGGATCTAGTCTTGAGGAAATGTCAGGCAAATCAAATAGCACAACGTGCTGCAAGGCAATTGGCCTGGACTTTTCAAAAAGTGCCAACGGCATGAAAGCAAAAGTCTGAACTATTCCAGATGAAAGGAGGTGCAAAAGGTGAGCCTTGATTGGCTCCTGAACAGGATGGGGAAGCTGCGAAGAGCATTATTGAGACCACTGGGCAAATTTGCATATGGAGAGCACGTTAGATAACAGTATGACGGTGTTAAGTTTCCTGAGCATCATCACAGTATGGGGATAGTGGAGGAGGCCGACTCACTCATTCTGGAGAGTTTCACTAAACTACTTAGGGGACTGTGGTTCCGAGCTAAAGCAAATGTAGCAAAGTTGAATGAAATAGAATGCCCAGCACAGATCATGTTGCAGCCACCCCCACATCGTGAGGATGTATTGAGTATCTGAACCATTCACATGTGTTTATTGCCAAAAGTTTTGGTGCCAGTACAACTCTGCTGCCATTTTGGAGACTAGTTAAATACATGCTGGTATGTTCATATAACAGAGGACTATGCAGAATGACTTGGATTGGAATCATCCAAGATACAACAGTAAATGAATGCAGTGAGCTGCTTACTGTTTGTGTAAGAGAAAGGAATGTATACTTGGACTAGCGAAGTTTGCTTCAGGAGAGGGGAACGGGGCTGGGGCGACAGGGAGGGTGGGAGGGAGTTGGAGTTCGGGCCTTGCAGATGTGAACATTAAGAGCCTAAGTTATTACAATGGAAGATCTTGGTGGACCCCACCCAAGTCCCAAGACTCAGGTTTATAGTAGAGCGCCCACTCTTGGTGGTTGAGGGAACCCCAGGATTTGGGCGCTGAGGAAAGAGGGGAGAAGCAGGTGACCGTTGCCTCTGAGTAGAGGAGGAGCCTGGGCTTGCCTGTCTGGAGGACCCTGACCTTCAGCCTGTGGCTGCACAGAGTGCAGAGGCCTCCCAGAATCTTCACTGCCACAGGCATCTCTCACTTAAGTGACGTCCCCATCCTCTGGGCCCTGAAGCGTCCCACGCCACCCACCTCGCTGGAAATAGCCTGCCTCCGTTTTCATGTGCCGAGTCCTCCTTGACCTTGAGGGCTCCACTCAGTTCCTGCCTCTGCTCCAGGCTTCCCCCGGAAGACTGGCCTTTGTCTTGACATCTTGCTCCGCGAAGCCCTCAGTGTCGGCTCCAGAGGCCACAGAGCTGAGCAGACCCCACTATGAGAGCGGAAGGAGGGAAGGGCATCTAGAGAATTCCGGCCCTGACGGCTTTTCTCAGGCCCAAGGCCTCCTGCTGCCCACGCCCTTAGCTGGTTCCTGTGTGGGGACAAAGAGCTGCCCGCCCCAGGCCCGCCCTCCCCTTTTACTACGCAAGGAACTGTGGGAATGTCATGCCTCCTGGGACCCCTTTGCACAGGGACGGGACCGGAACGTGCATACAGTAGGATGCGTGGGTATAGGAAAGTTATTCTGACATTTGTTAAAAGTGTTAAATCAGTAAGGAAGGAAGGCTTGATTTGGGATTACTGCGGTAGGTGTCAAGACGAACAAGATCGGAGAGAGATCAAGCCCAACTCCGGTACAGCAAAGCCAATGGGGGTTTACATCCAACAAGCAGAATGAGGGAGTCAGTGGATAGACTTCCAGAGGAGGGGCCATTCTTACTAAACCAACTGAACAGGATTCTTGCTGAAGGCAGGCTGGCGTGATCAGCTGTCAAAATGGATGTTGGGGGTGGGGAGGGATCTTACTAAACTGATTTAGCAGGATTCTTGCTAAAACTGGGCTAGGCAGGCCAAAGACGAGGCCCAAGGATGAGGCCTAGTTGAAAAGAGGCTCAGAAGTTTGGTCACAGAGAAGTTTGTCACTGTTATGGGTTCTTGGGGGGGGGGTCACCTTTTCACAGGTGGGGAAGTGGCAGCTCAGCGCAGTCATTTGTCTGAGGTCTGCTTTAGTCCACCTCGCCCCCCAGGAGGCTCAGCCCAAGACTCCTGCTGCCTCTGCCCCTGGCCTGCAAACTGTGGGTAAAAGCCCTGGGGCTCCAGCCCCGCTGTTCTTGCCGACACATTGCTGTGTGACCCCGGTTAAGTCTGGCCCCTTTCTGGGCCTTTTAATATGACTCGAGAACAAAGCCACCAGAGTGCTCTGGCCAAGCCATGCGAACTCAGGGGAGCAGGGTGGTCCAGGCCCCGGGATGGGCAAGGCAATAATTAGCTGAGAGCTCTTCTGGAATGTTAAGTACCCAGCCCTGGAATGCAGCTCCTGCTGGCTGCAAATATCCCCCACCATCAGACAGGCCTTCAGTGAAGATAAAAATCAGGGTAGGCAGGCACTGGGGACCCTGTCTTGGGAGCCCCCCTCCCAGGCACATTTTTTTGGCCTCTCCCAGGAGCTCCTCCTTCGGAGTTCCCTCCATCTTCGGGTTTGCTTGGAACAAGCCCTTGCAGGTGGGGTAGGGGCTTCAAAGATGACACCTGCCTCCTGGCATCAAGGCCTTCTGTAGTCCCCTCTCCTTCAATGCGGGCTGGAACCAGGGACCACTTCTGACAGACGGAGTACTGCAGAGGGATGGAATGTCACTTCTGATATTAGGTTACAGAAAGACCATGCCTTTCATTTGGGGCACGCTTTTGCTCTCTCTGAGTGAAGCCAGCTGCCATGTTGTGAGCTGCCCAACAGAGAGGCTCATGCAACAGGGCTCCAGCCAACAGCCAGCGGGACCAGTGAGGCCAGCAAGGAACGGAGGTCTGCAGTCCAGCAACCCACAAGGCCCCAGATCCTGCCAACCATCATGTGAGTGAGCTTGGACGCAGAGCCATCCCCAGTTGAGCTCAGATGACTGCAGGCCTGGCTGACAGCTTGACTGCAGCCTGCATGAGACCGGGAGGCAGAGGGCCAGCTAGGCTCTGCCCGGGTTCCTGACCCTCAGAAACTGACTTGCCCCAAGGTCACAGAGCCTTGGACCAGGACCAGGACCAGGATTAGAACCGGTATCCTTCATCTCTCAGGCCAGTGTGCAGGGCCCTAGGCCAGTGGTTCTCAGACTTCAGTTTACACCAGAATCATCTGGAGGGCTTGTGAAAACAGGGAGCTGGGCCCCACCCCCAGTGTTTCTGTAAGCCTGGGTGGGGCCTGAGAACTTGCATTTAGGATGAGTTCCAGGTGGTGCTGATGTGGCTAGCGGAGGGACCACACTGTGAACCAGTGCTCTAGACTCTCCGCCTCCCAGATCAGTCTCTTGATGGACCCCCGAAGCACAGACCAAGGGCAATCTGGCGAGTCTCCTCTGAGGAAGTGGGGTGTGGTTGAAAGAACCACAGAGGGCAGTGCCCTGTCTTGTTCATCTTTGCAACTATTTGCTGACCCAGAAAACCCACAGATACACATGACATTCCACATTTTTATAAGGTAGTCTTTTTGAAAAACATTTGATTTCTTTTTCATCAAAACCCATACCAAAAGTATTTAATTTTGTTCAGGTGAATCAAGCATTACATGTGGGAATATTTCTGTTAAGGAAACGGCCGGTAGGATGGCAACAGGAAAGTGAAGTGCCTCTCTCTGCTATCGTGTTTTCTGTTTCCAGGCTTTGCCACTAGGGCCTGGCTTTAACCATCACCGTAATTTACTTTGCTGGCACTGAAGCGTCTATCTTTAAAACTGGTGCTTTGGATACTGAGTAACTGGTGGATCGATTGATACAGATTCAGATGTGGTTTTAGATGTGACTACAGATACAGCTGCACATCTGTATGATACAGATGGAGATGCAGCAGTGATGTTCCCTAAGGAGAAAGGACATCCTCCCTCCTTCCTCTTCCCTCTTCCCTCCGAATACGCGGATATGGAGGGGAGCCAACTGCACACATCCAGATGGCAGCAACAAGGTGGAAGGGGCCTGGGTGCCTGGACAAGCTCATGGGGAATAGGGCTTAGCACATTTTATTTTATTATTATTTTTTGCTTTTTTTTTCTTTTTAGGGCCACACCTGTGGCATATGGAAGTTCCCAGGCTAAGGGTCAAATCAGAACTGTAGCTGCCGGCCTACACCACAGCCACAGATATGCGGGATCCAAGTGGCTTCTGTGACCTACACCACAGCTCACGTTAACCGACTGAACGGGGACGGGGATTGAACCTGCATCCTCATGAATCCTAGTCGGGTTTATTAACTGCTGAGCCGCAAAGGGAACTCCAGGGTTTAACATATTTTAGTTCTGTTTCTGCCCCATAGGGACAGGTGACCTGGGGCAAATGACCTCCCTGACCTCTTCTATAAAATGGGGCTTAAAAAACATGCTCCTAAGACTCTCATCAAGCTTAGCGAGATGATATGTGTAAAACACTTAGCTCTGTCCATATAACAGGAGCTAAATAAATGATAGATATTATCCACTGTAAGTTTTCAGAAATCTGATCCTTTGCCCTCCCACCCTGCTTTAAACCATTGCTCGAGAATTACCTAAAGGTAACACTTAACCTCCCTACCATGGCCCCTAAGACCCTTTATGCTCTAATCCTGACCACCGCCCTAGCCTTATGGCTCATACTCTGAAGTATAACAGCCTGACAGAGTTGCTCTGGCCTCTGGTCTTTCTCAGTTCCTAAGGTCCGAGTAAAAGGTGAGAAATGTGCTAAGTCCAAATGGCCTTTGAAAATCCCTTAAACTGCCCATAGGTACAGAATCTAGACCTCGTACCTCTCCGTGAGTTAAGTCCAAAACAGTTCTCCTCCCAGTGTAGAAACAACTGGCTATATCTTTAGTTGAGCACCAGATAAAATAGCTGGCTTATGTTCAGGGGCGTCATGGGACCAAAACTGTGTGTCTTTTATCAGTATCACATTCAGAATTAAAAGTTCATTGAGGAGTTCCCATGTGGCAGAACAGAGCTGGCTGAGGATCCAGTGTCGTCACTGCAGCAGCTTGGGTGGCTGATGTGGGTTCCATCCCTGTGCTGGGAACTTCCATGTGCTGTGGGTGGGGCCACAAAAAAAAAAAAGTTCACTGATACTTCTCTAGTGTACTTTCAGTCCTTGTATCATGCACTACCTCTTACCTCCAAGTCTTCACACATGCTGTTCCTTCCATCCTTCCCCACCCCACCTTCCTGCTTCGTCTCCACTTGGCTGGCCAGTCCTCAGTCCTCTTTCAGGCATCTGTGCAGGTGGCACTTCCTCAGGGGAGCCCTCCCTAATGACCACCCCCTCTACCTAGGCAAGCAGGGTTCCCTGAAACTCCTCTGTTCTATGCATGTCTTCCCACCATGCAATCAGCCCTCCCTCTACCCACTGCGTGTGCATCTGCAATTCAATTAACCTAGGATGGAAAATATTTGGGAAAAAAAATCCGTAAAGTTCTAAAAAGCAAAACTTGAATTTGCTGCTGGCCGGCAACTATTTACATAGCGTTTACATTGTATTTACAACTATTTACATAGCATTTACATGGCATTGTATCAGGGATTATAAGTAATCTAAAGATGATTTAAAGTATATGGGAGGATGTGTGTACGTTATATGTAAGTACTACCTCATCTTCTATAAGGGAATGAGCACCCCTGGATTTTCATCTCAGCAGGGGGCCTTGGAACCAGTCCCCCCAGTCCCCACACGGGAGGGGTGACTATATTTTTGCAAGGCTGCCTGTGGGTCTTTTCTATCAAATCCTTCCTTCTCCTTCAAGTTCAATGCTCGGTCCCCAGCGCCTAGCAGAGAATTTGGCCCACAGAGGGTGGCCAACGGATGCTCTTGGAACGAATGGGCCCATGAGGGGACAGTGGCATTGGTCAGACATGCCTTTGCCTCCATCAGCCAGCACTATGGGGAGGGCAGGAAGGGGGCAGGGAGCACTGCAGGGGCCTCTCCTTCCCCGCCATCCTCCCAGACCCTTTCCCTGCCCAACGGGGCGCCACTGGCCTGTCCCACACCCTCTCTGCCGCCTGCCCAGTGACCTAATTATTGTTTTTTCTTCCAGCCCCGCAGAGGGGAAAACAGAAATTCCTGGTGGATGACACAGGCCCGGCGGCCGCCTGAGAGCCGAGCACGGGACCGGCTGGGCCGGCTTCGCCCGCCCTGAACCCGCCGCCCGCCCCGCCACCAGGGCCGCGGGAACCCGTCATCAGCCTAAGTACAGAGCGGGCGGCGGGGCGGGCGGCCGGGAAATTGCCGGTTCCCGCTGACCCGCGGGGCCTGCGGGCGCCCCGAGTCTGGGGGCCCGGGGCGGGAGGGCCGGGGGAGCCCGCGGGGCACCAGCACTTGGGCCTGGTTGGCCTCTCTTCACCACCCACCGCCTGGCCTGACCGGGGAAGGGGAAGGAGCTGGGGGCGCGCGGGGGCCGCGCTCGGGTGGCGGGGGCCGCAGGAGGCGCCGGCGCTGGGGCGGGCGGGGAGGAATTCGGGCGGCTCTGCCCAGGGTGCGGCCCCGGCCGGCGCGAGGCCAGGGCCCTGCGGCCCTACGGTTCACAGAGCACTGCGAGCACTGGTGGGGGGTGGGGGTCAGCGGCACCCCTTCCCCTTTCTGGGCCCTGCCCCCACTCTTACAAGGAGCACTGGGCTAGGAGCCAGACCCGTGGGGTCGCACATCCCCAGCCTGACGGGCTGCTTTGTCTTTCACGGGCTGTCTGCCCAGGTGGGCCCTTGATGCTGGAGGAGGGAGCCTCAGTCCCCGCATCCGTGAAATGGGTTAACAGTTAAGGATGAGGAATTCCCGTCATGGCTCAGTGGTTAATGAATCCGGCTAGGAACCGTGAGGTTGCAGGTTCGATCCCTGGCCTTGCTCAGTGTGTTATGGATCCGGCGTTGATTGTGAGCTGTGGTGTAGGCTGCAGATGCGGCTTGGATACCGCGTTGCTGTGGTTGTGGCATAGGCTGGCAGCTGCAACTCCGATTTGATCCCTAGCCTGGGAACCTCCATATGGGGCAAGTGCGGCCCTAGGAAAGGCAAAAAAGACAAAAAACACCCCAAAAAACAGTTAAGGATGAGTGAGATGAGCATCTGTCCACCCTCTCCTCTGTGCCTAGCAGATAATAGATGCTCCATTTTCTTTCACTTTTTAGGGGAAAAGGCACTCAGTCCCTCATGCCTTCCCACAACAAATAGGAATTGAACACCTACTGTGCTCCAGGTGCTCTGTCAGGATTTGGGCTTATAGTGTTGAATAAGACAGATACAGATCTTACATTGTCAGAGGAGAAAACCAACCAGCAAACCATAAATGACCTTTCACATCAGATAGGATAGTGCCTCAGGTGGTGAGAGGTGTTAATTATAATGGGCTGAGGAGAGTGGGAGGGGTCTTTCTATTTATTAGACTCAGTGGTCCTAAGAAGGAAGGGCTTCATGGTCAAGTGCTCTTTGAGCTGAGTTCTGAGTGAAGTGTGGGAGTGAGCAAGGCAATTATCTAGGGGAAGGCTTTTTGGTAAAGCAAACAGCAGGTGCGAAGGCCCTGGCCCTCCCCTCTTCCCAGTCCCTTGCTGGCAGAATTCATCTCTCAGGCTCCCGGGCTCCCAAAGCACGAAACCATTCCCTTTTCTCCTTCAGTCCACAGGCAGGAAGCTTGAAGGGCAGATCTGAGTCAGACCTGGTTTTAAATCCTGGCTCTGCTACTCACTAGCTGTGTGACCTTACGCGAGTCACTTAACCTCTCTGAGTGGTAGTTCTTCCATCTGTCAAATGGAGAGAATAAGGACGTGTTCCTTACAGGCTCGTGTGAGGTGTCAGTGAGGTAACGACGTGTGGCCAGCCCAGACTTGGGGGTACATATGTGCTCCAACGAATAGTCTGTGGGGTTCTTAGGAAGACCTGTTTTCTTCATCTGAAAACTGAGTCCCTCTCTGACTTGGAGTGAAAAGTGGGCTAATTTTGGAGTTCCCGCTGTGGTGCAGGGGAAATGAATCCGGCTAGTATCCATGAGGATGCAGGTGCAATCCCTGCCGTCACTCAGTGGGTTAAGTTTCTGGTGTTGCCTTGGCTGTGGTGTAGGCCGGCAGCTGCATCTCCGATTCTACCCCTAGCCTAGGAACTTCCATATACCACAGGTGTGGCCCTAAAGAGAAAAAAGAGAAGAAATGGGGCAGGTGGGGGGGGGGCTAATTTTTTCCCGGTCTTGATGGTGATGGGCAGGCATGTGGTAGAATTATGAACAGCTTGGGCAAACTCGGAGACAGTTCCTAGCTGTGGTCTGGTGTTGGTCACCCTTGGGGACTCAGAGCCCTGTTTACAGAGAGAGAGGCAGTAGGACACAGCTCCCCCACCTGCCTGCCCAGACTGTCTAAGGCCCCACCAGCCGTTCAGTGGGGTTCAGAGAGGAAAACCTCCAGCAAGCCTAGGTCAGAGCAAAGCTATGACATTGGCAAAGTTTACACTGAATGTCATTACCCTCTTCGCTTGGCTTCCTCTGCCTGTATCCCTGGATGAACTTGTCTTTTCTTGAGAAAGAACAGGAGTTAGTCCTACCTGAGGGAGGATTTCAGGCTTTGGAGATAGTTCTGCCACACTCCCTCATTCGACACATGGCAACAGGAGGCCCAGAGACAGCAGGACGTCCCCAGAAAACACACAGTGGTCCTAGGGTATGAGAATTTGTGCCAGCAGACCTTTGATCTAGAGCTGTATCTTCACTGTAGTTCATGGCCAAATTCTACCCATTTTACAGAAGGAGGAAGCTGAGGCCCAGGGCTGTGAGGTGAATCAGCAAAGCCTTCCCAGGCCGGCAGGTGGCAGTGAGGAATGAAGAATGTGTTCTAGGCATGCGTGGAGGGAGAGGGGAACCTTCCTGGCTCCCTCAAATTATTCCCAGGCCCATCTGTGTTTTTGTTTTTGTTTTTTTAGGGCCGTACCGTGGCATATGGAACTTCCCAGGCTAGGGGTTGAATTGGAGCTACAGCTGCCGGCCTACACCAGAGCCACAGCAATGCAGGGTCCGAGCCATGTCTACGTCCTGTAGACACCACAGCTCACGGCAATGCTGGATCCTTAACCCACTGAGTGAGGCCAGGGATCAAACCTGCAACCTCATGGATTCTAGTAGGATTCGTTACCACCGAACCATGACTGGAATTCCAGGCCCATCTGTTTTGAAGATGATCTAAGACCCCCTAAGTGAGAGGTCATTTGGGGAAATCTGTGGCCATTGGCTCTCCCTTCTTACCCAGGAATCCTAAACTCGCCCTGTCCTAAAGGGCCAACCCAGGAGGTACCTAGGTGCACATTGGTGCACTTGTCCATCCGGCTCCATTGAGGGCCAGCTGTGACGGCTGAGTTGCCGCAGTGCCTGGAGGCCACCACAGTCAGTGGGTACCACCTCGTCCCCCCCAGCGGCTCTAGACCACTGCCCTGGCCTGCAGGAGCTTTATCTCAGAACTTCAACATAGCAGCCGAGTCTGGCACCAAAAGCCCCTTCTGGCCTGCGACTTGCCAGCAGCTGCTCCAAGGGGTTGCTTTTCATTCATTCATTCCTCCATCCATCCATACATCTATTCATTCATTCAACAAGTGTTTCTGGAGGGACTATCAGGCACCAGGACCTCTCCACATGTTGAAGGCGGAGCAGCAAACAAGATTGTGAGGGCTGGCCCTCTGGAGGTCCCGTTCTAGGGTGGGGGACAGGCGATAAACAAGCACAGATTATTAGGTCAGAGGAAGGTAAAAGGTGATGAGACAGCATGTGATGGGGGTGTTCTTTTCAACTGAGAAAGGAAGCAGAGGTCACAGCGGAGTGGGGGAGGCAGCGCGTGGGTGTTTGGGGCAGGAACCTGGCTGGCATTTTCAGGAGGGAGAGGGAGGGAATTAGACAGGAGAGTGGAGGGGCCAAGCTGTGCGTGTTCTTTGTGGCTCTGAGGCTTATTCCACGTCTGCCTGGGGGTGGAACTGTGCCCTCCCAAGGTGACCTGGACATGCCAAGAGCTGATCACAGAGCAGGCTGTTACCCCATTGCTTCCCCTCTCTTGTGGCTCCCTCCATCCTCGCACAGGCGAAGACCTGTTCTAAAGGGCCAGATTTAAAAGGATTTGGCGTCAGAAATCTCTAGATTTCCATGACTTTGTACTTGTGTGAGCTTGATGAGTGATTTAAACTCTCTGAACCTTGGCCTTTATGTCTGCAAAGTGGGGCTAAACATACCTACTGCCTCAGTAGCTGTGAAAGCTAAGCAACCACCCACCCTGAGACCTAGTGGGTGCACTCCTGGGTACCTAACTGAGGGAGATGACTGTGCATGTCCAAAATGCACGGGCACGGAGGTCCTGGGGCTTGGTCACCTTAGCCCCCAGTGGAATCAGCTCGTGTCCGTCAGCGGAATAAGGGCTAAATGGGGTATGACACTGCTGTGCAGTGGGATAATACACAACAATGTAAATATACCGTTGGTAGATCAGTGCAACAACATGAATGGACCTGACTTGGTGAGTGAAAGAAGCCAGTGCGAAGAATGGCTACATTTTATTCCATTCATAAGTTCAAGAACAAGAAAAGGGGTGAGAGAGGCCCAGATAGCAGTTATCTTTGGGTGGCGCTGACTGGGAGTGGGCTTGATGGAACCTTCTGGCACGTTGGCACTGTTTTTTTGGCTTGATCTGTTGTCACACAGTTTTATATGCATGTCAGAGTTCACTGAACTGAGTTTCATGAGCAGTTTGAGATCCACGTGCATCATGCTACCTATATTTCTTTTTTTTTTTTTTTGTCTTTTTGCCTTTATGTAGAGCCGCACCCACGGCATATGGAGGTTCCCAGGCTAGGGGTCTAACAGGAGCTGTAGCTGCCGGCCTTCGCCACAGCCACAGCAACGCGGGATCTGAGCCGCGTCTGCAACCTACACCACAGCTCACAGCAGCGCTGGATCCTTAACCCACTGAGCAAGGCTAGGGCTTGAACCCGTGTCCTCATCGTTCCTAGTCGGATTCGTTAACCACTGAGCCACAAAGGGAACTCCAGCTACCTATATTTCGATAAAAAAACCCCACTGTGGTGCAGTGGGTTAAGGATCCAGCACTGCCACAGCTGTGGCATAGGTAGCAGCTGTGGCGTAAGTTGCAGCCGTGGTTTGGCTCTGATCCCTGGCCTGGGAACTTCCATATGCCACAGGTGCCCACCCCCCCCTCAAAAAAAAAGGTAAGAAGAAAAAAGTGCACCACCTGGAGAGCTGGTGAAGAGAGAGTGAGATGGAGAATGTCTTTGTGCCTGTCTCAGAATTGGCACCTAGGAACATTCCCTGCTTCCACGTGCCACTCTGAGGGACAAGGGGTGCCTGGTCCTGCCATGGACCAGCATTAGCTAGGATCAGATGATGCTGTGCTGTTGGAATTGAGGGGTGGAAGGGGACTGAGTCCTTTTTTTTTTTTCCTGGTGCTTTGTGATGAGATGATGATAGTCTTTATCATTAAGTGTGGTTTCTTGCTGGCGCTCAGGTCCGCAGAGCTGGTGTGCAGTGGAAACCTTGGAGTGGGGAGCTTTCGGCTTCCTTGCCAGTGAGAGCAGCCCCTCTAGTTGCGGATGGGCAAGGTGCCCCGAGAACACTTTGAGGACCCCAGGTTCACCCAGCAAAGGGGTGGCAGGGCCCCACCCCATCTCTCATTGGCCCACGTCCAAAGTGCCCCCAGGATCAACTGGCTGGGGACAGCTGTACCGCTTCCACTCTTGTACCCTGTCCCAAAGTCACCGTTCCAAGCCCAGAGAGGGGAGTGACATCCCCGAGGCCACACAGGAAGTCTGCCGCAGAGCCAGGCAAGGCCACCAGCAGAGTGGGGAGTGAGAGACTAAGGCTTGGGCTGCCAGCCAGGCTTTTCCCTCATGCCCATGGGAGCAGGGTCCCTCCTGAGCAAAGGCTGGGGAGTGGGTTCCTCCTCCTCTGAAGAGGGAGAGCTTCTCATATTAATGGGGGAGTACTTGGTACGAGGGGGGCTTCTCTGCCAGGTGCTGCAGAGGGCGAGTGCCAGCCCCTCAGCCCTTCCTGTCTTGGGGTCGCCACCCAGTCCCACTGGTCCCCCTCCTTCCCTTGCTGCTGGCAGAAATGTCACAGACCGGCCCTGTGTTCAGCCTGGGTGAATCTCCTTTGAATCCGCCGGCACGTCGCTAGGCGTGAGGCTGGGGCAGCCGGAGGGAGATTCCAGAGATGAATGTCACCCAGGCCAGGACCAGGGCAGGAACCTCCCTTCTCACTGCCTGCAGGCGCCAGTTTCAATGTCACCTCATCAGAATGGCCTCCCAGACCTGCCCTCACGTCCTGCCCCGCATCCTCTCTCACAGCCTCTGCTGTTTCTTCAGCGCCCCCTTCG
>PVHT021183528.1:14612448-14630511 GCA_004024745.2 Catagonus wagneri | reverse complement strand
GTGTGTGTGTGTTGGGGACCTGTGGGGTTGCAGAGGTTTCAGAGGGAGCTGCTGCGGGCGTGGGGGGCAGGGCAGGAGGCCTCTCCTGAAGGACACCCTGAAACTCAGGTCCTTTGTGAGTCAGAAGCCCCCAGGAAGCTGTGCGGGGTGGGGGTAGGGGGTCCCTACAGTCTGGAAAGGCAGCACCTGGATCCCCAGATACAGAAAACCTGGGTCCCCACCCCCCACAGCGCTCCACATGGCTCCCAGGACCCTTCCCCAGTGTCGCTCTGGACGTACTGGCCCGTGAGCAGGGCCTCTCCCCTGGGGCTTCTCTCCCTGGTAAGAGGCCACTCGCCTAACCCACAGAGAGGGCCAGAGGCCTGCCCGGGTCTCAGAGCCACAGAGCCAGCAGAGGCAGAGCTGGGACTCGCTTTAGGCACAGGGTCTCCAGCACCCACCGTCCAGCGCGTGTGCTGTGAGGGCCTTATTTGGGTTGGTCAGCACGAAGCAGGCGGCCCCAGCCCTGGGTCCCACACTCTCTCTGCTGTTAAACTGGGAGCCCAGCGTCTCCAGGCAATCTTGGGGATCAGTGCCGCCAGCTTTCGGAGGGCATCTTCTCTGGCAGTGCCCGCAGCCACTCTCGGCTCACGTGAGCCACACTCAGGACACTGAGGGCTGACTTCATAAATGCCTGTTTTCTGGACTGCAGCAAGGGTGTCCTCTGACTCCTGGCGGGAGAAGGGGGAGGGGAGGGAAGGCTGCACCACCTCCATCAGATCCAGGACTCAGGGTCTCAGCTCTCCAGCCCTTTGGCACTGAGTCCCACCCCAAGACACCCAAGTCTGGCTAGGTCCCGTCACACACCTCCTATTCCAGGCCAGGGCCCTCTGGAGGCCTGGGGTGCAGGCTGGGTCAGGTCAGGGGGGTTAGGGCTTCCAGCACCCTCTGCTTTGGAGTTCACATGGTCGTGGATCATGTGTTTCTTGTTCCTGTGCCCCCAAATCCGTACTAGAGCCTGGCATAGAGGGTGCTCTCGTGACATGAAAGAGGTGACACGGAATATCATTTGAGGGCCTCTAGGAAAAGATTCCAGGCCGGCGAAACCCATCCCCCTAGCTCCCCAGAATCCACAGTCTGGAATTCCACCAAGAGAGGGCTGTGCCTTGACATTTTCTTCATAGGAGTAAATCAGAGGATTAGTTTATTCTGCTCTTGGACCCAGAGGCCTCAGGAACTTCTGAGAGCCAGACTGAAGATATGGGTGGGGAGGAGGGGTCTGCCAGCCTGATCTTCAGCTTCTGGAAGAGAAGAGCTGAGATCCCAGGGAGGGGCTGACCTCTGGAGACAGGCTTGGGCTGCAGGGGCCCTTGGGGCCGGCAGGAACAGCAAGGCCTGTCTGGGAGGGAGCCTCTGACAGACGCTTTATCAGGCCCTGTCGCCGGCGTTATCTGTGGCTTCTCAGCAAAGAAGGAGCCACAGTCCTCAGCCACCCTCAGACCACTCCAGGCCTGGAACAAAGCAGCCGAGTCAGCTGGCAGCCCCATGGCTCCACTGTTAGACTGTGGGCTTTGCAGCCCTGAGGCCCACGTGGGGTGTTCAGGGGAGTGGCTGGCCCGGGCTGGCGACGGCCCGTCTGCTGGGACTCCCCCGCCAAGTGCCCGCTGCCGCAGGGACCACCTCCCTGGAGCCTGTCTGCAGAATGGGGCTGGGGCACCGGGTCACCCCGGCCCCCAAAGGGCCCGGCTGAAATGTCAGCCACAAAGGACGAGACACAGAAGGGCCTGTCCAGGAACAAGGGCCAAGTGTTGGCGTGGGATGACAGCCAGGGCCAAGCTGGTCAAATGTTTACTTGGAACGGTTCAAGTGGGCACCTTCCAGCCACGGGGGCAGCTGGTGGTGTCTGGCATGGGGCCCCTCTGCCCACCACCACAGGGCACTGCAAGAGTTCAGGCTCATCCTAGGTGGGCTCGAATCCAAAAGCGCTCAGAGGGGGCTGCCAGTCTAGGCCTTGGCATTGTCACTGCCTCCCAGTCCCTACCCACTATTGGGGAGAGAAAGAGCTGGGAGGGCATGTTCAGTCTCTCCCATTCTGGAAGCACCTGCTTCTCTGGCCTCCCACAGGGCTGCCATGAAGAGTTGGGCAGGTTGTGCACTGCAAAAGGACCTGGCCGCTGAAGCAAGTGGACTGGAAATCCTTGCAACTAGGCAGGGAGCTACATCAGCCTAGAGGGTGCTTTTTTGTACCGGTCTTGCAAGGAGGAGACACCTTGGTGTGTTGAGCAATGGGGACATTAAGGTGACAGCATGGTTCGTTTGGTAGGAATGACTCGTCGTCTGTTATGGATAGGATTGCCTGATATAATACAGGATGCCCAGTTGGATGTGAATTTCAGATAAACAACTAGTTTTTTTTTTTTTTTTAAAGTATGTTTGTGTTCCAATGCAATATTGTAATGTCTGTGTCATGGGTGAATGAAGATCAGACCTTCCCACAAATCCCCCTCAGTAAGGCCCTAAGGGGTCATGGAGGAGACTGTGGGAGGCTGAAGAGAAGCCAGTGTGGCTGGAGAGGAGCCTGAGAGGTGACAGGGGCAAGATGGGGTGTGGACTTGAAGGCTGGGGATCTCTGAATGAGATGGGGCCCCAGGAAGGTTTGAGTAGGGGACTCACGTTGTAACTGGCTCCCTCTGGTGGTGGTGTTGAGAATAGGCTGGAGGGGACTGGCTAGGGTAGGCGGACCTGTGAGGTGATTACAGACGGGGCCCAGGCCAGAGGGCCCGGGCAGTGAGCGTCGCACTGGAGCGAAATGGCTGATGCTGGACGTAGAAACTTTTTGTAAGGGAACATGCCAGACATGTACAGTAGTAGCAAGAGTAATACAAAGAACTCCCATGTCCCCATCGCCCATTTTAACCATCATCAGCTCAGAGCCAATTTTGTTTCTGTTGTGGAAAACCTTTTACCCTTCTTGACAACTGGATTATTTTGAAACAAATCCCAGATATCATTTCAATCATAAACGTGTCAGTATGTATCACTGAATGATAAGGCCTGGATGTATTATTATTATTATTTTTTGTCTGTTTGCCTTTTCTTAGGGCCGTACTCATGGCATATGGAGGTTCCCAGGCTAGGGGTCTAATCGGAGCTATAGCCGCCGGCCTACACCACAGCCACAGCAATGCGGGATCCGAGCCACGTCTGCGACCTACACCACAGCTCACGGCAACGCCAGATCCTTAACCCACTGGGCAAGGCCGGGGATCGAACCTGCAACCTCATGGTTCCTAGTCGGACTCGTTAACCACTGAGGCACGACGGGAACTCCAGGCCTGGATATATTTTGAAGCAGAAGCCACTAGGAATTTGCCCCCAGAGCTTAAGCAGCTGTTGAAAGAGAGGAGGCCCCTGACCTCGTGAAATCCATGGCTGGGCAGGTAGTTTCCTGGTCTTAGGACCACCTCTCCTACAGCTTTCTGGTGTTTTCCTCCTCAGGCCTCCTGTCTCCACCCTCCTGTCTGCAGGCACTCCTAGTGTGGTGCTCTTCAGGATATGGTCTTGGGACATGGGCACGGATTCCCCACTGGAAGCTTCTGCCCAGAGTCGCTCCTCTTTCCGGTCTCCCCCCCCCCCCCCCCCCCCCCTCCCCCTCCCCCCCCCCCCCCCCCCCGCTCTTTAGGGCCACACCCGCGGCACATGGAGGTTCCCGGGCTAGAGGTCAAATCAGAGCTGTCGGCCTGCCCCACAGCTGCAGCAACAGCAATGCAGGATCTGAGCTGCGTCTGCGACCTACACCACAGCTCCCAGCAACACTGGACCCATAACCCACTGAGGAAGGCCAGGGATCGAACCTGCGTCCTCGTGGATGCTAATCAGATTTGTTACCCACTGAGCCACAACGGGAACTCCTCTCTTTCTGGTCTCTTGATAACAGGACTGTACAGTGTCTGCAGCTGAGGCTCCCGAGGCCCCCACAGATACTCACTCCCTGTGCTCGGGAAATGCAGGCTCCCTGGTGAATGTGAGGGAATTACTGGGAAGTCACAGAGTGAAGGCCCAGGACATGGGTTCAGACATCACAACCGTAATAAGTTCAGGGAAACTCTGAGCTTTCAGAAGGCCGCCCCCTCCAGGAAGCAGCCTGGCTCCACCTCTTAATTTCCTGGGAGACTTTGCATGGGTTCTTTCCCCTCTCTGGGCCTGGTCAGGCAGGGCCTCCACCTTCTCCCTCGCCTCTCAGATCTGCTCCCCCGAAGTCCCTGGGGTGGAGGAGTTGAGGGCAAAGCTGGACTTGGGGAGAGGCTGCTGGGAATGTGCTAACTTCGGACCCAGCCACACCCACTGCACCCCGTGAGGCAGGCATAGCGGCCCCACTTTACAGAAGAAACAAGTGAAGTACAGAGAAGTAAAGACATTTGACTAGGCTCCCCTAGTCTGTAGGCAGCATGACCAGGAAGTGGATCCAAGGCCAAACGCTCAGCGTAGGGGCCCAGGCGCTTCTGTGGTTTTTGAGGCCCCACCCCTGGGCAGGGCCCTCCTCGGCAGGCCTGGTTCCACCAGTGCAGTTCAGATTCCAGCCACTCTGCCACCTCAGAACCTTGAAGCCTGGTGCTCCTCCCAGGCTCCTCACGCTGACAGTGGGAGGCCGATTCACCTTCTTATTTGGTTCATTTTTACTCACTGAGCCCTGCTGAGGGTGGACTCCAGGGGCACGGATGCATCAACACATTTCTCATTGAATTCTCACAGCAACTGAGGGGGGTGTTACGCCCATTTTACAGATATGGAAACTGATGCCCAGAGAGGAGCAGTGGTCCGCCTAAAGTCACACAGCCCCACAGTGGTAGACACAGGATTGAGACCAGAGTTCTCCGACCCCAGGTGCTCTGCATTGCAGAGGCTGGCTCAGGACGGTAATGTGCCACTTGGTTGTCCTGGCTCCAGGCACCCTTTTTTCCCAAATATCTCTTCTTAGTTTTGCCTACGTAATCACACTTGATCTTTCTAATAATTGTGGGAGGCAGTTACAATGACTGGATGACTGGCTTTTATAGGTGAAGTGCCACACATGCCTCTGGGGAGACTGGGTTTTGAAACTTCCTGAAACTTCCCCAAGGCTGGAGTGGCTTCCTCTGAGCTGCCCACAGATGCTTATGTGCATCTAGCGCCCCCTACAGCCTTTCAACGACATGGACTCACCCCACTGGGTCATTTAGAAAGTCTTTTCTGGCAAGTTTTCCTTCTCCTTTTAGGTCGCTACCTCCCACGGTTGCCACATCTGGGGCTTCTCTTCACAAGTTTGGACCCACCTTGTCCCTCCTTGCTCCCCATATTCAGCAATAGTTAAAACATGTTTGCCTTCTGTAACTCTGCCTTCGAGAAACAAGGATATCTGATGGGCTTAACACACTGGGGAGGTTGTCAAGCTTGAGAACCACCAAAGTGAGTCTGCGTTTCCACCCACCTGGGAGCTCTTTGGGGTGAGATCTGATTAGACTCATGGTCTTCCAGGGAAGGGGCGGGGTCCCCACACTTGGGTTGAGGCCACAGAGCAATGACTCTGGCAGCGACTGGGGAGAGCTGGGTCTGGACCCTGCCCACACGGGTGACTTTCCATGCCTGAAGTAGGAGGGTGGGAGCCTGTGTGTCCTGAGGCCCAGGCAGGACCTGGTAAGGGCAGGAAAGACCTGGTGAGCAGCCAGCCTCTGGCTCTCGCTGTGCACACAGGCCTGTTTCAGAACCCAGCGTTTTTGAACTTGGGCAGCAGTGAGACAGAACCCTTCCAGCATGAGCACATGTGGGTTGAAGTGGGGGATGGGACATTCACAGAGCGGGGAGGGGCAGGGACAGGAGAGGGGAGGAGGGAAAAGGCCAGCTGATGTTAAAGGCCCCGTGGGCACTGGGACTCCAACCTGAATGTCCTGCTGCCCCTGGTCATCCCCACTCTGGGCGCCCACATGTCTCTTAGCCTCGGTCTCAAGCAGCAGCATTCCCACCCTCTCACCTTCTCTTGCTTGGTTCTCTTCCTTCAACATTTAATTGATCATCTACTAAGGGCCAGGTTTCTGTTTGTTTGGGGGAGGATGTAATTTACATACTGTAAATTCACACACACACTTTTTTTTTTTTTTTGGTCTTTTTAGGGCTGCACCTGCGGCATATGGAAGTTCCCCAGCTAGGAAGTTCCCCAAGCTGTAGCCACTAGCCTACGCCACAGCCACAGCCACGCCAGATCCCAGCCGCCTCTGTGACCTACACCACAGCTCACAGCAACGCTGGATCCTTAACCCACTGAGCGAGGCCAGGGATCGAACCCGCATCCTCATGGGTACTTGTTGGGTTCGTTAACTGCTGAGCCACGGGAACTCCCCAATTCAGCCCTTTTTGGAGTGTGAGGTTTGACAAATGTTTAGCAGTAGTGTAAACAGCAGCGCAATTAAGATTTTGAATATTTCCGTCAGTATTTCCTTCCTGCTCCTTTGTAATCAACACCTCCTCCCACTCCTAGTGCCTGGCAGCCTCTGATCCTTTACTGTCTCTATAGTTTTGCCTTTCCCACAATGCAAAAGGCCATGTGAAAGGAATCGTACAACAGGTAACCTTTTGAATCTGACTTCTTTTACTCAACATAAATGCTGTCAAGGGTCATTTTTGTTGTTCTATGGATTCCTATTTGGTTCCCTTTTTTTTTAAACTACTGAGTTGTATCTCCATTGTATAGATATATACAATGTATTTATGCACCAGTTGATGAACTTTTGGGTTGTTCCCGGTGTTTGGCAATGATTAGTAATGCCACTGTAAACATTCATGTGTAGGTTTTCGTGCAAACGTGAATTTTCATTTTTCTGGGGTAGATACTTAGGGGATTGCTGAGTCATACGTAAGCATACGTTTAACTTTATGGGAATCCGCCAAACTGTTACCCAGAATGGCTGTACTATTTTCTTTCTTTCTTTTCTTTTCTTTTTTTTTTTTTTAGCTTTTTTGGGCCGCACCCACGGCATATGGAAGTTCCCAGGCTAGGGGTCGAATCGGAGCTGCAGCTGCCGGCCGATGCCAGAGCCACAGCAACGCCAGATCCAAGCCGCGTCTGCGACCCACCCTGCTGGCTGTACTATTTTCTAAGTCATAATAACCTTTTAAAGTCTACACTCTAACCTGAGTGTCTTGACAAACATCCGGAGAATCCTATTCCTAGCTGGAAGCATCGCTTTTTGGGCAAATGTTAAGTTGTCATTTCTGTAGGTAAATCCCCAGGAGTGGGGCTGCGGGGTCATGTGTCAAGTGTGTTATGAGAAAGTGCTGGACTCCTTTCCAAAGTGGCTGCACCACTCTGCTTTATAAACCACCAGTGATGGATGTGCTTCAGTTCCACGTCCTTACTTGGTGCCAAGTTTGGGCTAGTTTTTAAATCATTTTATTCTGAAAATGTCTAGCGTCTCCAAAAATAGAAAGCGCAGTACTTTAATGAAGCTCTGTGTGCTCGTCGGCAGGGGTTAGCACCTGCAGCCTCATCAGCCTTAGATCTTGTTTCATTACCCGTCGTCCCCCACGAGGACCAAATTATTTTTGAAGCAAATCCCAGATGTCGTATCATCTGATTCAGAAATATTCAATAGTATCTCTAAAAGATAAGGACTCCATAATGTCCATTTCACACCTAAGATGTATGCCATTATAATTAATATTGTCAAATATCTAGTCAGGGCTCACATTTTCCTGATTGTCTCATGAATGTCATAATTGTTGTTGTTTTACAGTTTGGTGGTTGAAATCAGGATGCAAACGAATATAGCACATTGTGATGGGCTCATGTGTCTTTAAGTTACTATGCTTAGAAGTCATTTGCCTTTTTTTTTTCTTTTTTGCGGGGGGCAGCACACCCAGGCATATGGAGATTCCCAGGCTAGGGATCCAGTCAGACCTACAGCTACCAGCCTACGCCACAGCAATGCAGGATTCAAGCTGTGTCTGCGACCTACACCACAGCTCAGGGCAACGCCAGATCCTTAACCCACTGTGGGAGACCAGGTACAGAATGTGCTTTCTCATGGATACTAGTCAGATTCGTTTCCATTGAGCCACTGTATAAACTCCCAGAAGTCATTTGGAATAGTTCTTCTCTGTTATATCACTAACTTGATGCTTAGGTTTATTTGCTTTATTTTGCTTTCAGTTTTTATGAATTTATTTAAAAATTTATAATTTTGGGGTTCCCGTCGTGGCTCAGTGGTTAATGAATCTGACTAGGAACCATGAGGTTGTGGGTTCGATCCCTGGCCTTGCTCAGTGGGTTAAGGATCTGGCGTTGCTGTGAGCTGTGGTGTAGGTTGCAGACGTAGCTCAGATCCCGCGTTGCTGTGTCTGTGGCAAAGGCCGGCAGCTATAGCTCCTGTTAGACCCCTAGCCTGGGAACCTCCATATGTCGCAGGTGCGGCCCTAGATAAGGCAAAAAGACAAAAATAAATAAATAAATAAAAATTAAAAATTTTATTTACCATTCCAAAGTTGAGCATACAAAATAAATTATATTTAGAAAGGTCTAAATTTAGTTTGTGCCCACCTCCTCCAATCAGTCCCATAACTATTAATTTTTTAAATTATGCTTTGCTATATGTTTGTTGGAAGAGCACATTAAACCCACAATAAAAAGGCTTATTTTATATTAATTTTGAAAGAAGAGTTTATGAGTTTGAAATGTGGCTATACATTTTGTTTTGAGAATTTTCATCAATTATTGCCTTGTGAATATCCAAATAAGTGCTAAATCAACAAGCTTGTCTTGGCTTTGGAGGCATTTAGAAATTATAACGTGGCGTTGTTGTGGTGCAGCGGAAATGAATCTGACTAGCATCCACGAGGACGCAGGTTCCATCCCTGGCCTTGGTTAGAAGGTTAAGGATCTGGTGAAGCTGTGGTGTAGGTCGCAGACGCAGCTCGGACCCTGAGTTGCTGTGGCTGTGGTGTGGGTCGGCATCTAGAGCTCCGATTCAACCCCTAACCTGGCAACTTCCATATGCCATAGGTGTGGCCCTAAAAAGACAAAAAAAAAGAAAGAAAGAAATTATAACATGTATGTTAAGTAAGATGAATATTTGTCCATAACGTCTCCTAAACCCACTAGACACCAACTAAAAGTTTAGAGACAGCAATTTCTTATTCTGAAATTAGTAGTAATATTCAGTATACAGACCATGTTATTTGCCTTTTTTATATTTCAGCTTTCTTCACCAATTCATTTATTCATTTATTCTTTCATTCCACAAAATTATGCTTTATCCTTACACTGATTTTTGAATACATACACATATACATGTGTGTGTTCCTTACACTGATTTATATATACATGTCCCTTATATTAGTTTATATGTATATATAGCATATATGTTTATTTATGTATAGAGAAACATGTATGTATGTGTGTATATATGTCCATAGATAAATGCACATGTGTTCGTATACCTCCTTCCTTTCCTTTCTTTCCCTTTTTTTTTTTAAGGCCACAGGTGGCATATGCAAGTTCCCAGGCTAGGGGTCTAACTGGAGCTGCAGCTGCTGGCCTACACCACAGCCACAGCAAGATCCTTAACCCACTGAGCAAGGCCAGGGATCAAACCCGCATCCTCACCGATGCTAGTCAGATTCGTTTCCGCTGAGCCACGAAGGGAACTCCCCTCCCTCCCTTTCTTAGTTAGATGTGACAGCCACCCTTGCCTCCACGGTGTTTCGTTTATGGTACGTCTTGTCCTGCGACCTCGCCCGCAGTGATGTCTTGAGCTCTTCCCTAGTCTTTACCGAAAGAGTCCTCTGTGCTAATAATCACAGTCCCCTGCTGGCGGACATTTCTCTTGTTTCCGGTCCTTTGCTGTTACAATAGAGAGGCAGTTAAAAAGCCTCCCTCGTGCTTCCACCTTTGGGTGTACCTGCTGGAGGAGATCCCAGCAGCGGGCTTCCTGAGTCATAGCTCGAGCACACAGGCGGTCTCACCAGCTTTGGCCTAATTCTCCTGCGAAGGGATCCCCGTTTTGCACCCGCAGCCTCCCCAGCAGAATCCTCGTGTTTGCCCAACTTTTGGATTCTTGCCAATCTGATAGGCAGGAAACGGTGCCTTGGAGTAGTTTCAATTTGCATTTATTTGTTTGAGGTTGATCATTTTTTCAGATGGCTAAGGGCCATTTGTGTTTCTTTTTCGTGAATTGTCTGGTCATATTTTTAGCCCATTTTTTCCTAGGAGGTTGTTGGTTTTTCCTTTGTCTACTTTTAGAAGCTCTTTATAAATTAGAGACCTTAACCTCTTGTCTATGATAAAGGTTCAAGTATTTTCCCCAATTGGTCATTTGTCTTATTTGTTGATTTGTTCATTTATCATTTACTCCCAATCTCAAGGCACTGGATGGTAGGGATGCAGGGGTGGCCCTGAGGGGCTACACCCCCACATGATGCCCAAGCTAGAACCTTGGACTGATCCTGAGCAGATCCTGCCCTAACCCCGCCCTTTGCTGTCCTTTCTGCCCCCTAGCCCCTCTCCCAGTGACCACCCTTCCTGAATCCTGCCCTGCTCGAGCCCACAGCACTTCCCAGTCTGTGCTGGGGAAAGGAGAGGGACGGTAGAAATGGAACTGAATCCTGGTGAGTGAGGGAGTGAAGAAAGAGCAAGTCAGTGAATGAATGAATGACTCTTGTGAGGATGAGCAGCCTCTCAGCCCAGGAAGCCAAGTCAGAAGGGAGCTTGGAAAAGCACCTTCAGGGTCAAAGCTTCTTAACCCCACTCATTCTCTTCAGAACCAACTCAGGTCAGAATTCCTACTCTCAGGGGCACCCACGGCATATGGAGGTTCCCAGGGTAGGGGTTGAATCACAGCTGCAGCCGCCGGCCTACACCACAGCCACAGCAACGCCGGATCCGCGGTGGGTCTACGACCTACACCACAGCTCACGGCAATGTCAGATCCTTAACTCACTGAGCAAGGCCAGGGATCAAACCCACATCCTTGTGGAGACTAGTTGGGTTTGTTTCCACTGAGCCACGACGGGAACTCCCAAATTTTTCTTCCTTTTACATTTTGATTTTTACATATTCTGTTTACTATTTTACATATTATGTTTTTACATATTTTGTATTTACGTGTAGATACACACACAACCCCCCCCTTAACAGTATAAAATACATATTTCCTTATGGCATTACCCTTCGGCACAGCATCCTGATTTTAAATGATTGTGTGATATGCCATGAAATGAACGTATCACATCCTAGCCCCGCTGCTTAACCTCTGTGCCGTTTCCTCATCCGTAAATTGGAGATACTGGGTACTTCCTTGTAAGTTTCTTGTGAGGCTAAATTGTGATCATATTCATGGTAAGCACCCAGTGCGTGTTAGACATTACTGTTATTATTATTACTATTATTTCCTAATTGTGGACATCTAAAGTCTAATTGCATTCTATTGCAACTAACATCATAATGAACCTCTGCTCTTGGGAACGTCTGAGGGGGTGCTCCATGCCTACTCCCAAACTAAGCACCCTGGTGACAGAGCGTGAGCAAGGCTTGCTGGGGAGACCCCTTGGCTGAAAGTTAGGACAGCAAGCATTTGCCACTGAAAACCTGGGGGGGAGGTAATCCAGGCAGGGGAACAGCATTGGTAAAGGCTCAGAAGTTTAAAGAGCACGGGAGGTCTGATGTGCTTGGTTTGGCGGCCATTCTTGTCCCTGTTTTATTCTTTTCTGGAGTAGCAGTGGTGTGACTGCTGTGTTTGCTGGCCCAGGGGAACATCTTTCTGGGTCTTAATCCTGTTGACTTTCAAATTGATATTTGAGCCCTCTGCGCAAGTCCAGCTGTTGAAGTGGCTACTCCCTACTCCCCCCTCCTTCCTCTTGATCACATCGCCCTGCTCTCTGAGCTTCGATTTCCCCACACGTGAAAGGAGCCAGGTGGACGTGGTGGTTTCTACCTTCCCTTCTGCCTGGGGTGGATTATTAAACCCAGCCTAGGCTTTTCCTTTGCTGGGATGCTAGAGGCGCCCTCTGGTGGCCAACATTGGTCATGCAACCGAGGAATGGGCCTGGCAAGCCGCACACTCTAGGAGGAGATATGAGTGGGTTTATGTCTGTGTGTGTGTGTGTGTGCGCGCGCATGAGCGCGCACGCACTTGCCTGTGTATTGGAATGGTACACAAGGGGTGTGTGACAGGCTCATGATGCATAGAAGTTAGAGCTTTCCTAACTCTGATGAAAACAGAGGTGGGGCAAAAGCTGGCAAAAACTTTCTGGGGACTGCCAGGGACATCCAAGGTTGCAAAATTCCCTGGGCCACTCATCTGATTAATACACATCGAGAACATTGCTCCTTTGCTTAAAATCTCATCCTTGCTGTCGCTCTGATGAACAGGATAGATATCAAACTCCTGGCCAGGGCATTTAGGATCCTTTAGAAGTTGATCCCTGCTTGTTACCAGTGGCCCCTTTGGCCCCATTTTTCTCTCTTGTCCTTCTTTCCTGTCCCACTTCAGAAAACTACCAGATCCACTCCTATCTCCTAGTCTCTGTTCGTGCTGGTTCTTTTTCCTAGAGTGTCCCATCCTCTCCTTTAGTTCCTGTGGCATCTTTCAAGACTTGACTAAATGCAGAGTCCTCTAGGAAGACCTCCTGGATTTTTCCATTTGGATCTGAGCTCTCCCTTCTCTGAACTTCCCAGTAACGGAATCTGTCTCCTGGTCTATAGTGAATTAGGGTTTACCATGGAACTCGGGGTGAAGTTGTTCAGTTCAGTAGCCCCTCCTTGAGGACTGACTCCGTGTCTGCTCTGTATTGAGTCCTTCCGAACACTGTGCCCTCCCCATCGATATCCAGGTTGCCCTCTGCAGAGCCCTCACTCCCGTCCTCTCCTCTACCTCCTCCGAGCCCTTGGCTTTAGCCAGAAGGGGCTGCTCTCATGGGAGGAGGTCTGGTGACAGAGGAAAAAGACATGAGCCTTGGACCAGACTCCTGCTGGACTCTGCTCTTCAGAAGACAAATGTCTACCCAGCACACAGGCTCAAGTTGCTGGTCTCTGGGTGCCCAGAAAGAAGGGTCAGATCCAGGTCACTGCCCAGCTCTTTCCTTCAAGGACAGACGTCGTAACTGTAGCCTTGGCAATAATACTCCTGGTTATTTGTAGAAGTCTGCTATTGTCAGTTTTTTGTACTCTCTAACATTAGAGTCTCATGCAATCCTTTTGTAATGAGGAAATGGAGGACCAGAGAGGCTAAGTCACTTGCTCAAGGTCACACAGCTCTGAGTGTGAATACTCATACTCAGTCTCTGCTTTCCAAACATCTCCAAATCCTGTGCACATCCCAGAATACTCTGCTTCCACTATTTTTTACACGTAGTAGGTGCTTGATAAATTCCTGGATAATAAAACCAAAGCAAAATGAACATATCCCTTTCTGGTGATCATCTAATCCGTCCCCAGCTGACATGTTCACCTCTGTGGGTCGGAAGAGCCCCAGAACTGGGACTGGCCAAGAGGGCACGGCTCCAGGGGCTAAAGGGGTGGGTGGTGGAGCCTGAGTTCCAGGAGGGGTGAATTCCCTGAGTCTGGATTTTAGTGAGGACTGGCCCCTGCTCACCCACTGTCCCCATGGATTGTATAACTTGAGAAGCCACGGGGTGGTCCCATGGGCAGGGCTGGGTAAGGACCTGGGATTAATCCAAATTCTCTGAAGAGCAGATTCCAAGACAGGATGAGATTTGCAAAGAGGTTTATCAGGAGACATATCTGTGAGGCGGGAGGGGAGGGAGCCAGGGGAGGCTGGGGGAGCATCTGACCTTGATGCAGGTCTGACCCCTATGAAGCAGAGAGGGAAGGGAGGCAAGCAGGCTGAGCGGAAGCGTTGTTGACTGGAGAGCAGTTCTAGGAACATTCGGCAAGGCCCATGGGGAGTCTTCTAGCCAAGGTGCCTGTCAGAGGAGGGGTTCTGCCTCTCCCAGGAATGGGTCTCCTTTGTATTCCTGCCATGTTCAGTCATAGGCGTGTGGGAAGCACAGCTTCATCAGGGACACGACTTGCAGTGAGGCAGGCATCAGGAGTGACGGTGGGAAAATCCCTTCTGGAGTGTCGCTGGTATGAATGGTGTGTGTGCTGGCCTGGGGGTCCGTCTCGCTCAGTCTTCATACTATTGACTTTCATACTGAAGTTTAAGAGCTATCTGCTAACTGTTGATATGGCCCCCCTCTCCTTGACTACATCATCCTCTTCTCTGAGCCTCAGTTTTCCCACATGTAAAATGATCTCTAAGGCACAGAGTGCAGCTACTGGAACCATTGGTCAGTTTTGTTCCCCAGGTGGAGATCTGAGAGGGGTCTTCTCACGGCCACTACACTGGCCTTGTGGGTCCTTCTGTACCCAGCTTGGCCTGGAGGGCCGCCATAGGTGCCCACAGATGGAGGGAAAGAGAATTTGGGCCCCCGGAAACCTGGGAGAGAAGCTGATTGGTTCAGCCTGGGTCAGGTGTCCAGCTCTGGCCCAATCAGCTATGGCCAGGGGTTGGAGCCACCTGCCTCGCTGCCCATTCAGCCGCACCTTGGAGCCTGCCCTCTGAAGTGCAGGTGCTGATCGTGGGGCAAGAGCATTGGCATGGGAGGTGAGGGAGTGCAAGGTGTTAGTTGCATTCTCTTGCTGAATAGGCCACTCAGCGTGACACACACAGTCATTCCACGAGGCCAGGAGCTAGACTTTTGTTTATCTCGATGTTGCTACGTGCATAGTGCCTCCACGGGCGTGGGGGCCGCCCTGCCCTGCTCTTGCCCACCCTACACAGTTGATGTCTGCTGGCGGGGACAGGCGCAGTATCTACCTGATGGCCACCACCCCAGGCAGGAACATGGGGATCTGTCTTCCCATTAGCTTGGAAGCCTCTGCTAGGCAGAGATCACTGAGGTTAAACAGCCCAGGCTCTTGTCTTGAGCTTGGATTTGGCTCTTCTGCAAACAAGAGCAAATTCCTGCTCTCCTCTGACCTCAGTTCCCTCATCTGCCAAGTAGGTATCATCGCACTGAGCTGGTGGGGAAGAGGCTGTGCGGTATGGAGGTTGGGGTCTGGGTATTTAAGCTGATTTGAATCCAGCTTCTCCAGTGACTTGCTGTGTGACCCTGGGCAAGTTACTCAATTTCTTGAAGCCTCAATTTGCCCATTTATAAAATGGGATTAAAGATGAATCTCTCTTTTGTTTCCCAAAACGTAATGTGCTCTGCACCAGCTGGTGGTACACTTGCTCGCCTCTTATCCTCTCCTCTTCCCCGGCCCCAGCCTTCACAGCGCACTTGCTAATGAATCAAGCCGTGATCAATGTCAGACCTGCAGTGGGGACTCCACCATTCCAGAAGAGTGAGAATGTACTGCAGGCCTTCTGGCCGGGTGGCCTCAGCCTTGTCCATTGAGCATTTATGGAGAACTTCCTGCCTAGCAGGTAGGTCCCAGCCCTGAGGGGTTCCCAGGCCCTTCTGCAAAGTCAGGGTGTGTCCTTCTTTGTGAACGCTCACTGCAGGCTTGAGAAGAGCCTGTCTTGGATGTCTGGACATCTGGATTTCAATCCAGTCTTGGCTACTCACTCCCCGTGTGGCTCCCCAAGCTAAATGAAGATTTCATGAGCTGAGGAGGGAGGAGACTCATATGGGAAGTGAGAGAACAGGATGGATCTCCCAGTTAGGTCTGGGGATCCAAGCATGGCAAGGGGCCCTGGGGCAGCGGAGGAGGTGGGAGGAGCCTGGACCTCCTGTGCTGTGACAGGTACTAGAGTCGAAGCAGAAGTCATCCTTTGAGCACACCTGGGCAGACGGGCCTGATGTGGCCTCACAGAGGTCCCAGGAGCAGCAAAAGGCTCCTGTGTGCCCAAGACGGTTTCCCACTGCTCAGAGAGTTGTGGACTCAGCAGCGTGTGTCTGATGTGCCCAAGAGTCTGGCCCAGACAAGGCATGGAGGTCAGGAGGACCTGGAGAGGCTGAGGTGGAGCCCAGAGGGAGGCCGTGCATGGTCAGTGAGTACCAGTGTCTGATGTGCAGGCCTCTTGGGGGAGGAAAGCAAGGCAGATGCCCAAGAACTAGATCTTCCCCATGTTCCCTCTGCCCTGCCCCAGCACCACATAATTGCTGTCCAACCCAAGAACTGAGATGGAGCTTTGACTAAGATGAAGTATCCTCCATGCAAGTGAAACAAGGGATCAAAACAGAAATACAATTCAGTTAGATAAGGAAAGTTCTGTTTCTCATGTACCTAGGTTTGTAGTCTGAGATTTATACCTGCTACCAAAGGATCAAGGGTTCATACAGAGGAGAAGAAGTGGCTTTCAAAGATAATCAAACTAGGAGTTCCCGTCATGGCACAGCAGAAATGAATCTGACTAGGAACCATAAGGTTGCGGGTTCGATCCCTGGCCTTGCTTGGTGAGTTAAGGATCCAGCGTTGCCGTGAGCTGTGGTGTATGTCACAGACACGGCTCAGATTGTGTGTTGCTATGGCTATGGTGTAGGCCAGCAGCTGTAGCTCCGATTTGACCCCTAGCCTGGGAACCTCCATACGCCTCAGATGTAGTCCTAAAAAGCAAAAAAAAATAATCAAACTAGTGTTAATCTTTACATTTGTAACTGTGGACAAAACTTCCAAAAATCTCTTAGGGAAAAGATTTGTGAGCCAAGTGTTTGTCCCGTCAAGATACCATTAATTTTGTCAGGGTGTTCCTGTAGTAGCACAGCAGTTAATGACTTTGACTAGGAACCATGAGGTTGCGGGTTCGATACCTGGCCTTGCTCAATGGGTTAACCATCTGGCATTGTCATGAGCTGTGGTGTAGGTCGCAGATGCAGCTCAGATCTGGCATTGCTGTGGCTGTGGTGTCGGCTGGTGGCTACAGCTCCGATTAGACCCCTAGTCTGGGAACCTCCATATGCTGCGGGTGCGGCCCTAGAAAAGACCAAAAAAAAAAAAATTTTGTCAGGGCATTTTTGGCGCACTGAAGACTAAGCAAATACTCAAACCAAATGAAACTGGGTTAGAAGAGAGATTCCAAGATATGGAATGAAAAAGTGTATAGGAAATAAAGAAAGGAATGGCTACACATAATTAAATCTAAATGAATAATGATGCAACTAATAATTTGTCATTTTTAAAGGAGGTATTCTTACCTGCAGCATATGGAAGTTCCTGGGCTAGGGGCTGAATCAGAGCTGCATCTGCTGGCCTATGCCACAGTCACAGCAACATGAGATCCAAGCCACATCTGGGACCTATGCCTCAGCTTGAGGCAATGCTGGCTCCATAATTCACTGAGCAAGGCCAGGGATTGAATTGGCATCCACTACTGAGCCATAACGGAAACTCCTAAAGTAGGTATTCTTGAAACAAAGAAAGCCATGATGTAAGGAAAAACTTATTAAGAATCAGAAGTGAAATAACTGGAGTTCCCATCATGGTGCAGTGGAAACAAATCCGACTAGGAACCATGACGTTGTGAGTTTGATCCTTGGCCTTGCTCAGTTGGTTAAGGATCCGGCGTTGCCACGAGCTGTGGAGTAGATCGCAGACGCTGCTCAGATCTGGATTGCTGTGGCTGTGGCGTAGGCCAGCAGCTGTAGCTCCCCTAGCCTGGGAACCTCCATATGCTGCGAGTGTGGCTCTAAAAATAAAAAAAAAAAAAAAAAAAAAAAAAAAAAAAAAAAAAAAAAAAAAAAAAAAAAAAAAAAAAAAAAAAAAAAAAAAAAAAAAAAAAAAAAGAATAAAAAGAAAGAAAGAAAGAAAAAAAGAAAGAAATGAAATAATCAAAGTCTGTAGTGTCCAGTGGGGCTGCCACTAGTCACAGGTGGCCCTTTATAGTTAAATTTTTTTTTTTTTTTTTGTCTTATTGCCTTTTATGTAGAGCCGCACCCGCAGCATATGGAGGTTCCCAGGCTAGGGGTCTAACAGGAGCTGTAGCCGCCGGCCTTCGCCACAGCCACAGCAACGCGGGATCCGAGCCGCGTCTGCGACCTACACCACAGCTCACGGCAACGCCGGATCCTTAACCCACTGAGCAAGGCCAGGGATCGAACCCGCAACCTCAT
>PVHT021183528.1:14539799-14611448 GCA_004024745.2 Catagonus wagneri | reverse complement strand
CTAGGGGTCTAACAGGAGCTGTAGCCGCCGGCCTTCGCCACAGCCACAGCAACGCGGGATCCGAGCCGCGTCTGCGACCTACACCACAGCTCACGGCAACGCCGGATCCTTAACCCACTGAGCAAGGCCAGGGATCGAACCCGCAACCTCATGGTTCTTAGTCAGATTCGTTAACCACTGAGCCACGAAGGGAACTCCTATAGTTAAATTAATAAGAATTAAATAAAATCAAATATTTAGTTCTTCAGTTACACTAGCCACTTCTCACATATTTACCAGCCACACCTTGGTGGTGGCTGCTGTATTGGATAATGGATATGGAACATCCCCATTATTGCAGAAAATTCTTTTGGACATCACTGGTCTAAATTATCACCAAATCCATGGAGAGGAAAGAAAGTTTTGGAGAGTAGAGAATAAAAGTGTTCTGCAGATCTTCTAAAGGAATAGGACAGACAAAACTAGCAGCAAAATTGAAAAGCAGAGTGTAGTGTCTAATGAGCAAGTTGTGATGGTGGTGGTGATAGGATTTGAAAAATTGAGGAATGAAGAGTAACTTGACCAAATGAGAAAGGCAACAGAGAAAGAGGGAGATAATGTAATCAGTAGTAAATATGAAATCAGGTGGTGGTGGGGGGAAGCTAGGTTCATTAGCTAACACATTAACTGTGATCTGGACGAAATCCCCTAATAGAAGTCAAAGATGTTATTTCCAGTAGATATGTAGAGAAAAATCTTCTGGGACAGAACACCTAAAATGCTGGATAAACTTAAAAAATTTTTTTTTCCTTTTTTGGCCACCCCCGCAGCATGTAGAGCTCCAGGCCAGGGATCAGATCTGAGCCATAGTTGTGACTGACCTTCACCACAGCTGTGGTAACACCAGATCCTCCACTCCACTATCTGGCCAGGGATCGAACCTCTGTCCTGACGCTGCAAATATCCTGCCAGTCCCAGTGCGACATAGTGAGAACTCCTAAAATATTTTTTAAAAACATAGTTTAGATGACAAAAAATAAGGGAAATGTCAGGGTTCAGAAGCATCAAGAAATCTTGAGTCGACAGAGGTAAATGCATTCTGAGGCCAGCATTTGCCCGAAGGGTATCTACCTATCTCTGGTCACCCAAATTCTGGCTTTAACAGACTTCATGGAACAGAATATAATTCCTGGGATCCAATCAAGGTTAGAAATGGGGATCCTGCATAAAGGAGGACCCCAAAGGGCTAGTAAACTAGGGAGGGAAACTGTCTATAGAGATTTGTCAGTTTCTGTCTTAACTGGGGTTGGAGCAGAGGAAAGAAGGGTCTTCCTGAGAATCTCTAGGACAAGCCCAGTTGCAAGTGGGTGTGGTGCCAGAATCACATGGCCTGTATTGCTCCCTGAGTTCCCCCCCTCCAGAAAAACTAACTAAAAATGCAATCGAAAATGTTACCCAGATGCCTGATGAAGCAATTGCAAATGCTCCCTGGAGAAACACATTTTAACTCTAGGTTTCAAGGAATTTCACAGATAAACTTCCAAGGAACAGGAGGTCATACTAAAAAAAAATAGAAATAATTAAACAGAAACTACATGAAATGAGAGTCAGCAGAAACAACATTGCTGAATCAGACCAACAGCAACTGAAGGTATTGGAATTATCTGTTATAAAATATGAAGTAATTATGTGTGGTTTGCTTAAAGAAACCAAAGAGGTAACTGAATGTATGACAGAAGAATTAGAGTGTCAAAACTGATCAGATGAATTTGAAAAAGAACCAAATAGGATTTCTGGAAATGATAAATATATTTAAAATTAAAGTCCAATGGATGAAGGGTTGGTTCTGGGAAAGATGGAGTAAGCATACTCTACTTGTCTCCTCCTGAATGCAGTTTCAAACCCTGGATACAATGTATGGACCAGCAATATGAGGACTTGATATGTAAACAATATCCAGTAGATTGGAGAAGGAAACAAGAATTTGAAGTACAAGTGAATTGGGGTGAGTATTTCATTTTTTTCCCCCTCCCATATTGCCTTGCGTGGACTCAAAGGTAGCCTAAAACCTGGAAGGTTATACCAGGTCCAGGCAGAAAGAGCTTCAGGATAGAGCTCTCTTTCTGGTCTGAAGAGTAAGAAAAGGACTCCTACTAAGAATCAGAGCAAGAGTTTTCCTGTTTATTTTTTCTTTTTTCCAAGATCTCCCATCCTAGCCCTCAGGTACTGGCAGTGGTGATGACAGCATCAGCCAAGTGGGCGCCTGAAATTCCAAGGGAAAGAAAACCTTCTTTCTACCAGAATACCTATGAATGCAAGAGCTTGGGCAAATTCTTTTTGCTCCCTCCCTGCCTTCTCTCTCATCCTCCCACTACTTAGTCCCAGACACAGATGCAGTCATAAGAATCACATAATAGAGCTGATGTACTAAAGCCTCAGGTTTCTGGCTGGGGGATTGGGAAGGGAGACTCCAGGGATCTAGAAAGTGTTGGGGTTATTGTGGAGTGGAGACAGCACGAGAGAGTGATCCCATAACTTTGTGTATGAACTTCTGGGGTCACCTTCAAATTGTGGACCATAGATCTGGTCCTAAACAGAACATCAAAGGTTATGAGAACTGAACTGTAGAGCAGACTGCTGCTGCCCAGGTCCTAGACTGGCCACTGGTGGTGCACATGTAGGACACATTTGAACAGCGCCGCAAAAAGCTTTGAAAACTTTAGAACCAGAGCCTGCAGAAAGTGTGTTGAAATGTATGGCCTGAACCTACCTAGGTCAATTGTCTCTGTGTGTGTGTGTGTAAACATTTTCCTTAGTAAATAAAATCCAGAGTCACATAATATGATATACAAAATGTCCAGGATACAATCTAAAATGCCTTGGGTTATAAAGAACTAGAAAATTTCAACTCTCAGTAAAAGGACAATCAGTAGATATCAACGATGAAAAAACACAAATGTTGAAATTATCAGACAAAGACCTCAAAACATCTACTATAAGAAAGGATGAATGAAAAGTTTCAACAAAGAAATAGAAAATATGGAAGTTCCCATTGTGGCTCAACAGGTTAAGGGCCTGATGTAGTCTCTGTGAGAATGTAAGTTTGATCCCTGGCCTTGCTCAGTGGGTTAAGGATCCAGAATTGCTGGAAGCTGCAGTGTAAGTCCGTAGAAGTGGCTTGGATCCGTTGTTGCCAAGGCTGTGGTGTGGGCATCAGCTGCAGCTTTGATTCAGTCCCTACCCCAGGAACTTCCAAATGCTGCAGATGCAGCCATAAAAAAAAAAAAAGAGAGAGAATTGGAAGACATGAAGATACGGAGTTCCCTGGTGGCTCACCAGGTTAAGGATCTGGCATCATCACTGCTGTGGCTCGGGTTGCAGCTGTGGTGTGGGTTTGATCCCTGGCCCAGGAATTTCCACATGCTGTGGACATAGCCAAAAAAGAAAGAAAGAAAAGAAATAGAAGATGTAAAGAAGAGCCAAGTGGAAATTACAGCACTGAAAAATTCAATGACCAAAAATTTTAAATGGGCTCAATAGCAGACTAGAAATGACAGAAGAAGAGTTCCTTATTGTGGCTCAGCAGTAACAAATCCAACTAGAATCCATGAGTTTGCAGGTTTGGTCCCTGGCCTCGCTCAGTGGGTTAAGGATCCGTTGTTGCTGTGAGCTGTGGTGTAGGCCACAGATGCGGCTCAGATCTGGCGTTGCTGTGGCTGTGGCATAGGCCAGCAGCTGTAGCTCTGATTAGACCCCTAGCCTGGGAACTTCCATATGCCGCAGGTGTGGCCCTAAAAAGCCAAAAAAAAAAAAAAAAAAAAAAAAAGAGAGAGAGAGAGAGAAATGACAGAAGAGTCAGTATTCTTGAAGTTATATGAAAAGAAATTGTCTAATTTTAACAATGGAGAGAAAAAAATTGAAAAAATTAAACAGAGTCTTGGGGACCTGTGAAACAATACTAAAACATCAAACATTCATGTCATCTGTATCCTAGAAGGAGTGGAGCAAGAGTGCAGTTCTGGAAGTAATAATTGAAAAATAATTGCTGAAAACTTCCCAAAAATTTATAGGTTCAAGAAACTCAGAGTTCCCTTCGTGGCTCAGTGGTTAACGAATCCGACTAAGAATCATGAGGTTGCGGGTTCGATCCCTGGCCTTGCTCAGTGGGTTAAGGATCCGGCGTTGCTGTGAGCTGTGGCGAAGTTTGCAGACGCGGCTCGGATCCCGCGTTGCTGTGGCTGTGGCTAAGGCTGGCAGCTACAGCTCCTGTTAGACCCCTAGCCTGGGAACCTCCATGTGCCACAGGTGTGGCTCTACATAAAGGCAAAAAGACAAAAAAAAAAAAAAAGAAACTCAGAAGAAACTCAGCAAATCTCAAACAGGATAAACTCAAAGAAACCACCTGCCAGATACATATAATAAAACTTTAAACTGAAGACAAAGAAAAAAAAAAATGGTCGGAGAACAAAGCACATTTTCTACAGCAGAACATTTATTTAATCCACTGTATTAACAGACCAAAGATGAAAACCACACAAGCATATAAGTCAATGCAGAAAAAGCATTTAACTAAGTTCAACATCCATTTATGGACATCCATAAAACACTTTAATAATATCCACAAGAACTCTCATAAACTGAGAGCAGGGGACTTCCTTAAACTGATAAATGGCATGTACAAAAAAACCCCTCTATTATACCTAATAGTGAAGAGTGCTTACCCACTAGGATCAGGAACAAGACAAGGATTTTCATTCCCTTTCAACTTTGTCCGAAGTCCCAGTCATTACATTATGGCAAGACAGAAATAGAAGGAAAACAGGTTGGAAAGGACGAACTGAAACTTCCCAAGTCTGCAAATGACATGATTCTACATAGAAAATCCCAAGGAATCTCCAAAAAAAAAAAAATCTGGAGCTTATAAGAGAGTTTTGCAATGCTGTAGGATCAGCACATGAAAGATCAATCAGCACACAAAAATCATATTTCTACATACTAGTGATTAATAATTGTAAGCTGAAATTTAAAAATATTTGCAATAACACTGAAAAATGAAATAAGTATAAATCTTACAAAATATTTGTAGGATATGTTCTGAAAACTACAAAGCCATGATGAAAGAAATCAAAGAAGATCTGAATAAGCAGAGGGACATACTATGTTCCTGGACTGGAAAATTCAGTATAGTTAAGATATCACTTATCCCCAGGTAAATCAATAAACTTAACACAATTCCAATAGAAATGCTAGCAGAATATTTTTTTGTAGATAGATATAAGCCGATTTTAATATTATATGGCACTAACCTAACCAAAACAATTTTGAAAAAGAATAAACTTGGAGGATTCAATTATGCAAATTTTAAGACTTAATGTAAAGCTAAAATTGGCTACGTTACAGGACATAATCAAGTCTGAACACATTTCAAATAATTTGTTTTATACAGAGAACATTTTCTGAGCATAATGTAATTAAGTTAGAAATCAGTAACAAAGGCTTCAAACATTTGGAAATTGATAAGTTCACTTATAGACAACTCATGGATCAATAAAAAAGCATAATAGAAATTAGAAAATACTGAGAACTGAAGGTTAATGAAAAACCACACATCAAAATGTGTGAGATACAACTAAAGTTATACTTACAGGGACAGTTGTAGCCTTAAGTGCTTGTATTAGAAGAGAGGAAAGGCTGAACACTATTTTTTTGTTTGTTTTTTTGTTTTTTAGGGCCACAATTGTGGCATATGGAGGTTCCCAGGCTAGGGGTCTAATTGGAGCTATAGCTGCTGACCTACGCTACAGCCACAGCAGTGCCAGATCTGAGCCACGTCTGCGACTTACACTGCAGCTTACGGCATCTCTGGATCCTTAACCCACTAAGCAAGGACAAGGATCGAACCCACAACCTCATGGTTCCTAGTCAGATTTGTTTCTGTTGCGCCGTGGTAGGAACTCCTTAACACTACTTTAAAAGTTAGAAAAAAGTAGCAGAATAGACAGAAGGAAAGATCAAAGTGAAGATTAATGAAATAGAAAATAATCCAATAAACAGGACCAATGAAGCCAAAAGTACTTAGTTGTTCATTTTAATTACTAATAAAAGTGACAAACTTTGTTTCAGGTTCCTGGAGGATAATGGCAACCACAAAACCTAAATATCTCAATATAGCCTCCAAAAAACATACAGAGCCACAAGAACAAATTAAGTAATTTTACAGCATAATAAACCTTGGTATATGTGAAAATAAGGAAATAAGAGTATATGTACACGTGAGTAGGAAAATTAACATTTGAAACCAACAGAGCCAGCTCCAGGGCCTTTGCTTAGGGCAGAGACTGCAAGGAGAAGAGATTGCTGCAGAGTCTGATGATTGAGCTTTAGAGAAAACCACTTTTGGAATGTAAGAGTCTCACTCTGACTGAGGAAATATTGATGGATCAGAACACTTTCTATTAGGGAATTGAAGAAAGGGGCTTGAGAGTATGGGACCAAAAGCGGCAATCCTATGAGGAACCATTTTTATGGGAAGGAGCTATGACTCCAAGGGAGAGGAATCTCTTGGATGAAGGATGGTGAAGGAAAATAAAGAAGCAAGTGGTAGAAATTGTTGGATTTCAAGACCTCTTCAAGGAGCTAGAACTGAAAGCCTCTGACCAAGACAAGAATTATCAGACCCTTATCATCACCCCACCCGTCTCAGTGTAATACCCCTTCCCCCCACCTGAGCAACCTGCCCTATTCCTTCCTACCCCTACTAGGAAAGGTCTGTGGCTCACTCCTCACTATGCCCCTATATGGGCTATATATGCCTCCAACCAACCAGCAAGTGTATTGTAAGACCCCTCTTTCCCCAGCCAAACAGCAGGTGTATTGCAAGACCTCTCCTCTCTCTCTGGGCTATAAAAACAGATGTGACCATTTTTACAAGTGTGTAATAGAGTGCTTGGGGTCAGCTCTCCCTGATTATCAGGAAGTTGTCCCACTGTGCTTGCATTGTCTCTTATTTCAATAAACTTTTCTTTTTCTTCACCTGGCTATGCTGGAAAATTCTTTTTCCAACCTGCGTGTGCAGACCACAACAGAAATTAAGGGTCCTATAGACATCAAAGAAACTTTCCTTTAAAACCACTTCAAAAAACCCCCCCAATATTTTGGTTATTTAGTTCAACAAATACACTATTAAAATAAAAAAAAAGACTTCACTATACCAATAGAAGAAGACACTCTTGAACTAAGAAACTTAGCCTCTCAAATCCTTTACCCTTGTCTACACAGAATTACCTCTAATTTCTGGTCTAGAAAAATATAATATGTTAAATCTAAACAGAAAATGGCAGGCAGCATACTATGACACAGAAAATGAGGATGAAAATATTTCAGTTCATAAAATTCTCCAAAACCAATGATGAAGCAGAGCAAAATGATTACAGAACACCCCATCTTGAATTAAATATCCTTAAGCATTTGCAGATTTGAAAAATAAAAACTCACCTCAAATCACAGATTCGAAAGCTCAAGAGAAAAACAGCCAAAACAACAAAAAGATGCAAAATGAGTGTTTCACAAATTCAGGAAAGAATTAGCAGGAAAGGACAAAATTATTTCAGAAATGAAGAAAAAAAATACAGGATGCCCAAGAAATAATATAGTAAGAGATGAATGAGAACAACTAAGAGTACCAAGATGAAATAAAATAAAGAGACTTTAAAAGATCAGAGTGAAACTGAAGACTAAAGAATGCAGACAAAGAAGGTCCAACATTTACATAGGGTCCCTGAAAAAGAAAAAAAAAAACAGAACTAAAATTTGAAACTATAATACACCTTTTAAAAGATTTTTATTTATCATTAAGTGTTAAGCTCATAAATGCCAAACACATTTTCCACATGCCTGTCCTCAGGTCACTGGAGGAGCCAGTGTCAAGCCAGCCAATGGTCTAGGTGTTTTGTCTCATGTCAATAGCAGCACCATACACAGGTGAACTCACAGGACTAACTGGATTTCAAAACACACCCAGGGCCTTGCCACACTGTTATGGAGAAGCAGAGGCTGGTGATTTAATGAGTGGATTGCCTGATGACTGGATTGGGTTCCCTGGTCCATTATCAAAACCCAGTCAACCAAGAGTCAACCCAGTCAATCAATCAACCACAAGTTCTCCACCCACCCTGCGAAGGTGACTCCATATAAAGGCATTCTCTGTTCTTTGACACATACTAGTTGGAAGAGCTAGACCCAGGTAGTCAGCTTCCTTGCTTTAGGTAGCCCTCAGCCACTGCTGCCCACCTCTTTGCCTGGAGTCCCACATGGCCGCCACCATCAAGCCCTCGACCTGCTCAGAGTGGCTGTGGTTTGTACGAATAATATGAACCAGAGCATGGAGGCCCAAGGCATCTTCAGCCAGGAAGGCTTCCGTGTCAAATCTTTCAGAGCAGGATCGCTTGTGAAGCTTCCAGGACCCACACCCAACCATCCCATGCTCTACAGTTTCTCCACCCGGTATGAGCGGATGCCTAGGCACCCTCTCCAGAAAGACTGAGAATGCTGTAGCAGCAATGGCATCTGATATATACATCCTGGAAAAAAATGAGAGAATCAAGCTGTGCCCAGAAAGATTTTAGGACTGCAGGGATCCCTTTGATGTCATCCTCACCTGTAGCAGAGAAAGTCTATAACAGGGTACTGAAAGATCTGTGCCAGAAAGCAGTAGACCTTCCAGCCTGTGCGTGATTAACATGGACATAGAGGACACGCTGGAGGCCACCTCCCTTGGAGCTTTGATTATGTGTGAGCCCTGCCAAGGTGTCCGGTAGGTGGATGACATGGGGGGCAGTCTGACTGAGCTGCTCCTGGCAGCAGAGCAGAAAACTGGAAGGAACTTTCTCCACACGGTCTGCTTCTGCTGAGGATCTCCGCTCGTTTTAAATGCTTGCTCAGCGAGAATTTGTGCGTGGACTTTTGGGCCAGATGGTATTTTCTACGAGAAGTGTCTTCAAAACCCTTTCCGTTCAAAGCCATTGGTATGATTTTTTTTTTTTCAGGCACACCCAGTGCCCCAAGAAACGAAATGGATGGGAAAAGCATTTGTTGAGAATCAAAACATGGACTACCATTAGCGATGAAAACCCTTCCAGCATTGGGGACAATGTTACAAGTACTTTCCTTGCAAGAAACTGTTCTGTGCTCACAGGGTCCTAAGAGGAAGTTCCTCATCCAGGACTCCACTTTCAAGATAAGCAAACCATGGCTAATTCACTCAGTCTCCTCCCTTCTTCTCAGTCACCTGATATGGCAGCAATTTGTGTACTGGTCTGCTAGGGTTGGCTTAACACAGCGTTTCTCAATTCTTTTGAAACATGGTTCTCACTTCTGGGCTTGATTATAGTTCAAGCCCAAGACCTTGCTCTTCATCGTTTGTTAGAATGCTTTAGGTCTAGGTCACTGACTCTAATAAAATGTTTTTCATGTATAAGATCTGACCACCTTTTCATTTATGCCTGGCTTTCTATGATTTTTCTCTTGAGAACACCCTTCTTCCCTTCTATTCTTGAATCGGTGCTTCTGATCGACTTCCCAGGGACTTCCAAGATGCACTCAAGTTTAAGAAGCCTCTGCTTTGAGACAGTTCCTCGCAAGCCTTGGTGCACATCACAGTCATGTGGAGGCCTTCTTATAACACAGAACTCTGGCTCTACTCCCAGAGTTTCTGATTTTGTAGTCTGTCTTGGGTCCAGTGGATTAATGCCTATGCTGTGGGTCTTTGAGCACACTTTGAGAAGACTGTGTTTACTGAGGTAGGACTTTGCAATGTGACAATTACTGTAATTAAAAAAATTTATTGGAGTTCCTGTCATGGCACAGCGGAAACGAATCCGACTAGGAACCATGAAGTTGTGGGTTCGATCCCTGGCCTCGCTCAGTGGATTAATGTTCTGGCGTTGCCATGAGCTGTGGTGTAGGTCGCAGATGCGACTTGGATCTGGCATTGCTGTAGCTGTGGCATAGGCCGGCGGATACAGCTTTGATTAGACCCCTAGCCTGGGAACCTCCGTATGCCGCGGTTGTGGCCCTAAAAAGACAAAAAAAAGAAATTCATTGGGAGTTCCTGTTGTGGCTTAGCAGAAACAAATCCAACTAGGAACCATGAAGTTGCAGGTTTGATCCCTGCCCTCACTCAGTGGGTTAAGGATCCAGCATTGCCATGAGCTATGGTGTAGGTTGCAGACGTGGCTCGGATCTGGCATTGCTGTGGCTGTGCTGTAGGCCAGCAGCTGTAGCTCCAAATCGATCCCTAGCCTGGGAACCTCCATATGCTGCAAGTTCAGCCCTAAAAAAGCAAAAACAAAACAAAACAAAGCAAAAAACTGTAAAGAATTTATTGTAGTATAGTTGGCTTAAAATGTGTTAATTTCATGTATACGGTAGAGCAAATTAGTTATACATATACCCATTCATTTTCAGAATCTATTCCCACATAGGTTATTACACAGTATTGAGTAGTAACTTTCTCCTTTTTTCATTTCTAATTTTATTGATTTGAGTCCTATCTCTTTTTTTTTTCTTGATGATTCTGGCTAAGGGTTTATCAATTTTGTTGATCTTTTCAAAGAGACCAGCCTTTAGTCTAATTGATCTTTTCTGTTGTTTTCTTTGTTTCTATTTCATTTATTTCTGCTCTGATCTTAGCAATTTCTTTCCTTCTGCTAACTTTGGGCTTTGTTCTTTCTCTAGTTGCTTTAGTATAAAGTTAGGTTGTTTATTTGAGATTTTTCTTGTTTCCTGAGGTAGGCTAGTATTGCTGTAACTTTCGTCTTAGAACTGCTTTTGCTGCATCCTGTAAGTTTTGGATAGTTGTATCTTTGTTGTTATTTGCTTCTAGGTGTGTGTGTGTGTGTGTGTGTGTGTGTGTGTGTGTGTGTGTGTGTGTTTTGCTTTTTAGCGTTACACCTACAGCATACGGAAGTTCCCAGGCTAGGGGCAAATCAGAGCTGCCGCTGCCAGCCTACACCACAGCCACAGCATTGTGGGATCCAAGCCACATCTGTGATCTACACCACAGCTCACAGCAACGCTGGATCCCCAATCCACTAAGTGAGGCCAGGGTTCTAACTCACATCCTCATGGATACTAGTTGGATTTGTTTCCACTGAGGATTGGTTTCCGCTGAGCAATGACCCACAATGGGAACTCCTTGCTTCTAGGCCTTTTTTAATTTCCTCTTTGTCTCCTTCAGTGATCAATTGGTTGTTTGATAACATGTTTAGTCTTCATCTGTTTGTATTTTTTGCAGTTTTTTCTTGTTGATATCTAGGCTTATAGCATTGTGTTCAGAAAATATGTTCCATATCATTTCAGTTTTCTTAAATTTATCAAGGCTTGATTTGTGGCCCAGAATGGGACCTATACTAGAGAATGTTCTTTGTGCACTTGAGAAGAATGTGTATTCGGCTGCTTTTAAGATATCTGCTTTGGAGTTCCTGTCGTGGCTCAGTGGTTAACAAATCCGACTAGGAACCATGAGGTTGCAGTTTTGATCCTTGCCTTGCTCAGTGGGTTAAGGATCTGGCATTGTCGTGAGCTGTGGTGTAGGCTGCAGACGCTCAGATCCCGCGTTGCTGTGGCTGTGGTGAAGGCTGGCAGCTACAGCTCCTGTTAGACCCCTAGCTTGGGAACCTCCATATGCCACAGGTGTGGCCCTAGATAAGGCAAAAAGACAAAAAAAAAAAAAGATATCTGCTTAAATATGTATTAAGTCCATCTGGCCTTGTGCATCTTTAAAGCCTGTGTTTCCTTTTTGATTTTCTGTCTGGATGATCTGTCCATTGTTGTAAGCAGGGTTTTAAACTCCCCCACTATTATTGTGTTATTACTGATTTCTCCTTTTAAGGCTCTTAGCAGCTGTCTTATATATTGAGGTGCCCCTATGTTTGGTGCACATATATTTACAGTTGTTGTATCTTCTTGGACTGATCCTTTGATCATTATGTGATGTCCTTATTTGTCTCTTGTAACATTCTTTATTTAAAGGTCTATTTTGTCTGAGTGTTGCTATTCCAGCTATCTTTTGATTTCTGTTTGCGTGGAATATCTTCTTCCATCCTCTCACTTTCAGTTTGCTTTTTTTTCTTTCTTTTATTTAGGGTCACACCCACGGCATATGGAGATTCCCAGGCCAGGGGTGCAATTGGAGCTACAGCTGCCAGCCTATGCCACAGTCACAGCAACGTCAGATCTGAGCTATACCTGTGACCTATACTACAGCTCACAGCAATGCCAGATCCTTAACCCACTGAGCAAGGCCAGGGATTGAACCTGCATCCTCGTGGATGCTAGTCAGATTCGTGAACCACTGAGCCACAGTGGGAACTCCTAAATTTCTGGTGTCTTAATTGCAAATGCACCTCCGGTATCCTGCATTTGTACCCTTCTCTTCTCAGGATTTCTGGTTTTGGTAGCATATTTGTGTATGGATGATTTTCTGCTACTATATGTTTGCCTTTACTGATGAGCCTTCTCATTAGTAATTTTCCTGTTTCTGGTTGTGGCCTTTTCTTTTCCACCTAGAGAAGTTCCTTTAGTATTTGAGGTAAAGCTGGTTTAGTGGTTCTGAATTCTCTTAGCTTTTGCTTGTCTGGGAAGCTTTTGATTTTTCCTTCGAATCTGAATGGTAGCCTTGCTCGGTAGAAAATTCTTAGTTGGAGTTTTTTTTCCTTTCATCATTTTAGCTATATCATGCCACTCCCTTCTGGCTTGCAATGTTTCTGCCGAAAAATCAGCCAGTAATCTTATCTGGGTTCCCTTGTATGTTATTTGTTGCTTTTCCCTAGCTGCTTTCAGTATTTCCTCTTTGTCTTTAATTTTGGTCAGTTTGATTAATATGTGTCTCCAGGTGTTACTCCTTGGGTTCATTTTATATGATATTCATAGTGCTTCCTGGATTTGAGTAAGCGATTCATTTCACATGTTAGGGAAATTTTCAGCTATTATCTCTTCAAATATTTTCTCCAGCCTTTTCTTTCTCTTTTCTCCTTCTGGCACCCCTATAATATGGATATTAGTGCATTTAAAATTGTCCCAGAGTTCTCGTAGACTGTCTTCATTTCTTTTCATTCTTTTTCTTTATTTTGTTCCATGTCAGTGATTTCTACCAGTCCATCTTTCACCTCACTTTTCATTCTTCTCCTCCTGTCTTCTGCTACTGGTTCCTTCTAGTGAATTTTTAATTTCAGTTATTGTATTTTGCACCTCTGCTTATTTAATCTTTAAATCTTCTATTTCTTTGCTTATTGCTTCTTGTACTTTATCAATTTTTTTCCTCCAGTTTTTTTTTCCCCAAGATCTTGGATCATCTTTGCTATCATTATTCTAAAGTCTTTTTCATGGAGGTTGCTAATCTCCAGTTCACTTAGTGTTTTTCTGTGTTTTTTTTCTTATTCCTTCATCTGAGTCATATTTCTCTGCCTTTTCACTTTATGTAGATTTTTGTGTGGTCTCCTTTTCACAGGCTATATGATTTTAGCCTCTCTTGTTTCTCGTGTCTACCCCCAATGGGTAAAGTAGGTATACAGGCTAGTTTCAGGCTTCCTGATGGGAGGGACTAGTGCTTGCCCACTGGTAGGTGGAGCTGATTCTTGTCCCTCTGGTGGGGGGGCCTTTGTCCCTGGGTGTGATTAGAGGCAGCTGTGTGCCTATGAGGACTTTAGGCAGCCTGTTTGCTGATAGGTGGGGCTATGTTCCCACCTGTCTGTTGTTCAGCTTGGGGCTTCTCAGCCTTGATAGGTGGGGCCAGATTTTTCCCAAATGGCCACCTCCAGGGGAGTTCACACCTGTGATTATTCCCAGGACCTCTGCTTCCAATGCCCTTCCCCTACAGTGAGCTGCAGCTGCCCTGTTTTCCCATGAGATCCTCCAAGACCTGCAGGTAGGTCTGACATATATATATATATATTTAATTTTGTTTTGTTTTGCTTTTTTTTTTTTTTAATCTGTTTAGGGATGCACCTGTGGCACATGGATGTTCCTGGACTTAGAGTTGAATCAGAACTGCAGCTGCTGGCTTACAGCCACGGCAACACCAGATCCGAGCTGCATCTGTGAACTACATTGCAGTTCACTGCAACACCGGATCCTTAACCCAGTGAGTGGGCCAGGGATCGAACCCATGTCCTCATGGATACTAGTCAGGTTTGTTACCACTGAGCTACAATGAGAACTCCCTGACCCAGATTTTTATGGAGTCTCTGCTTTCATGTGGAACCCAGTGCACATGAAAGGCGGTGTGTGCCCTCCAAGAGTGGAATCTGTTTCCCCCAGTCCTGTGGAGCTCCTGCACATGAGCCCTACTGGTCTTCAATGCCAAATGCTCTGGGGGCTCCTCCTGTCACGCATAGTCCCAGTTGACTGAGCACCCACAATTATGAAGAGGGGAAAGTGTACATGATGGCCGAGACTGTCCCCCTTTAAAGGGCTTTCCTGGTAGTCTCACATGACAACCTGTCATCACATCTCATTGCCTGTGTCACATGGGCACATAAGAAGGTGCAAAGAAAAGGCTTTGCAGGGGCTTCATAAATTTTCCCTGTTATACTTCTGAACTGGTTCCAGAGGCTGGCGGCTTCCTCTGGATAACTGTGGGACTATGTTTCAGAGCAGGTAAGAGTGATCACTATGGAAGACATTTTTTTTCATGTCCAAATGCCTAGCTGAGTGGACGTGGGGAGCGGCTTCCAGTAACAGAGCTGAGGACATCAGTGTCAGATGGGCAATCAGGAGAGAGAAGAGCTGCTTGGAGGAGTCACTGAGGCCTGGCAGCAGTATGTGCTGACTTGGCTGGGGCTACTGGCCAGTGCTTACTGAGACCACAGCCACAGCCCTTCCTAAGGAAAATGCCCATGTGCTCCAGGTGGCCTCGTTCTGTTCCAAGTGATCCTGTGCCACCTTTTGCCTCTTGGTCTCAGCTGATAGGATGAAAGCCTGGCACCTATCCTATGACCAGCCCATCCACAAGAGGGCCAGCCACCCTCACTCAAAAAATTATCTAGCCAGGTGTTCCCTGGTGATTCAGTGAGTTAAAGATTTGACATTGTTACTGAAGTTGCCTGGGTCACTGCTGTGGCACAGGTTCTTCCCCTGGCCCTGGAATGTTTGCATGCTGCTAGCGCAGCCAAAAAAAAATGTGTTATCTAGCCATTCAGATTGCCCGTTTTGGCAAGTTAACCTGACTATACGGAAAGAACTTGCAGGTGGAAACCAAACAAAAGGAAAGAGACACTGGGGCAACATTCTGACACTGGGGTCCTGGTCTTCTCCTGAATTCCTCATGGCCTCTCAGCCTGGCCCGTGGGGCCCCAGCCCAGATCTCCATGACCTTCCCTTCCAACTCCTGGTCGGTCACCCCTACCACCAACTCTCTCCATCTGAGCTGGAGCACTTCTGCTGCGTGCAACCAATCTTGCCAGGCCTCAGTTTTAACTCAAGGCCATCAAGTGCTTCCTATAGAAATTCAGCTGATTTTGGGAGTTTCCACTGTGGCATAATGGGTTAATGCTCTGGCTTGTCTCTGTGGAAGCTCCAGTTCAATCCCACAGCCTAGCAGCTATGGTGAATGTCACAGTTCTGACTTGGATTTGATCCCTGGCCTGGGAACTTCCATATGCTATGGGTGCTACTGAAGATGAAAAAAAAAAAAAAATCAGTTGATTTCAATAATGGAATCAAAGTCAAGCTTTTGGGAGGTCATTCTGGGGCAGGTGAAACAGCTGACATTGTTGTCAATATTCTTGCAAATTCATTTAAAAAGTTAAGCATTGAGGATACCGTTCTTTGTGCTTGCAAGTATGAATGTAAATTTTAGTAGAACACAACAGCATAGTAAAAACAATATTCATATCCAATTAGGAAATTCATGGAGCAGAAATGAACTTGGAATTGGTGTGGCGCAAATATAATTGAAAATTGGGATAAAACAAGCTGCGGTGGTATAGCAACTGAAACAAAACTGTAGTTATATGTATGTACACCCACACATACATAAAGAGTAATTACACTACAATATTTTTGTGGCAAAGATGTTTAATTTAATATAAGGCATATTTCAATGTGGCAGCAGGGTTAGGACTAAGGAGAAGGAAATAAGGCACTGGCTCATGTGTGAAATTTAAGGGGCAGGAAAAAACCTCAATAATCAAAGACAAATAGGAGTTCCGTTGTGGCTCAGTGGAAATGAATCTGACTAGTAACCGTGAGCTTGCAGGTTCGATCCCTGGCCTCGTTCAGTGGGTTAAGGATCTGGCATTGCCATGAGCTGTGGTGTAGGTCGCAGACCTGTGGTGTGGCTTGGATCTGGCATTGCTGTGGCTGTGGAGTAGACCGGCAGCTGTAGCTCCGATTGGACCCAAGCTTGGGAACCATATGCCTTGGCTGTGGCCCCAAAAAGCAAAAAAAAAAAAAAAGCCAACAAAAACTTAAAAAAAAGACAAATAGTATTTTAATACTATGTATTTTATTTTATTTTTTTGGCTTTTGTCATTTTAGGGCCACAACTGTGGCATGTGGAGGTTCCCAGGCTAGGGGTCTAATCAGAGCTACAGCTGCTGGCCTTCGCCACAGCCACAGCAACGCAGGATCCGAGCCGCATCTGCAACCTACACCACAGCTCACAGCAACGCCGGATCCTTAACCCACTGAACAAGGCCAGGGAGCGAACCCACAATCTCATGGTTCCTAGTCGGATTCGTTTCCGCTGTGCCATGACGGGAACTCCAATATTATGTATTTTAAAAATCAAAATTAATACAAAAACCATGATGGACCAAATAACAACAAAATTTTATTTTATTTATTTATTTTTTGTCTTTTTGCCTTATCTAGGGCTGCACCCGTGGCATACGGAGGTTCCCAGGCTAGGGGTCTAACAGAAGTTGTAGCTGCCGGCCTTCGCCACAGCCACAGCAACGCAGGATTCGAGCCGCATCTGCAACCTACACCACAGCTCATGGCAGTGCCGGATCCTTAACCCACTGAGCAAGGCCAGGGATCGAATCCGCAACCTCATGGTTCCTAGTCAGATTTGTTAACCGCTGAGTCACGACGGGAACTCCCAACAAAATTTTAAATAAAGACAGAATCAATATTACCAAGTTTCTTTCTGCTTCAGGCTCCTGCATGACTTCGCACAGCACTGCACAGCAGTATGTTTTCACTTTTTGCTGTCTGTCATCAGTCACATTTTGTAAGTGTGTGAGCCTTTAAAGAATTACTTTGTAAATCATTTTAAGTGTTTACAATAGAATTGAACATTTTTTTGTAAATGAATCCTCTAAATTTTGTTCAAAAGCAAGTGAAAACCTTTAATCAGAGTATTCAGCAGCGTTCCAAAATTAACTTTTATCAACTTTAAGGTACTATACACAAAACTTTCAGCAAATCTCAAGTTATTTCACACTAGAAAACATTTTCCTTTATCTTTCAAAGCAAGGGTGTTGCTGAACAAGTTAAGTAGTGAGAACACAAATGGTGGCCAAAATGTAATTTAGAAATTTTTAATTTTTCTTTGGAATGCCTTGACTTGTGGGAAAAATATTTTAATGGAAATCCTATCTTTTTTTTTCTTTTTAGGGCTGTACCTGTGGCATATGGAAATTCCCAGGCCAGGGGTTGAATCAGAGCAACAGCTGCAGGCCTACACCACAGCCACAGCAACAAGGAATCCAAGCCACATCTTGCGACCTACACCACAGCTCACAGCAACGCCAGATCCTTAACCCACTGAGCAAGGCCAGGGATTGAACCTACATCCTAGTGGATCCTAGTCGGGTTTGCTAACCACTGAGCCATGAAGGGAACTCCCTAAATATTCTTATTAAGAATATTGTCATCTAGGAGTTCCCGTCGTGGCACAGTGGTTAACGAATCCGACTACGAACCATGAGGTTGTGGGTCCGATCCCTGGCCTTGCTCAGTGGGTTAAGGATCCAGCGTTGCCATGAACTGTGGTGTAGGTCACAGATGCGGCTCGGATCCTGCGTTGCTGTGGCTACGGCATAGGCCGGCGGCTACAGCTCTGATTAGACCCCTAGCCTGGGAACCTCCACATGCCGCGGGTGCGGCCCTAAAATGACAAAAGGCAAAAAAAAAAAAAAAAAAAGAATATTGTCATCTATAGAGAAGAGTCCATGAAGGGTGTCAATAATTGCCATTTTATTTATCATAAAATGTAACTTTGAAGATCATTACATGCAATTCTTTGAGGGGAAAAGAAAGAGACCATAGTTCTTAAAAACACACATTCTTTAGAAAAATGCCAGTGACAGATATTGCTAAGCAATTGATTTAAGTACAAGAATGTATACCAAAGTTCTTTTTGCACATGCGCACTGAGGTATATGGAATGACTGGCCAACGGGGACCTGCTGTAGAGCACAGAGAACTCTACCCAGTATTCTGTGATCATCTATGTGGGAAAAGAATCTGAGAGAGAATGGATGTGTGTATATGTACGACTGGGTCACTTTGTTGTACAGCAGAAATTATCACAACCTTGTAAATTAACGATACTTCAATAAAACTTAAAAAATATTCGTTTTACATTACTTTTAATGCTCAGATAATAAATTTTAAAAGTTAAAAAATTTTAATGTTTGTATTAAATAACAATACATGATTTTAAAAATAAACCTTTGATTTTTTTTTTTTTTTTTGTCTTTTTAGGGCTGCACCTGCAGCATATGGAAGTTTCCAGACTAGGGGTCGAGTTAGAGCTACAGCTGCCGGCCCACACCACAGCCACAGCCATGTGGGAACTGAGTTGCGTCTGCAGTCCACACCACAGCTCACAGCAACGCCGGATCCTTAACCCACTGAGCGAGGCTAGGGATTGAACCCACGTCCTCATGGATACTAGTTGGGTTTGTTACCACTGAGGTGCGTCAGGAACACCAACTTTTGATTTTAGAATATCTTTATATTTACAGAAAAAACTACAAAGATACTACAGAGAGATTCCATATGCTCCATACCCAGCTTCCCCTATTATTAACACCATATATTAATATGCTGCATTTGCTATAATTAATCAGTCAATATTGATTCATTCTTATTAACTAAAGCCCGTACTTTATACAGGTTTGCTTAGTTTTTACTTGCTGTCTTATTTCATTCCAGCATCCCAATCAGAATATCATATTAGGTTTAGTTGTCATATCTCCTTAGACTCTTCCTGGCTGTAAGAATTTCTCACACTTTTCTTGTTTTTATGACTCTGACAGTTTTGCAGAGTACTGGTCAGGCATACCTCTCTTCTGGACTTCGCTGCTTTTTTTTTCAGGATTGGTCCCGTGTTTTGAATTTGGGGAGGAAGATCATAGAGGTAAAGTGCCATTTGCATCACACCAGATTAAAGGTGCATACGATCCCTGCTTTTTATTTTTATTTAAAAAAATTTTTTTGGGCTGTGCCTGCAGCATGCAAAAGTTCTGGAGCCAGGGATCAAACTTGAGCCACAGCAGCGACCCAAGCCACAGCAGTGACAACTGCTAGATTAAAGGTACATACTAGCAATGTAACTTCCCATGGTAGATGTTGGCCTTGACCTGATGTAGTGTCTGTCAGGTGTCTCCCCTCTAAAGTTACTCTTGTCTCCCCTTCCCATCCTGCACTCTTTGTCACTATGCATGGGCCACACTTAAGGTTTGGGAGTTAATGTTATTCCTTGAAGGGGGCTACCTATAGAAATTATTTGGAATTCTTTTGCACCGGAGATTTATCGTGTCTCTCATTTATTTACTTATTCAATCATTAATTTATAGCACTGTGGAATCATGGATATTTTATACTTTGGGTTATAATCCAATACTTCTTCATTTATTTGGTTGCTTAAGTTATTCCAGCTCTGGCCAGTCCTTTGGTTGATTTTCGTATCCCTCTGACAGAGCCCTCATTGTGTGGTTTTCATAGAAGCATTTGTTCTTTTGCGTTTTTTTTGTTTGTTTGCTTTTTGTTTTTGTCTTTTCAGGGCTGCACCCATGGCATATGGGGGTTCCCAGGATAGGGGAAGAATCAGAGCTGTAGCTGCTGGGTTACACCACAGCCACGGCAACGTGGGATCCAAGCTGTGTCTGCGACCTACACCACAGCTCACGGCAACACTGGATCCTTGACCCACTGAGCGAGGCCAGGGATCGAACCTGTGTCCTTATGGATGCTAGTCAGATTTATTTCTGCCGAGCCATGACAGGAAGTCCTTCATGGGAGCATTTGGATTGTAGCATTTTAGACAACTTGGCGATTGTATTTTATATATTATTTTTAAGGGAGGAAAATTAAGTGTAAAAATTAAGTCTAAGATTTTATCCTTATCCTTGAAAGTGGCTGGAGACCAATCCCTCAGGCCAGTGCCCTCTCTAGGGCCTGGGGCAGAGGACACATGTCACCAGGGTTCTGGGACTACCCCTAAGGTTATCAGAGAGCGCCCAGCGGTCCTCTGGCTGGCCACAGTCCCTGTGAGAGCCCTGCAAAGTCATCCCTAGAAGTCTCTGAGAGGTCACTGAGCCTAGCTCCCCAAATCCAGAGATGAGGGCCTGAGGCCCAGAGGGAGCAAGTTGCGTCCTCAAAGTCACAAAGTCCAGGCCAGGCCTTCCCAGAGCCATCCCGTGACACTCACACTGAAACTGACAGAGGATCCAAACTGGGCCTCTTTTCCTTCTCTCTCCAGGCTAAGGGGAATTTTAGAGGAAAACTCCAGAGAGAGCCAGGCCTAGGTTTGCTTGGAAGGGATCTCTAGTCACAGCCTCACCCAGGCATTCCCTTTCCAGGATTGAGGTGGCGTGGGTTACTGTGAGTGCCTGCACCCCAACCCTAGCTCCCTGTTCACTTACTTCAGGACCTTGGGAAGTCACTCACCTTCCTGAGGTTTAGATTCCTTATCTGTGAGTGCAGATAAGAATAATACCTTCCTCGGGGGGGGGTCAGTGTGAGAGGTAAAGTCTCTAATGTGGGTAAAGGGTTTAGCATCCTGACTTGGAGGGTAAGTTGGCACATAAACATTAGCTTGTTGTTGCTGTGTGTTATATTATTACTAATAAATGCTTTCCAAGGGGAACCTCAGATTTGAAAGTAAATGATGCAATGCTGAAGGAAGGTGGATTGGACATTTGTAAAACCCCCAAACACAGCCAAAACTAGGATGGGGAGGCTGGTGGTACCCAGAAATGTGACTAAACGGTTCCCTGTGAATACAGACAATGGACCTGCTGCAGGTTGGCTGGGGAAGCCCATGAAAGAGCAGCTGAATGGAGTGATTGCTGAGGGCGGGCTGGGATCACCTCCCTACCCAGGCCATCCACGTCTTCGGCAAGGCCCTGGGCTCTGCCAGCACTGCTGGGCCCCAGCACAGGGCTCTTCGGCCTCCCTGGTCCCAGCTGGGAGGGAAAGTCGACACTGAAACTGACAGAGGATCCAAAGAGCCTCTTTTCCTTCCCTCTCCAGGCTAAGGGGAATTTTAGAGGCTGCAGCTGGACAGCAAAGGGAGGCTTGGAGGGGACAGGGGCAGATGGTAGCTGCATGCTTGGCTGTGCTGGAATGCTGCGTGCATGGGGGAGCCTTAGTTATCAAGTGCTCAGCTCCGCAGACTCTGCGCATACTCACACATGCACACACCCTCACCCCCTCTACACGCGCTTCCACGCACGCACACTAACACACGCAGTAGGAAGAATAATGGCCCCAAAGATGAGCACATCCTAACTGTGGAACTTGTATGTTACCTTACATGGCAAAGAGGGGCTTTGCAGATGTGATTAAGGGTTTCGAGATAAGGAGATTATCCAGGTGGATCTAATCTAACCACAAGAGTCCTTATAACAGAAAGAAGGAGGCATGAGAGAGAAAGGGATTTTCTGTTGGCTTTGGAGATGGAGGAAGAGGCCAGAAGCCAAGGAGTACAGGCAGCTTGTGGAAGCTGGAAAAGACAAGGAAACAGATTCTTATCTAGAATTTCCAGGAAGACATAGCCCTACCAACCCATTTGGACTTCTGACCACCAGGACTGTAAATTAATTAATTTGGTGCTGGTTGAAGTCTGCTATGGCTTAAACCATTCAGTGTTTTAATTCACCTTTTATATTCAGCATCCTGATCAAGAAACCAAATGTTGCCTTCATTCCCGAAACATCAGTCATTCACAGATCATCTTCCTAATTTTTACCTCATCCACATACCACTACATGCCACCTTTCGGATTTTTCTTACAGTTATTTCCCTAACATTTTTCTTTAAAAATTTACACTTCTACTTAACTGGATCTATTTGAAAAGAAATTTTTTACCACTTTGTTGAAAATTAAAAATCAAGGAGTTCCTGTTGTAGTGCAGTGGAAACGAATCTGACTAGTATCCCTGAGGATGCTGGTTCGAACCTTGGCCTCACTCAGTGGGTCGGGGATGTGGCATTGCCGTGAGCTGTGGTGGTCACAGATGTGGCTCGGTTCCTGCATTGCTGTGGCTGTGGTGTAGGCCAGCAGCTCTACCTTCGATTTGACCCCTAGCCTGGGAACCTCCATATGCCATGGGTGCAGCCATAGAAACACGAAAGACAAAAATAAAAAAATTAAATTAAAAAGGGCGATCAGCAGGAGGATTTGAAAGCTGTTAAGGATCGACAGGCACCAAGCCCAGTCTTTCACTTGGACCCAATCATAAGGTTTGAAAGATTAAAACAACTGAAGATAATGACATTTATTGCCAAGTCTGCGTGGCCCCCCTCACTTACGTCCCTGGCCACCAGCATTTATCTCCATCTCATGAAAGAGCAGAGGACTAGTTTTTGATTCCTCTTGGAATGACCTGCAGCTCACTAGCTGTGAAAGCCCAGGTGGGTGACTGAACCTCTCTGAGCCATAGTTTCCTCACCAGCAAAGAGGGAAAACAGCTGATTCTTGTTACGGGTGGTAGTCATGTCCTGCAAAGCAGATGTAACAATAAATTAGCAAATACTGAGCCATTATTTCTAGGGAAAATACAAGATTTTAAGATTAGGTTTCTGTGAGCCTCTGGTCACGTTTTTTTTCAACTGATCAATACCAAGACCTTGTTTTGGTTTATTTCTGTTCAGATACCTTATTCAATATGTATCGTTGATTCGAAATGAATGCACCTGTTCTAACATACCGGTTTTCTCTGTGTGGGACAACACGGCCCTCTTACAGTTAGGAACGCTAGAAAGCACTTCAGCTCTGTCCTCTGGGCCATTTAAAATAGTGAAGTCACTAACAAAAGGCACAAAACTGTGAAGTGCCCGGCACTAAACCGACCGCGGAGAGGACGCTTGCTAACTATGTGAGCCGAGAGAGGAAGGCGGAGCGCCGCCTTGCGAGACTTCAGCTAGGAACGCGCACGTGGGGCCGCTCTGCGCATGTCCGTTAGTGACCCGGAAAGCGAGGTGAACACTGGGAGTTAGAATACACGTCACTGAGCAGGCGCACTGGCAAATGCTGGGTCGGTGAGTGTGGAGGGCGGCGCCCAACGTCCCTGGGTCGTCGGGAGGACTGACAAGGTAATAGAGCCTTTCAGTAGCTTCTCAATGGCGCGTCCTCGGCCCAGAGAATCTTAATGGCTGTTGTTTGCTGCTTGCTTGGTCAGCGGTTTTAGCGCGTCAGACTTAGGGTGGGGCGCTACCTGCTTTCAAAACCGCGTACTCTGAGGCCGAGTGATGGGGTGTCCGGGGAAGCCTCATACCCAGCTGGCACTCTAAGCCTTTGTGTTGGACCTGACCTGAATTTTCTGCAGCACCGTTAGTTTAGCCTGAGCGGCCTGCGCCTGTGCCGGGGTGGCGGAGGATACCCAGGGATAGTGAAGTGGGCTGGCACCGAGAGTGAGGACCTCCTTAAATTCTGGGCATCTCTCCCGTCAACCTGGTACCGGCACTGGCACCTACCTGGAAAAGTTTTCTGGAAAGGCTAGTTGAGGCCAGGTGATGGAGGGAAGCTGGGCACAGGTGGATTTAATGTTTAGGGTAGTAGGGAGTCATGGATGTTTGTGGAGCAGGCCTGTGGTTGGGAATGGGGCGAGTGTTCAGAAGGCAGTTCTGGCGTTAGTATAGAGGAGGGGGCTGGAGACGAGGCTTGGGAGAGTCTGCCTGGTGGGTGGGAAAGGTTGAGAAAAAGCGGCTTCTGAGGTCTGGGTCTTTTGAAGCCCCGGGGCGTTTCTCCCTGGGCTGTGGCTAGAGTTTCCCCCTGAACCCCCCTGACAAGGGCAGGAACAGTGAGCCCTGTGGGTGCTGCCCTTCTCCCTGAGGCTTCCTCTGCCAAAGCTTCCCAGCATGCAGGCTTCCCCAGTGCATGATAGTCATTCCTGTTCGCTGAATTTTTCATTAAGAAAAATGGTCACCATGGAGTTGCCATTGTGGCTCAGCGGTAACGAAGGCGACTATTATCCATGAGGTTTCGGGTTCTATCCCTGGCCTGGCTCAGTGGGTTAAAGATACAGCATTGCTGATCCCTGACCTGGGAACTCCATATGCCAGCAGGGCAGCCAAGAAAAGAAAAAAATCACACCATAGCTTCTGAGTCCGTCTCCAGCTTACCAGGGAGTTCTTAACATTCCCAAGCTTCAGTTTTCTCACCTGTGCAATGGGGATAGTAATAGGACCTCCCTGAGATGTCTGTTGCAGGAGTCAAATGAGATCATCCATGAACTCTGCTGAGCATGGGGGCTGAGTCATCGGTGGTAGCTGTTAATCGTTCCTCATTCCTCATGGTAGAGACGTACATCATATAGACAAACGCCATTGACAGCCTCCTTCCCAAATTCTTTAATCTCTGATTCCCATTCTTTTACAACCTCTGTATGGGGAAGGGCTCAAGGGGAGGCCCTGACCATTATCTAAGCAGCTTTTGACGGCCTTCTTTTATACCGCACAGTGTATTGTTGGTTTCTTACTTTGGAAATGGTATGTCATGTTTGAGGCTGAGCACAAATTTCCTGTTTTAAAAGTCTGCAGAGAGGGGAGCAAGAGACAGGCCTGAGAGGGGCAGGAGAGGACCAGAGGGGGACCCGCTTCTAGTTTCAGCCCTTCCAGAGGCCAGCTGCATCTGCTTGGGCCCCTCCTAAACCACATTATGGCCTTGCAGGAAACTCCCTCTTTCTGATTAAGTTACACATTCGGTTTCATGCAGCCAAAACCAGGCCTGTGCCAGGTGAATGAGACATGCCTGCTCCCGTCCCAGGACCCAGCCCAGTGCAGGGACAGGAGGCCAACAGGCCAGGACAGCCCTCTGGGACATGCTGAGGTGGGGGAGGGACACGCTTGGGTGGGAGGAAAGGGATTTCTCCACGGAAATGGTCTCTGAGGTGAGGAAGGGAGGCAGAGCTGGCAGCCACTGCAGGGGACACAGCTCATCAGACATGGGATAGACAGTGTGGCGCGGTTTACACAGAACATCCATATCTCTGTCCTTACGCGGATCATGAATGTTAACAGTCCCTGTTGCTGCACTGGCCCCAGGCCTTCCCCTCCTGAGGTCGGGGTCGAAACAGAACTATTCCCCCATTCCTAGGGGCAGAGGCCAATGTTCAGACAGCCTTACTTTTTTTTCCAGTAGATTCTTAGAAGTCCTCAGAACCTAGAACCCCAGGCTGAGGTGGTGCTGAAGCAGTCATCTGAGGCTGTGGAGAAAGGGGCGGGGGAGGCACCTGTGTCCTCATCAGAGGCAATGAGGACAAGGGGACCTGGTTCTGGAGGCAACAGGAGGCTCTCCGAGTGGAGGGCTGGCAGAGAGAGCAGGCAGCCTGTGCAGAGTCGAGGGCAGAGCTGGGACTGCAGGCCCTGAGGGAGGTGCTGGGGGAGCCTTTCTGGGCACTGAGGGCCTCTGTGGTCATATGTGTTGCACTGGGGGTGCAGGGAAAGCACAGAGGGCACAGGAGGGGTTTGATGGCCTACTGCTTGTACCCAGTGACACGCCCCAAGTCTGTCCCTGACCTTCATTTTAAAAATACTTATTTAAAACAAAAAGGGAGTTCCCACTGTGGCTCATCCGGTTAAAAACACAACTATTATCCGTGAGGATGTGAGTTTGATCCCTGGCCTCGCTCAGTGGGTTAAGGATCTGGCGTTGCTGTGAGCTGTGGTGTAGGTCACAGACGGCTTGGATCCCATGTTGCTGTGGCTTTGGTGTAGGCCTGTAGCGACAGCTCCAGTTGGAGCACATCTGCGTCAGGTGTGGCCCTATAAAGCCAAAAAAAAAAAAAAAAAAGTAATATCACCATCTTAGGGGCAGAAAGAGAAGGTGAATGATTACTTCACATAGACACTGCATCAGGTGCCTGGCAGCATCTCTCATTGCACTATTTGAGTGGCTGGGAGGCAGTGAGAATAAGGACTTCTCATTTTTTTCAGGTGAAAGAATCAGCACTCAGAGGTGAGGCCACATACCAAGGTCACACAGGAAGTTAGGGCCACAGAGCTGCCATGTTGTTACTAAGCAAGAGCTCATGTGCCTTTGGTGCAGACAGCCCACCTCTGACAGTGGGTGTTTGCAGCAAAGCGAGGGTTTATTTACAGGGAGCCAGGCCAGGAAAATTGGCAGCTTGTGCTCCAAAGATCCCAGCTTCCCTCTGGCCTTCAGGCAAGGGGTTTTAAAGACTGTGAGAGGGAGGAGTTCCCGCTGTGATGCATTGGAAACATATCTGCCTTGTATCCATGAGGATGCGGCTTTGATCCCTGGCTCCACTCATTGGGTCAGGGATCTGGCGTTGCCCTGAACTGTAGTGTAGGTCACAGCTGAGGCTCGGATCCCATGTGGCTGTGGTATAGGCCAGCGGCTACAGCTCCGACTAGACCCCTAGCCTGGGAACCTCCGTATACTGCAGGTGTGGCCCTAAAAAAAATGAAAATAAAAATAAAAGACTGTGAGGGGAGAGGGTCAGAGGATGCTCGATCAGCTCATGCACCGTCTTCTGATTGGTTGGTGGCGAGGTGACAGGTGATGTCTAAGGAATTGCAGCCTTCTGGTTCCAGCCGGTCTGGGGTCTAAAGTGCCTGTGATCAGCTGTTGTCACCATCCTCTACCAGGCTGGGGCTTAGTTTCTGTAGAACAGCCCAAAGGTGTGCGTCAGATTGTTATCTGTGTCCCTTTAAGAGGAGCTAGGAGGCCTGTGACTCTATTGTCCTAATTGTTACCTGCTCTTTGGAACTCAGAGAAGGTGCTGGAGACCAAAGTCTTTTTCTACAATCAGGAAACGGGGACACAGAAGGGCTTTTGAACCTGGGAGGGCCCCGCAGGGTCTTGCTTAGATTAAATCCCCCCCCCTTTTTTTTGCTGCTCCTCAATCCTGAGGGGGAACGGGACAGGAAAGGAAAGGTAATAAAGGTCTGGGTAGAAAGATTCATCATAAACACAGTAGGGGAACTTGGTTTCAAAGTTTACGGTAAAACCACTCCAGCCCAGCCCTCCTCTTGCCAAATGACTGTTGCTGGAACTTGGCCTCTGCTCAGTGGTGCCGAATAGAAACATGGGGCTAGAGTTTTGGGTGAAGGAGAAGAAATAGCTTTATCGCTTTGCCAGACAAAGGAGGGTCACAGCAGGTTAATGCCTCAATGACTGTGTCCTCCTTAGAAGAGACTGGAAGGTGGTTTTATAGTTTTGGGAGTGAAAAATAGGGCCACAGATAAGGACGGGGTGGAAGCAGGCTTGCATTGTTTTGAAAGCTGGTGTTCAGTGGTCTGGTGGTCATCTTTATGGAATAAAGAATGCTTCATGGATTTCCCTTCGTGGCTCAGCGGAAACGAATCTGACTAGGAACCATGAGGTTGCCCCGCTCAGTGGGTTAAGGATCCAGTGTTGCCGTGAGCTGTGGTGTAGTTTGCAGATGCGGCTCGGATCTGGTATTGCTGTGGCTGTGGCATAGGCCAGCGGCTACAACTTCATTACACCCCTAGCCTGGGAACCTCCGCATGCCGTGGGTATGGCTCTAAAATGACAAAAGACAAGGGAAAAAAAAAAAGAATGCGTCATTAATATCTTCCATTTGTGGGGGTTTTAGTTCTGCAGAAGAACCCAAAGATAGTGTTGTCTATATGGCTTGAGGGACCAGGACCCTGCCCCAAGGCTGCACTATTGTTTTTTGACTGCTCCTCTCTGGTCTCTGCATCCCCTCCTTTCACCGATTAGCAAATATATGAACCTGCCCTTTGGAACCTACCTGAAGCTTATTCCCTAAAAACAAGAAGTGAAGGACACAGAAAGGCTCCTGTGCCCAGGAGCCCACAGGGCCCTGCTTGGTTTTACGACCTGCTGTCTGAAGTCCGGCCTGTGCTGCAGGGAAGAGTTGGTGCCCTAAGCAGCCTCGAGAAATGTCAAGAAGCCTGCTGGATACTCACGCGCCTAACCCGTGAGCTCCGCATCCTGGCAGCAGCCTGTAGTGTCACTGTCCTCACTCTTCCCACCGCCCTTCCCAGCTCTGCTCTCCTGTAGAACTTACTCTCAGTTTACACGTATTTCTAGGAAGTGGTGTGGTAGAAAGAGCATAGATCACTCAGAAGCCCTGAGTCAAGACTGTTAGCATCTCTCTCTGTCCCTCCCCACCTCTGGAAAATCGAGATAAAAATAAGTGCTTCAGGACTGGGGATTTCTTTCAGGTCAGAGGACTGTTAAAATCATGTCCGTGGAGTTCCCATTGTGGCTCAGCAGGTTAAGAACCTGACTGGTATCCATGAGGATGAGGGTTCGATCCCTGGCCTCACTCAGTGGGTTAAGGATCTGGCGTTGCCATGAGCTCTGGTGTAGGTCGCAGACGTGGCTTGGATCTGGTGTGGCTGTGGCTGTGGCGTAGGCTGGCTCTGATTTGACCGCTAGCCTGGGAACCTCTACATGCCAGACAGACCAGGATCCTGCCCCATGGCTGCACTATTGTTTTTTGACTGCTTAAAAAAAAAAGTGTATGATGAACTTAAATCAAGAAAATGCTTCTCTTTAAATTTACTTTTTTTTTTTTTTTCTCAACACACTAGGGAAGTCTCAGTATATGTGATTTGAAAGGCAGGACACCAGGTCAAACCCACCCCATGGTGCCAGTTTGAGAGCCCCTGGGCTGGAGATGGGAGGTTGGTGTTCTAACCTCTGCCTGTCCAGTCACCTTGCTCTGTGACTTTGGACAAGTCCCTTTCCTGCCGCTTTCCTGTTTCTCCCGGACGCAGCAAGGGGGTAAAGGTAGACTAGAGATCGTCCGAGGTCCTTTTTAGTTCTGACCTTCAAGGATGGGCTGGATTCCTGCATCTCAGTGTCACATTCAGTATCCTGTGGACCAGGGGCAGATGTGAATCCATCTTTTCCTCCAGTTGCCCATCTGTGCATCTGTTCCTGCCCCGTGGGAAATCGTACATGGGGTCTTGGGCCAAGGAGAAGCTGTTCCTTCCCCTCACCGGAGACCCCATCTTCCCAGTCTAGGGCGGTGAGCCCCTAAACAATTGTCTGAAGGGGATCCAGGCTATTAAAGTAATTTACATAGTAATTAACAAGGTTCCATTAGCTGATTCCTGGAGCCAGAACACTCTGCTTCCATTTCCCTTTAGGGGTCCCCGGTCCTGAGCTGGGACTGAGGTTTGCTGGGGTTTGGCTGGTGGAGCAGTGAGGGGAGGAATTTTCTGTGCTCACGTGTCACAGCCCCACACCCAGGGAAGAGAAACAATGACTGTGCGAGGGCCCCAGCTGGCTGGGTAATGAGGTCTGGGGCCAAGGGGCACCTCGTGAGCACTACGGGCCTGAAATTCCAGGAAGAAAGGCAACCACGAGTCTCACAGCCATGTGTCTATTCTGCGGCCTAGGGCCTGCAAGACCTCCTCTTTTAAGATGACACAAAATTTCTCATGTCCTTCTGGGCCTCCTGACAACAAATTATATGTGTGACCACAGGAAGGGGCAAAGCTTCCCTGGTTATCACCCCGTCGAGCCTCTCAGTAACGCTGGGGCACGTGTTATCTTCTCCGTTGTGGGGATGAGGAAACCAGTGCCCAGAGAGGTAAAGTGACTTGGCCAGGGTCACACAGCCTGAAGTAGCAGAGGAACCTGGGTCCTCAGACACAGTCCAGCTCTTGCCGCTTGGCCAGTGGTTTCTAAACAGCTCCGTGGGGTCCCAGGGGCCCTTTGAGCGGTTTCCCTCCAGGATAAGGGGTTGGCAAGGGGACTGGCAGCTCCACTCCACGTGTTTCCTGCCTCAACCAGGGCAGTTATTTACATGTTGGACGTCTAGGTGGGATTTTGTTTGGATTCCACAGCTAGAAAAGCTTTTAAAAATCATTGCACTTATAGAAAATCGTCCCAGGGAGGGACCTGTCACAGGGCCACTTCCTTGCACATCTCTGATCGTGCATGGAGGCCCTTGGAGGCCAGTAGTGTGGCAGAATTTGCCCTCTGAGGCTCTGGTCCCAGGTCCTCTCAGATTCCTGGCCTTGGTCTCTCCGTCAGGCTCCCTGAGGGGTAAGCCTAGGACCCACTGCCTGTCCAGTCTCTCCTTCCTTCTCCCACCAAGCCTGGCTGGCCTGCTGCCCCCCTGCCCCACCAGCCGCCTCCGTAACTGCTCTGTAAGAGCTTCTGGTTGGCTCCACTGTATCTATGACCAACCAAGGAAAAAGAGACGACAGAGAAAGGACAGTGATTCTGGGGTCCCCACAAGTTTTGCATGATCTTCTTACACTTCTTCACTTGGCAAATGCTTTTCTAGAGCTGTGAGAGCCAGCATCTGAGGACAAAAAGGTGCATAAGCCCGAGTCTGGCCCTCAGAGAGTTTCTGGGTAGACATGGCCCAGACTCATCACAGTGGTTCCCTGGGGGAGACACGCTGGGTATGGTGTTGGAGGGTGTTCCGGGCCCCATGGGGGGCCAGCTGTGGGTGACTCCAGATGAGGGAGAAGCCTGAGCTACTTTGAAGGTGGAGGGAGTTGGCCCAGGGAGGAGGGGGGAGGTGCTTTCTAGGTAGAGGAAGTGACACATGTGAGGGCTCAAGGCAAGAAAGGGCATTCCTGTGGCTTTGCCTAAGCATAGGATGCAAAGTGAGTGGAGTTCCTATCATCCTGGCTCAGTAATAATGCACCCGACTAGTATCCATGAGGATACGGGTTCGATCCCTGGCCTTACTCAGTGGGTTAAGGATCCAGCGTTGCCGTGAGCTATAGTGTAGGTCTCAGATGCAGCTTGGATCCAGCGTTGCTGTGGCTGTAGTGTAGGCTGCAGCTGTAGCACCGATTCGACTCCTGGCCTGGGAACCTACATACGCTGTTGGTGTGGCCCTACAGTGAAAAAAAAAGAAAAAGATGCAGAGTGGAGGAGTGGGGCCTGCAGAAGTGGGTGGCCACCAGGTCAAGGAGTGAGTGAAAGGGCCGAGGCCCTCAGGCCTGCTGCTGTTGTCTTTCCTCTGCAGTTTCTCCCACAGAGCCCCATCCTCAGGCCACCCTTGAAGGGCCACTTAGGCTGCGGGTAGAGGCCGACAGGGGATTCATGGCCCAGCGATACCCCCACATTGGACGGAGCCTAACCCCTGTGCTGTCCAGTCCCCTGGGCCTCCGAGGCCTTACTCTACCTGGAGGCAGGGCCAGTGAGGCTCAGTGGCTGCTTTCCCTGGACAGGGGGACAACGAGGTGGGGAAAGTTTCAGCTAGCGAGGCAGCAGCTCCTCTTGTGGAGCCCCGGTCACACCGTGTATACAGCAGTGAGGTTGTTGCAGACGGTGGCTGGAAGCCCCTTCTGGCCTGGATTCCTCCTTTATAGACAAGGAAAGTATTTTGGTTTCCCCAAGAAGCGGACCCTGAAATAGGATTTGAGTGGTTTATTTGGGAGGTGATCTCAGGAAGCCCCAGTGGGGATGCAAGAGGAGAGGAACAAGGTGCTTGACGAGCAGAGTAACCCCCAGGTGCCCGGGGTGCCGTGCCCTGGGAGCTCTGGGAGGTGGCATAAACACGCCATTTGTCTTGTTCCAAGTGGCGGGAAGTCATCCCCCGCCTCCTGGCTTTTGTTGAGGGCTGCTCCTGGGCGCCTGAACCCCTGGCATCTCTTGCCTGCCCCACCCGTAGGCACAGCATCCTCCTGCGGCCGGAAAGCCTTCAGGCGGAGAGTGACAGAGGCTGCAGGGCAAAGCCATTGACCCCACAACAGGTGTAGCAAATGGCGCTTCCGAAAGGAGGCTGACATGGCACGGATAGTGTACTCTTCAGAAACCAAGACCTAAAGGGACTGAAGTGACTTTCCCTGGGTCCCACTATGAGTTAGCAACAGGCTGGATCGGGGCTTATCACCCAGGGCTGCTCTTTCTGCCACCGCATCACTCCACTCCTCTCCCCCACCTCCTTGTTGTCAGGTCTGACTTGACTCTCCTCTGTCAAATTGTTTATTTTTTTTGTCACTTTGTTTAATAAGACAACTTTAGTAGCAGATACAAAAGTCTCTTGAATAACATCAATTGGAGTTCCCATTGTGGCTCAGCAGTAACGAACCTGACTAGTATCCATGAGGACATGGGTTCGATCCCAGGCCTCACTCAGTGGGTTAAGGATCCAGCATTTGCAAGAGCTGTGGTGTAGGTCGTAGACACGGCTCAGATCTGGTGTTACTGTGGCTGTGGTGTAGGCCGGCAGCTGGAGCTCAATTCGGCCCCTAGCCTGGGAACTTTAATATGCCGTTGGTGCAACGTGAAAAAGAAAAAAAAAAAAAAAAAGGAAAAACATCAGTTGGTTCAAATCTATGACGCTTTTGAACCAATCTCTGCAAAATACCTTATCTTCATCTTTGTACCCCCATCTTTGCATGCGGTAGGCTCTTAAATCACAAAGGATGATGTCTGGGCCATTTGTGTGGCATGGTGTCAATTCCTGTGTTTTTATGGCACTCGGTTTCCTTGTTTGAAAAATAGACACGTGATACCAGCACGTTGACACCCTAAGGTTGTTGTATCAGATTTTCAGCATGATGCATGGCACCTAGTAGGTGCTCAACAGCAGTTTGGACCACTGAAGAACCTTCAGGAAACTGCACAGCCTGTCGCCCCAGAGGGAAAGGGTGGTCTTGGTGGTTACTGGACCAGAGTGCATCATGAGTCAGAGGATCACTCGTGGAGAAGAAGCCTGTCCCCTCCCCCCACCCCTACCCCACGGGTCTGAGGTGGGGGTGGGGGGCACCACCTCCCTGCACATTCCTGAGTCCCCAAAGCTCTGAGTCAGGTTTCCCGCCTCCTGCGATTTCTCAGCTCCCCGCCAGCCAAGCTGTTTTGCAGACCCAAGTTGGTAATGACAGATCCTTCTCTCCTGGCCCTCCACTGGCGAAACCATGGAAAGTATTCGAAACGCGCAGTCCGGGAATGTGCAAGCTTCCATCCGCTGGGCTTGGCAGGGACCGGTGATTTCTCAGCCAGCGCTTTTGACTAAGACTGCTGTGGCTCAGGTTTCCCAGGAGCTTGTCAGCTCAGTTTTTCAACAGCGGTTATGCCTTTTTTTCATCCTTTACAACATTAACCCTAAAGGAGGTTCTGAATCACACAGTTCCTGCAAGCAGGGCTTGTTCTCTTTTAGAGGCCTGGTTTTGGATGGGCCCCAGGAGAGCTGGCCTTGGCCTGGGAGGGGATCTCCTGCCCATCGGGGCTCCTCAGGCCCGGGCAGCCTGAATCCGAGGCTTCTCTGCGGGAAGGACTCCCCGGAGGATTTCCAGGTTTCCCGTCTCCAGAGAGATCTGGGTAACCCCCTCCAGGCCTCTGCGATTTGGATTTTAAAATATCCCCCTGTGGGGACTAAGGAAGGGAGAGAGGATTGAAAGACCGCAGACTCTGGACCTGTGTGCTAATTACACATCTCTTCCCACTGGGTTTCATTGTCCATAAGATGGCAATAGTAGTGCCCACGTACAGGTTACTGTCAGGTTTAAGTGGCAGCATAGGAAAGCACCTAGTACAATTCCTGCACACAGTAGGGGCACACAGAGAGGAAGAGAGTTTCTTCTTTTTCTTATTTCTTGGTCACTGATTCTACTATCTCATCACAGAGTTGTTTGGTGAATGAATGAATGAAGGTCTTGATACACCCAGACACTCTGCTGCTCTTTTCCATCCCCATCTCCTCTCAAGGCAGCAGTTCAAAGCCATGGAACAGGTATTTCCAGAGCATCAGGTTTCGTGGCGACACCCCTGATGCCCAGACCCCAGTGCCGGTTGTGAAGGGTTTTCCGGTCTAGTGAGAGTGCGGGCACTGTGGGGAGAATGGCAGGTAGGAAAAATGTTGTCCCCAGGAGAAATAGTCACCATGACTTTGCTCACTCGTTTACCATAGTCATTCGTTCCTACAACAAGCATTTACCGCAGGAGGAGGGCCTGGCCACCCTTTGCCCCTGGTGGTGGTTCTGGAGGCTTCTAAAGCAATCCCTTTCCACTTGACACCTCGGGTACTAGTTTCTTTGATGTAATGATACATGAAGGTGCTTTGAGAATTCAAGGGCATGCTGTTCCCTCTGCCTTTCCACCTCACCCACCAGGAGGATGCAGGCTCAGCCTAGAGAAGGCAGGCACCCTTTCTCTGAGGTGCCCCTCCCCCACCCCGGGGGCATATTTAGCTGCTCCCTCTCTGAGCCCCCAGCACTTTACTCCTAACTAAAGGTCCCCTGCGCTCTGCATTGTGACAGGCCGTTTCCAGGTTTGCCCTTGAGACAGCTGGGACACAAGAGCTGGGTACTGAAAGGAAAAGCAGGGTGCCTAGGTGGGGCTCCCTAAAAGCAGAGACTGAGACAGAGACCTGGATGCACACGACTTATTGAGGGGGACGTGTTCCTGGGAGAAGAGAGTAAGGGAAGTGGGATGGGGCAGCAAGGGTGTGGGTGCCGCTGGGGTCTGGCCCGAGCCTGGTCCACAGGGAGCTCTGGAGCATGACGCCAACCCCTTCAGTCAAGGGCTCCAGCCTCTGAACCCCCAAGTCACTTAGTCTGAGGTCAGAGAGGCAGGTGGGGGTGACCTCCCAGGTGAGGTGGCTCCTCTCTGGCCAAAGGTAGTCCTCTGGGGAAGAGGGTGGCCGTCAGCTGGAGCTGCCAGCATTCCGAGCGGTGGGGGTGGGCCGGTGCCCTGCTGAGCGCTCAGCCCCTGGGCAGGGGGAAGGAGGGAGGGGTCAGGAAGGAGCATCGAGATCCCCACCAGATCTTTTCAAAGATGCTGTGTGCACATTCTGTGCTCTTGTCCTCCATCTTTATCTGTTGCTAAAATGACTCCCAGGCAAGGACAGAGGTCACACCTCTGGGCGGGGCAGGGCAGGCGCCCTGGGAGAGCTTTGAGGGGTTGGGGAAGGGCCTCAGAGGGGCAGCGAGGAGAGGGCGGGTCCTGGTCACCACTCACCTTGTCGAGTGCCCCGCCATCCTTTCTGCACCAGTGGGCCTGACCTCCGCACATCCTGGCTCCCGGAGCCTTTCCACCTTCTGCGTTCCCGCCACACTTGACACAGACCAAGCAGGCGGTGAGGACTTGCTCTGCCTCAAGCCCCCTGTGAATTCTCAAAAGCGAGCGCTTCATCTTGTTTTGATTTTCCAAGTACCCATCTCAGTGCCTTGGCCTTGCTTGACCAGCTGGCCACTAAATAGTGTGGAGTAAATATGCTCACAGCTTCCTTAATTTTCCTGTGAGGTGGGGAAAAGGGCAAGACCCACCCCCCTAATGGCAGCATTTGCCAGGAGTGCCCTCATGTTCGGGTGGGAGCTGGGCTGTCCTTGCGCTTCCCACCCCAACACCCCAGCCCCACCCCAGCACCCCCAGCCCCAGCCAGGGCTGAGGCCTCTGATGGGCCCCACCGGCCTCTGGGTGGCAGCCTTGGGTGAGGGTGGCCAGTGAGACATGGCAAGGACGGGGAGCTCCTGCTGGCCTGGTGCACGGATTCTCCGGCCTTAATTTATATGAAATGTGACTCCATCACTCAAAGCCTGCGCCTGGCCTTGGTCGGTGCAGGTAATGATGATATAGGCTCATTTATGCAAGATTATCCTTTTATCACATTTCCAGACTCATTTATGAGGCTCATGTTTCCCCCCGAGGGCGTCATCAAGCAAGTTAAGTTGTACTATTTCCCTCCCGCAGAGAACTGGCGGGGGCCTCCCTCGTTGACGGATGAGGCCCGCTGCCTTTGCCAAATAGGGTCGGCGTGATGGATCTTTTACTTGTGAATATTATAGCTGGAAATTAGCATGTTTATTGAGGTAGAATGTGTTTGTTTACATTCCACTACCCATGGCATTACCTCTTATGACCTGACTTATTTAGTTGAGGATAAGCACAAATGATCCGCATTTTGGCACCCACAAAAAAAAAAAAAATTAATGAACTTCCGGATATAGAACTCAGCCTTAAGTAAACCCACCAGCGAGGTGGATGGGGGCAGAGGGCCTGGGAAGGGCTCTGGGGGCTTAGGTGATGGACCATCCACCACTCCAGGGATGGCGGCTGTGGGGTCAGGGGGCCCTCTGCCTGTGGTGCACAGGACCCGCACCAAGCCCGGTGGTTGAGTGGAGGTGACTTCTGTTGATGGAGGAGGGAGAGAAAGGCAGAGGACCAGGGCCATGAGGCATTTTCCCTGGGATTCTCCTGGACCACCTCCGTGTCTTGATGCGAGAGTGAGAAGGACAGCCCTGGCGCGCCGATGAAGGTGGGAAGGGAGGCCGCTTGGGCGAGGATGATGAGGACCAGGTGTGGGATGAGGGGACCCGAGCGGCCAAGTTACCACCTGGAGTCCACCCCTTTCCTAATACTTTCACCTGTAGCAGCTTTGAAACCCAGTTCCCCTCTCCCCACACACTCCCGCCCCACGGTGACTTGTAGGCAGGACAGTCTGGGCTGCACACGCTCACTAACCTAACATCCTCTTGTTTTAGAAGAGGAATCTGAGGTTCGGAGAAGTGGAAGGTGTTGGAGGCAGAGGGAAACCAGGAGCCTGGCTCCCAACACCGGGGCTGCTTCCTATGGCTTTAAGCCCGAGGCTGCCTGTAAGAAGGTGCAGAAGGTGTGTCCTTCAGGATGTTGCTTCAGGGACCCTGGAACGCTTTGCACCCTGAGCTTGGCCTGAAAGCCCATCCTTCCAAAAATGGTCACCTCTAGAGGAGTTCACACTGATTATTCCCTAGACCTTTGCCTGCAATGTCCTTCTCCCACAGCAAGCCACAGTCACCCTCTGTTTTCCCAAGAAATGCTCCAAGAAGTGTAGGCAGGTCTGACCCAGATTCCTGTGGAGTCTCTTCTTTGCCCTGCACTTGAAAGCCTGTGTGCACCTTTTAAAAGTGGAGTCTCTGCACAAAAGCCCCACTGGTCCTCAATGCCAAATACTCCGGGGGCTCCTCCTCCCAATGCCAGAGCCGCAGGCATGGGATGAAGTGGGGCTCAGAATTCTCACTCCTGTGGGTGAGCCTCTGTGATAAGTTACTTTCCAGTCTGTGGGCTGCACATCCGGTGGGTGTGGGGTTGCTTATATCCCGTAATTGTCCCACCTACCATCCTGATGTGGCCTCCTCTTAGTCTTCTAGAGTAGGATATCTTTTTTTTTTGTGGCTTTTTGTCTTTTTTAGGGCCACACCCACAGCATATGGAGGTTCCCAGGCTAGGGGTCTAATTGGAGCTGCAGCCACATCTGTCACCACAGCTCATGGCAACACCGGATCCTTAACCCACTGAGCGAGGCCAGGGAATCAAGCCCACGTCCTTATGGATGCGAGTCTGGTTGGTTAACTGCTGAGCCAGGACAGGAACTCCAGGATAGCTTTTTTTGATAATTTGAAGTCTGTTTTGTTGAAGGTATTCAGCAGTTGGCTGTAATTTTGTTGCTTTTATGAGAGAAGGTGAGCTCCAGTCCTACTCCATCTTAATCCCGTCTCTGAAATCCCATCCTTAAAACAAGACACCTTTATAGTTGAATCCCCTTTAAAGAGCACATACTCCTGAGAGGGAGCCTCATTCTTGGCATTTGCCACCCGAGGGTGCGGAAATGACCCGAGAGAGACTGAGGGAGGCAGCAGAGCTCAACTTGAGGAGCAAAGCCCCCAAACAGCATGACCTAGAGACCCAGGAACAAACTTCTCCCCCTGCAGGAATTTGTCCGAGTGAGCAAAGCCATTCTCCCTGTCCCTTCACCCTGACCCCTGCACGTAAAGATGGCAGGGTGTCCTGTCTGGGCATCAGAAGCAGCCGGAACTGGGTTCTAATTCTGGCTCTACCTCTTCCTAGTTCTGTGACCTCTGTGACCTCGGATGCATCATTTGATCCCTGTGTCTCCACGTCCGCAACTAGAAAATGGGCAGGGGAATTACCACACCCACCTGTCCATGTCTCTGTGAGATTAAAAGACAAAAGTACTAAAGTGCTTAGCACACAGTAGCGCGTAGTAACTGTCCATGAGTTAGGGGTCATAAGTATTATTTTCTCTCCCAAATGAGCCACTGTCACCTACCCTGGCTGCTGCTTTTCAACACGTTGGAATTAATGGAGGGGATTGAAAGAGACAGAGGGCATGGTTCCCTCCATGCCCTCCGTCCCTTTCCCCTCTTTGGGTCCTGACGCGAGCACGTGGGTCCTTCGCATGGAGCCGGCGGAGTTCCCATGTGGGGAAATGGGACAGAGCGAGGCGTTGGGCTGGAATTTGGTCCATTTCAGCCACAGTTCTCTCAGGGATCTGGGGCAACTCAGTGGTTCTAGACCTCAGTCTCCTCATCTGTGAAATGGGGCCATCCTCACTCGTAGTCTGGGAAGCAGCCAGGTCCACAACTAATTGGACTCTGGATTACCAGCCCCCGGCGGGGACAGGCATGCAAGAGTTGTTCAGTGATGGCTTGATGATGGGCAAAGGGGCAGGACGCGATAGATCAGGGTTCAGAAAACTTTTTCTGGAAAGGGCCAGGTAGCATATATTTGAAGATATACAACCTCCGTTGCTGCTACCCAGCTCTGACCCTGTAATGCAGAAGTGACCACAGACAAGGCATAAACTAGTGAGTATCCGTGGTCCAGAAGGACTTCATAAAATCAGGTGGTGGCAGGATTTGGCCACAATTCTCGACTTCTGTGTGGTGAGGCCATGGTAGTCTTTGGACTCAGACTACTGGGCTCAAATCCCAGCCCCTCCGCACTTTAGCTGTGTGGCCCCAGGCAGGTGACTTACACTCTTTTAGCCTCCATTTCGTCAAAATGGAGGACACTGGCTTGTACTTCTGTTGATAGTCCCCTCGCCATACCTGCAGGGGCTGGGCTCAGAGAAGGAGCTCAGGAAAGACATGCAGACTGACTGGCTCAATAAATGGTCTCTGGCAATAAGAACAGCTTCTGGCAAAAGAACAGTAAGTGTACTGCACTTTTCAGCTTCCCGGGCATTACACCTCCATCCCTTTTTCTCACCCCATCCCCTACAGAATGGACACATTATTATTACTGTCGTTGTCGTTATTTTGATGCTCACTTTACAGATGAGAAAACCAAGGTCCAGAGAGACTTAAGAGACTTCCCGAAGGTCACTGTATTTGTCCCTTTGGACCGCCATAGGCTGTGGGGCTTAAAAACAACAGAAATTCGTTCCTCACAGTTCTGGAGGCTGGAAAGTCAAAGATCAAGGCACTGAGGGGTTAGGCATCCAGTGAGAGCCAGCTTCCTCCGTAGGGGGCGGCCTTGTCACTGTAACCTCACATGGCGGAAGGGTCAGGGAGCTCCCTGGGGCCTCTTTCCTGATTAGCGTCCCACTTATGAGAGCTCTGCCCTCATGACCTAATCCCCCCGCCTCCCCCGGAAGCCCCACCTCCTGATACCAAATCATTGGAGATTAGGTTTCAATATGTGAATTTTAGGGAGACACAAACATTCAGTCTATAGAGTCAAATAGTCAGTAAGGGACAGAACAGGGATTCTGTTTCAGCAGCCAGTCCTCAAATTTTTCACTGCACCAGAGCTGTCATAAATAAACCTTCTCCCTAGTTGGTCTCCTCCTGCCATGGGCGATCAGTAAAGGGACCGGCTGTACAGGTACTTAAGAAGTATGTAGACCAGAGCCTGCTGTCTCTGGGAAAGGGGCTACTGCTTATTTCCTCAGGTTTTGAGACTTAGAGGCTAGAAATATGAGGATCGGGGTTCTGTAGTTCTGACCTGCTCAGAGATCAAGTTTGTAATATTCTGATAGAGAAAGAAACTCTGTATCAGTAAGGAATAGCATTTGGCAGCAAGTAACCAAGACCGCTCAGAGCTAAGGCTTAACAAAAACAGAAATGAAACAAGAGATAAGGCTTGTTTCTCATGTGCTGTGAAATTGAGGGTGGTTAGGACTGGGGCAATAGTGCCACGATGGCATCTTCTGTCATCTTTCTGCTCAGCCAAGTGGCTTCTATCCCTAAGGTCTCTTCATGGTTACAAGATGGCTGCTGGAGCGCCAACCCTCAGGCTCACATTCCAGGCAGGAGAAAGAGAGAAGGAGAAGGGTAGAAGGGGTGCCTGCCAGCTAAGTCAGCTCCCTTTTAAAGGAGACTTCTAGAAACTCCACCCAAGAAGAAAACAACTTTGGCTTTCATCTCATTGATCAGAATTGCCCACAGGGCCAGCCCTAGCTATAAGGGAGGTTGTGAAAAGTGCATGTAGTGCATTGCTACCCCAGTAAGGGCTGAGCTAGCAAGGAAGAAGGGGAGGATGGATCTAGGGTGGGTAAACCTCAGTCTCTGCCTCCTTCTCCTAATTTGCCATCTGAGTAAACACTATGCCCAGGGAAGGAAGAAAGTTACCCACGATTACATGGACAGTGAGGGACATGCCTGAGACCAGACCCCAAAGTTTGTAACTCTGAGACAGGTGCTTCTTTCATAGTCTCTACTGCTTCACTCTGCAGTCACACCTGTCCACAAATAATAAGGTTGTTACTATTTTTCAGGCCTTAACTGTGTATCAGATACTATGCTGAAGGCTTTTTGGGTTTGCTCCCTTCAACCTGCTACCAATCATTTGAGGTGGGCATTACTCTTATTCCCATTTTACAGAGGAAGAAACAGAGGCTCAGCTACATGAGGTGACTGCTTCAGGTCCCAGGGCTTGTAAGTGTTGGAATGGGCTTGAAACACAGGTTTCCAACCCTGGCCGTGAACAGTTCAGTGCATGTGATTAAAATGACCCAGGGACATCCTCAGTAGGCCACTGAGTCGAGGTAGCTCTCTTGGTGACCCTTTACTGTCAGGAACTGCCTGCACACGGCCCCAGGAGTCAGGCAGCAAGAACCCTACCAACTGAGGCGGCTCTGGGCTCCCCACCCACCTGGCCAGCCTCTCTCTGTCTCTGTAGCTCCTCATTCCAGCCAATTACTCCTAATGGAGTGATATGAAATGTAACTAACTTGGGGAAATATCGGTATACTTTAATTAAATCAGTTCGCAATTAGCCATCTGAGTAATGAGGCTAAGGTGTTTTATCTCCCTGTGAGCCAGTGGGCCAGGGGAGCCAAAGGCAGAGGGATTTTGTGCAAATAGTGTGGTCCTAGTGACAAACTCCTTAGGGGTATGGAGGCAGGTACGAGAAGCCCCAGGAGAGGATTTGGCCCAAATTTGTTATGATTAAATAAATACAGCACCTCAGAGAGAAGCTACTAATTTGGGGGAGTAAATTTTTAATGGCTGCAGCCGGTTTTTCTTACTAAAGAAATACCAGGGCCTTTAATCCAAACACCTCCTGGCAAGAGGCTAAAAATTACACTTGTGCACTGTGTGACCCTGAAGTCCCCAGACGTGCTAAACATCTGGGTTGGCCACTGTCCAGCAAGGCCCCTTAAAGGCTTCCAGGGGCAGCCCTGGGACCAGGGGAGGGCGGGTGAGACCTTTGTTATGGGTGCAGAATTTAAGTGGGTGCCCAAATACTCAGCAATGAGGTAATACTTTAATGCAGTATATTTGAAAAAAGCAAAGTGAATGCAAAAAATTGATGATACACAAAATTACAAAATTTAAATAAAGACGGGGTTAGTAATTGATATCGTGGAGTGTACTAAGCTATGTCTGGAGCCAAGGGGAAAATCAGTCCTACTGATCTTGTCTTTATTTAAAAGTTTGATATTTTGTTCATTATGAACTTTCTGGTGTTGATTTTTGATTTCTTAAAGTACGGCATTAAAATATTGTGTATCTTGATGACTGTGGATTTTGATGCCTCCTTAAAATGTGTTCCCAGAGTCGAGGGTCTCAGTCTCCTTACCTAGTTCCAGCCCTGCCAGCTGGGTTGTCCCTCAGAGTTTTTGTCTTATTTGGTAAAATGGCCATTCTGTGTGCCCTTCTGGAACCCAGTGAGGTTCTTAGGGCCTCTAGGTGGCAGACTTTACAGATGGCTGAGATGGGTGGCTCTTGGAACCCTAGACCATCAAAGCAAGGAGCCGTCCCTTGATCGTTCCAGCAAGACCCAGAGATCAGAAGCAAGTGGGCTGAGGTCACCTGCCACCTTTGTGGCAGAGCTGGAACTCCGGTTCCTGATTCCCTGCAGGGCCTTCCTATTCATCAAAGAGAAGAGCCTTTAAGATGCAGGGTAAAAGCCACCCTCCATAAGAGGAAGCCCTAATAAAATGACCTGGGGTGGATGGTGTCGACCCAGTCCCCACCTACAACGCCTTCTCTCTCCCAGTGACTGGTGCCGAGGTGGCCATGTGACCTGGTTCTGGCCATTAAGACACAGAAGTCACTGGGTGAGGCTAATGGGCACAGACCCCGTGGATGTCCCGTTGGCCTTTTTTGCCTGTTCCCCTTCCCTGTTCACATCTTGAACTGGCCCTCTGTGTCTGGAGGCGAGCAGCTGCCCCGTGACCTTGAAGGACTAGAGCCACACGCTAAAGATGGCAGAGCAGGAAGGGAAGAGGAGCCTGGGTCCCCAGGCCCCCTTAGGCCTCTGTTCCAGCCCTGGGCTGCCTACCGCATCCCTTTTTCAGGGAGTTGAGTTAATGTTCTCTGCTCAAGCCACGATTAGCTGAATTTTCTGATGCTCACAGCTTGAATGCAGTCCTAACAGTTCCATCACCCATGGTGACAAGAGCAGCTTTTGGTGAAATTCATTTGGTATTCACATGACTCACTCCCTGCTTCATTTAGGTCCTTGCTCCCTATGAGCCTCCTCAGAGAGGCCTTCCCTGACCACTGTATCTCACAGAGCAGCTCCCATCCCTTTCCGTTCCTTTGCGCTGTGCTGTTTTTTTTTTTGGGGGGGGGAGGGGCCCTTATCAGTCACTAGCTGACATTATACTGTATCATTATTTGTTTTTTGCCTTTTCCACTGGAATTAGTTCCAAGCTCCTCTGCCTTGTGTCGTGCATGGCTGTATCCTCAGGGCCTAGAACAGTGGTTGGCATGTAATAGGTCCTCAATCAGTATTGCTGAAGGAATGGACATACTCTGAGCCAGTTGAGCCCCGAGCCTTTGCCTCTGACATCTGCCAGCTCTCTCTGATAACAAGTCAACTCGGCCCCCCAAGTCAGGATTCCTGCTTCCTCTCTGGCTCAGCTTCTCAGAACTCAATGTCAATTCCCATTATCGACCCCTCTGCTGCTCTGCCATGACACCCCTGGACACCCCAGATCCCAGCCAGCTTGCGGCTGCCACCCCTATCTCATGGGACATCCATCGTACCCTAGCACGATGATGGCCAGGTACCCACTTCTCTACCCTCCTTCATCCGGATTCTCAATGTCATTGTCCTTGGGGGATCCAAGACAGTGATGACATTGTATGGGAACTCCTGGCTCTCCTGTGGTCAATACATCAAAAGCTGTTGCCTCCTGGTCCTGATTTCCAAGATGGAGCCTGCCTCGAAGAGAACGAAATGAATGGGTTTGGTGTGCCAGACCCGTTAACTGGCTACCCGAACTAATCAACAGCAGGAATTCAAGGAAATTGCTAGAGCAAACTGAGAAGCCAGATTATTTGGGTCTCTTGATTAAGATTGGAAGAATAATTGTTTGAGGGTTCCATTTAATAGGCTTTGCTTACTAACCCCAGATCACGTTTTGGTTTCTCTGCCTCAGTTACTAAGGGTATGGCCAGACTGAAAAATAATTTTGACATTCTTGCTGATGGGACCTCAGAGCTTCTCCGCTGGAATCCTTTCATTTCGTGGGTGGAGAAGACGAAGCCCAGAGAGAGAATGGAGCTTCCCAAGGTGCTCAGGGATTAGAGACTCCCAGCCAGGGCACTTCTACTCCTGAGAAAAGCAGTGGGAGGTTCAGGGAGCTTCAGAAGATGTCCTTCTGACTTGGGTCATCGGTGTAGCATGAAGGAGTTTAAAGAACTGTGTCTCCTCGTTAGCTGAGGAAATACTTGGACAAATATGGTAGAAGAGGCAGTGCGTCATTTCTCCAAGAGCGTGAGTCTTCCTTGGAAGGTGAAAATACTGCCCGCAGAGGTCCTTCTGCCAAGGACCCATCTTCACCTATAGTTACTGAGACCGCCGTGGAGCTGGGATGCGTTACAGAGAATCGCCAGGCGCAAGGGACGGTCCGGAGAACCTTGCTTGAGGCCTGGAGACAGAGCTGGCATTGCCCATTCTCTAGAGTCTTGATCTCCTGAGGGCCCGGTTAGGATCCTGTTCCCAACTCTCCTCTGCCCAGTCCAGCTGGCAGCACCAGAGTGTCCATCTGGGTGGGAGGCAGCGAGGGCGGATCCAGATGGCTGTCCTTGCAGAAGTCCCCAGCTTCCCAGGGGAGTCAGGGAACAGGGTGTGGAGCAGACAGTGAGTCGGGGACCCAGAAAAGGCAAGAGGAATCATGGCTGGGTGTGGTCAGGGATGTGTCCTTATAGGGGAGGGGAGGCTCCTCTGCCCGTGAAGAAAGAGCAGAATTTATGGGCAGAGGGTTATTTATCAGTGGAAACCAGTGGGTGCCTGAGAGGTGAGAGATATTCAAAGGAAATTCATCCATTCTGCACAGTTTTGGGGGAGCCTTTATTATGTGCCAGGCTTTTTTACATACGCCTTTAAAAAAATCCTCACAGTGGCCCTGTGAAGAAGGCGGTAGTAGATGTTTGTGATGTAAAAGTAAGAAGGAAGCGGTCCTTTTCCTCAGAATGGTCCACCAGGGACTAGATCTATCCGTGTCTCCTTCTCCAGCTCAAGCCAGAAAGTAACTCATATCAAATGACCATAGCATCCTGACCATCTCGGTCACTCATCCCAGAGTCCTTGGTGGGTCCAGCACCAGCACCATCTTTACCACACTTGCACTGATACCACCTAAGCTGTCAGTCGTTCTTTTAGCAGCTATATACCATCTTTAGTAAGGAACCAGTTTGTGGGTTAAAGAACCATGGAGAATGTCAACAAGAACCCGCTGTCAAACCAAGTATTTCCTATGCTTAGCCAATTGCCTGTTTGAACTTAAATGGAAAACTCTACATTTCTGTCTGTTAAATTTCACCATAATGCATTCATCCTATTTTTCATAGCCTATTCAATATTTTTCCCGTCTAGTTTTTGTCACTCAAGTGCTTTTGCAATGCCTGGAAGTGTGGAAAGTCTGCTTTTAAGAGTCTTCATTCAAGGCAGTAAAATGCAGAATAGCCCAGAGATGAGGATGGGTCCTATAACATTTCACCAGAGACTGCCTTCCAGTCAATCGCTCCATATTCTTTGTGTGGGGTTGATTGACCAGCTGTGAATCTGCGTCTCTAAACCCATCCTGCCCCAGCTCTCCATTTTGTTCAGAGGCCAAGAAGAAAGACTTTCAAAATGTTTTTCAGAAATCAAAATGCGTCATGTGTAAAGCATCCCATTAGAACAGAAGTAAGGTGAGCCTGGTAGGGCTTTTCCTAGTAAGTTTCCATCCTCCCTACCCCCCCAGTTCCTGGTGGTCACCAATTCCTTTTTTCTAACTGCTAGTAAACTAGGGGACTACTATCAGTTGCCAAAGTTCTACAAAGGGAGGCAACGACTTTGCAGACAAAGGATGACATGATTCCATTGCAGCAGGAGAACCAGCTTTCCCCACAGGCAGCATCAGGAAGAATAGACTTGGAAGAATGTAGCAAAGGAAGCTACATCAGGGAGAATGTGCCCAGAACAAAACCACAAGAGGTTTTCCACGAGAGCACAATTTAAAAACCGAATCTGGAAAAGATAGAAGCGACAGAATGAGCTGGAACATTTGATCTCATCTCGAGATCTAGCCCACCCAGGACTGCTGGGACTGAAGTGTGCAGCCCTGCACCAAAGGCAGGTTATACACAAGAAGACAATGCAGCACTGGTTCTTCTGGGAGCTAAGGGTACCAGAGGGGACATGACAGCAGCCAGAACTGTGGGACACCTTCAGGAGCAGTTCTCCTTGCCATCGCTGAAAAGAGCTGGATTTTATTGTGTTTGTTTTTGTTTTCAGAGCTGGCTTTGAAAGGCAGATGTACCCCCCTCAAGTCCTGTTTAATTGCCACCTAAGCATCTTACTTGCAAATCTCATTGTGGCCACCAGAGGCGGTATTTGCCGTAATTGATAAGAGGTTGGCGTTTCCAAAACATGCCACCTGGTGGCTGCTATTGGCATCACAGGACCAATGTTAAGGATCAGCGCTGGTAAGGATAACAAGACATCGGATAAAACATTCCATTTACCAGAGAGCTCACCGACCTGCTTCAGTGTTTTTAAAGCCACAGTAGCCATAGACAATTCCAGGTGGTGAGAAAAAAACACTTGTGGAAGGGAAACAAACAAACAAAAAAGAGCAATGGAAAGACGTAATATTTGTGTGTGTTGGGGATGAGTGGAGGGGGTTGTCTGGGCAAGACAGAGGACAAGAGGGAGAAATTTAGAAGGAAAGGAAAATGAATCGACTTAATGAGATTGGAGGAATTCCTGATCAATGCCTCAGACTCCAGCTAATCTTGTCACTTTGAAGAGTCTCCCTCACTTTACCACTTAATACAACTTAATTTAATTGAGCAAGCCTGTCTGGAACACCAAAGTGCTTCACAAGAGGTAGGCAGTCCTGAGCAGTCAGGAGCAGCTGTTCTCACCTCTTCCTCAAGCTACCCAGAGAGTTTGAGCCCCGGAATTCTGTGACATGCTTGGGGTCTCGGGGGAGATGTCTTCCTACATCATGCATTCTTTTTTTTTTATTTTATTTTTAATTGTGATGGAATACGCATAACATAAAATTTACTACCTTAACGATTTTAAGTGCACAGCTCAGTAATTTTAAGTGCATTCACATTGTTGTGCAGCCATCACCGCCATCCATCTGCAGAGCTCTACTCAACTTCCCAAACAGAACCTCAGTGAAACACTCTGTGTTCCTCCCTCCTCCCAGCCCCTGGCAAACACCCTTCTCCTTTCTGTCTCTCTGATTTTGACTATTCTAGGTACCTTGAATAAGTGGAATCATACAATGTTTGGGGTTTGTTGTTACTGACTTATTTCACTTAGCACAGTGTCTCCAAGGTTCATTTATGTTCTAATTTGTGTCAAATTTTCCTCCTTTTTAAAGGCTGATTAATAGTCCATTGAATACGTATATACACTATATTTTGTTTATCCATTCATCCCTTGATGGATACTTGGGTTGTTTCTACCATTTAGCTATTGTGAGTAACAGTGCTGTGAACATGAGTGTGCAAATACCTCTTGGAGCTCCTGCTTTCAGTTCTTTTAGGTATAAACCCAGAAGTGAAATTGCTGGATTATGTGGTCATTCTATTTATAATTTTTTGAGGAACCACTGTACTGTTTCCCCCATGAACTCATGCATGTTTGTGAGGAGATGACACCCCTACTTAATCCCAAAACCAGGCCCCCCCAAGGAATGAGAATTGGAGAATTCCTGAGGACGAACTCCATCTCCACGTGGGAATGAAGGGCTTGTGTTTTTCCAAATTCTTCTCTTCTCTCCCTTGTAACCCCCACCCCAGACATGACTAGCAGCCATATATTCAAGCCAGATTTCAAATCCACTAAGGCTGCAGTGGAGGAGAACGCCATTTTCCTCTGCAGATTGGAGGAGGTAGGGACCCAGATAGTGAGTTGGACAGTGATGTTTATGTAAAGCCTAATGCTCCTGACCCTGGGGAATTTGGGATCCAGACTGAGGGCTTAGCAGATACAGAAGGAGAATCAAGCCTCAGCATTTTTGTCTTGCTTTTTATGACCACACCCATGGCATGTGGAGGTTCCCAGGCTAGGGGTCGAATCAGGACTGTAGCTGCCAGCCTACACCACAGCCACAGCAACGCCAGATCTGAGCCCTGTCTGTGACCTACACCACAGCTCATGGCAACGCCGGATCCTTAACTCACTGAGCAAGGCTAGGAATGGAACCTGCGTCCTCATGGATGCCAGTAAGATTTGTTAACCGCTGAGCCACGACAGGACCTCCAAGCCTCAGTGTTGAAGGACAGACTCACACAACTAATATCCGCTTCTACCCTCACAAAGCCTGCCTTCCTGGTGAGGACAGCTCCTCTTGGAGCAAAAAGACTAGTAAGAGCCCATTCCTGCTATTACTCAGTGCCAACTGCAGGGGGCAGCCTGGCACAGAGGAAAGTGCAGCTTTGGAATCAGAGAGACCTGGGTTTGAATCCTTCCTATGGCGCTTAGTGGTCATATGACCCCAGACGTGTTCCTCAATTTCACTGAAATTCATTTTGTCGTACTTGAGACCAATGATGATCATGTTGACTTTGTCACTGTTGTTATAAAGGTGACATGACATGGCAGGTTTCAAGTGCTAAGGCCAGCACTCCGAACTTAGGGGGTCCATGGATGTTCCTTCCTTCCGTGCTAGTCTTCTCTCAGTGATTGACCTGGATCGTGTTCCTGCAGAGTTTTCATCTCTCCGGCCTACCAGGGCCACTCTTGGGGGCTGTTCTCACCAACAGTGGCTCTGCCTTTGACTATTTCCAGTTGAATTCTTGGTCCAACCGGTCTTCTCCAGATTAGCTCAGACACATCCTTCTTCTCCCAATCTAATACATACTGGGGGATGGGGAGGGCTACTCCCCTACCCTGTTGGAGCTAATTCCAAGATAAGGCAAGTGGTTTTTGCTCCGCTGTCTCCTCTGGCTACCTGGTCTGTGTGAGGGGAGGTCAGCTGGCCTGGGTGAGCATCACCAGTCCAGCCCCAACCTTGTTTGGGTTTTGTTAGATTGTGTTACAACCTTAACGTTACTTAACTGAAGAGGACTTTGGTGTGTATGTGTGTGTGCGTGCACATTAATAGCAATTTGTGATAGATGCCTTTGGCGCCCACACATTCAGTAAGACCTGCACTCACAAAAAAAAAAAAAAAGGAGGAGGGGAGTCGTTTTTATGGGAGATAACATAACTGCTTGCAATTTGGCTATTCATTGTATCTTTGGCATTTTATGTACTGCATTAGCGGAGGCAATTTCATGCATATGGATATAATGCATTAAGTGGAGGCATTTAAATATAGTGAAACTAATTTTATGATGATTAGTTGAAGGAAAACATTGCATTCGTATCATCTATATAGAAGCCAATTTGCATGAAAATGCCCAAAGTTGCTATGCCAACATTTTCTGTGCTGCTGGTCGGGGTCGTCTCCGAGTCAAGACTTTGTATTAAAAATCGGTCTCCAGTGCCCATGTCTTTTAATTCATTGCAAGCTGTAGGCCATTTGCTCACAAAGCGCTCGCAGTAAAACAAATGAATAGCTAAAATACTCATTTGCATGATTCCCATTTGAAAACGATTCCCCTGAAATTAAAAAAGCGTGTTACTCGGTTGTGAAGATGGATGGGCCAGTGAGGCGGGCAATTAATATTTTCAGTGTTCTCTTTAAAGCCCTCCCAAGACTGAGAACAGCACATGCCAGACAAATTGGGCCCCACAACAGTTTCAGGGCCTCGGCGGCAGCAGCTTGCTTCCACTGTCTCCCCTTTATTGTCTCACTTACATTATGCAGTAATTAAAACTATTTACCATTCCTACTTATCCGCCATCTGCTACCGCGGGAGGTTCCTCTTCTTTAGAAGGCTTCTTAAAGAGCCGCAAGAAGAGGCAAAGGCTTGGCCCTGACTGCAGAAAGGGGCTTCGGGGTCTTTCGCCTCCTCCCAGCTGTGTCCTCCTGTCCCTCCGTGAGAGGGATGACAGAAGGGGTCATGTAGTGATGCTGAGTTTCGGAGCAAGTTGGTTGTGTGGAGGTAGGGTTAGAGCACAGCTTCCTTCCTCTTTTGGTGGGAAGTTTTGGCTTAAATCTGGGGTAATCCACATGTCTGGGGAAGCCTATGGCCTGGATCTTCTCACCAATAATGACTATAAAGGTCTGGGGATTTGACTGTGCAGTTGGGGTCTGGGGCAAAGCCATCAGCTACAGTTGTTCAGGTAGTTCACTGCACAAGTGTACCCAGCCCAGAGGGCTGTGACAGCTGAAGTCTGTCCTGTGATCCATGTGCCAGACTGAGGTCCTGTGAGGCTGTGTCTGCCCCAAGGAGGCACCTTCTTGGGATTCACGCAAAGGCACCCTATGGCCACTTCTCAGAGAAGCCATTTTGAAAGCCACCAAGTTGCTGCCTCTTTTCTGTGGAGACTAATGCCTCCCAGGCGGGTTCAATCATAGGACCTGCCCTGCACAGGCTTATTAGCATTTGTTTGCAAAAGCAGAGTGAAGATGGCCAGAGAACAGCCTCTTCTGAGAACATTTCCATTTCCTCCGGAGCCCAGCCCCAAAGCCAGCACAGACTCGAGTACAGAGAAACCAGATGTGGCAGAAAACGGGGACGAATTCTCTCAGCACGACCAAGGGTGGCCCCGGAGCCTGCAGACGTGTGGCCAGCGGCTGCCCCAGGAGGACGGGGCCTGCACGGAGAACACTTTCTGCTTCCTCTTCTTTCCAGAACCCACCCAGTGCTGGGCACACAGCGGGTTTTCCAAAGGGCTTGTTGAGTAAAGTCCACAGGGAGGTTTTCAGTCTTGACATCATGAAGCCTCCTCTGAGTCTTCAACCAGCAGCCTCTCTCAGCTCACGTCTCGCCTTCCCATTTTCTTTTTTTAAAAGCTTTTTTGGCTGCCCCTCCGGCATGTGGAAGTTCCCGGGCCCGGAGATCAAGCCCATGCCATAGTGGTGACGTGTGCCACAGTGGCCGCCACGCCAGATCTTTAACCCACTGAGCCACAAGGGAACTTCCTTGCCTTCCCACTTTAATGGTCTTTTTTCTGGAACTTCACCAAAGGGTTTAGATTTGCCGAGAACAGAGCCCCTTGGCTATGTCTTTTCTGGCTCCATTCCTTACTGGAGGCCTTGGGGCCACGCACAGCAGCACAGGCGTCTGCCCGGAACCCCCTGTCCTGTCTTCCCCTCTCCTGCAGCTTCACCTCCTAGGACGTGGGAAGGGCCGCCCAGGTCCATAGGGACAGCTCTCCTGGCCTCATCTACTTAGGTGGCTTTGCACTTGGCACGGCTCCATCTCCAGGTGACTCTGGAAACTCTTGGCAGTAGGTGGGTCACCATGCCTGGCTTCTCATAATGAGGTGATAATGCTTTTTGCGCAATGTTGATTTGGGTTCTACCAGGAGAGGTGAATTTCAAACCAGAGTTTTAGCCAGCAATGATGGGGACGGTCTCTGGAATTAGTTCCATGTCACTGTCACTAAAGATACGATGGCATCTGGGAGTCACACGTCAGGCTCTCCGCCCCCAACGCCCAGGCCCCTGTCAGGCACCAGGAGCTCTCCTGCTGTCCAGACTAACCAGAAACTCATTTGCACTGATGGGGCAGAGAAGGCACATCGGCGGACAGTGTGGGTTATATAATTAAATAAATACATATGTGGGGAGAAGGCCAGACTTAACCCAGAGGACACTTCTTTCTCAGGCTTGGCCACAGTCACAGGGAAGCCAGGGGTGCCGTCTGGGGCCTCCCAAATGCTGTGACAGCACCAGCTGTTTATTCCACCAATAAACTTGCTTCCTGCCCAAGCCTTCTCACTGGGCTCCTATGGACTGGCCCCTGAGCCCAGGGAAGCTAGTGTGCTTGAAAGGACCCTGACCTTGGAGTCTTCAGCTCTGGATTAGAATCTCTCCTTGGTCATTGGATGTCTGACCTGAGGGCAGTCATTCAGGCTCTCTGCCAGTCTCAGTTTTCTCCTCCACTGAACGGGGTTTCATGCCTGTCTTTTGACAGTCTTTTGACAGATTGTTTTGTGGCCATCAGTTAATGTTCACATTGTGTTTCAGTGCCTGGCCTGTATCCCCAGAGCAGGTGTGTGCCCTCCTGGAGCGGATGGGAGCATCCTTGTGCACTGGAGAAGCTCTGCAGGCATAAGCGTGGGAGATGTCAGTTGCCCTAACTTGCCCTGCCCTGAGCATCGTCCAGCTCTGCAGTTCAGAGCCAGGCACTCGAAAGACAGGGCCTGCCTTGGTGGAGAAAAGGTGATACAATTGTATCTGTATCTGACATTGCTGAGGACCCACTCTGTGCCAGGCCCTGTGCCAAGCCCTTCACATGAGTGACCTCCCTCCGATTTGTGTAGTCTTTATTCTGCTAGTGGGAAAATTGGGGCTCAGAGCATCTGGGTCGAGTCCCAGAGTCCAGGGCTCTTCCGAACTTGCTGTGTGACCTCGGGCAGGTCACTTGCCCTCTCTGAGCCTCCATTTCCCCATTTCCACCCCACGACTGCTGCAATTCTTTCAAATCCTCCTTTGACTGCTACGCTGCACCTCCTGGAAAATCATTATAATTATTACCTTGAAGTGTTTTTATTAAGATGTGAACAAGAGAGAAGCATTCCTAGTCGCGAAAGTAGACATTAGTAAATGTAAACCAGGAAGCAGGAATCCGGAACTGGGGTGGCTGTGGGGTGGGGCTGGGAAATGCAAAATCAATCCCAGGAAGACCTTCACCTGCTTCAAATTTGGAGAGATTGGCCAGAGGGAAAGGAGGAGGAAAAGTCAGCTACAACTTAGTAACCATCAGGAAAGATCACCACTGGACCAAAATAGAATCCCACGTAGGAAATGATCTTGCTTCACAGCCCCAGAAAAAAAAAATTTAACATAGAGAAGCCATTTAAAGCAGAGAAAATATTTGTATGTAAAAGGAAATATTTTAGGTAGGAGTTGAATACCAAATGATTTTGGGTCTCTGTGGGGAGTAATGAGGCATAGCAAACACACAATTCTATATGCATGTAATATTATCATCGCACGCCTCGGAAAGCTTTTAAATCACAGAAATGCAGTTAGGGACCATTGTACAAAATAAACATCCCACTTGGTGTCTTGCCTGCCCTAAGTTCCTTGATCTAGAGCGGCACTGCCAGATTTTTACAGCCCCATAAATTAACGTGGTGCTGATTTGATTGAGCTAAATTAATAAGACTTGTGCTTTGTTGCAAAATAACTATTACAGTATGTTGTGGGGACGCACTGCCGATAAGGAAATTGCCGCCTTTAACAATCCCACTGAAGTTTCATGGAGGATTTCAAAACCGATTTTAATTAAAACAAAAGCCGATGTGTGGCAATAATGTGGGTGTTAAGGAGAGAAAATGTAAAATGTCTTTTTAAATCCATTTTAATATGTCTTAAGGACTGGATGATCGATGTGGTAAGAGCCGGCAGCTGACACCACGCGGGGACCCAGCCTGTGCTGCCTGCCTCAGCGACGGTGGCACCTCGGGCTGTCCCTGAGGCTCTGCGCAGGCTCTGCACTTCCGGCTGAGGGCTCATCTCCTGAGCTGGGATGCCGGGGCACAGGACCCCCTTTTCAGGTGCTTTCTCCGATCTCGGCAGAAGCCGAGTCTAGTCCGTCTGGTCACTCGGGGCTGGAGCCACAGCAGGTAGGGTTGCCACCCCCCGGCCTGGCTCCAGCCTTGAAGACCAGCTCCCGCCCATTCCCTGTTCGCCTGTGACCAGCTGCTGGGTGCCGCCAGTCCTGAAGGCAGCCTATGGGAACCCTGAGGAGTGGGGTCTCAAATAAGAAACAGCTGGAGTGTGGTAGCAAGGGGAAGGGGAAGTGTTGAGGAAGCCCGGCAGAGCGGTCAGGCCACGCACCTGCAGATAGGACAGCGAGGGCCAGCCCAGGAGCCTCAGGACTGGAGCCACTGGGGACCTTGGGGCCAGAGGAGACCCCACGTCAGGACAGGGAGTGCTACTGGAGCGGGGGCAGGTGTGGGAGTCTGGTCGTTCTGCCTGGGGACCCGCTCTAAAAGCCTCAACCTCCCATTGCCTCAGTTTCCTCAGCTGTAAAAATGGGTCTAATGATAGAGTTCACCCCAATAGAGCTGCAGTGAAGGCTAGATGAGGTTGGTAGCTGGGGCACAAATACCTAAAAATATGTTATTGATTAAAAAAAAAGCAACAATAATACTTAACTTCCTTTTTATTTATCATGTTTCAAACCAGAGACAACTAGCCCTTACTTGCCATGTAATCTAAACAGTACTACCACGAAGAAGAAGTACTAGTATTTGGAGGACCTGTGATTTTCTGAGCAGCTTGTTTATACGTGCTATCTCACCAGCCTTCACAACAGCATCCGTGTCATAAGTGGTGGAGCTGGGTGACCCCAAAGCCCTGCTCTGAACCACTAGGTCAGGGACCCTCAGCCTTTGGAAAAAAAAAAAATCATTTTTCCACATGACCCAGTATACACACACACTTATAACTAAAGTAGTAGTTTCACAAAATAATACTCTTAATTCAGAGGCTGCGTATAATGTTTTTATTCTATTTCCTTTGTAAAAAAAAAAATTGTTCATGACTCACTAAATTTTTTTTCTTTTTTTTTGTCTTTTTAAGGCCGCACCCACAGCATATGGAGATTCCCAGGCTAGGGGTCTAATTGGAGCTGTAGCCGCCGGCCTGTGCCACAGGTCACGGCAATGCCAGATCCTTAACCCACTGAGCAAGGCCAGGGCTCGAACCTGCAACCTCATGGTTTCTAGTTGGATTCGTTTCCGCTACACCATGATGGGGACTCCATGACTCACTAAATTCTTTACAGCGCATTCTCATACTTCAGCTCTCAGTGTGGAAGATGCTGCTCATATCCGTCACCGTGCGGGAGACCTTCTCTGTGATGTGACATTTGACAGTCCCACCTACCCCAGGAGGTGGTGGTAGTGGGCCCATCTTACAAATGAGAAACTGAGGTTCAGGAAGGAGGAGTGATCTGGCCCCCGCCCTGGCCATGCAGTGACTGTGATTAATGGTTCAGCGGGTCACTGGCTGTCCCCTGGTCCCACCTGATGCCACATGCCTCATTGGGGGAGGAACTACGTCTGCCTGGTTCCCGCCCGGCATCCACCCAGCCCCTGGAACCAAGCAGCCTCCAGTAACTGTTGAATAGATGGATGCATCATTTCTGGTACTCGCCCTCCACAGCCCCCCAGGCTCCATTCCAGAGTGCCCAGCCTCTGGATGCCCAGCCTCCCTCCTTAGAAGGGCCCTCTTGTGTCTCCCCATAGCAGAACTGGCTTGGCCTTGCAGGTCAAAGCTTGTAGCTGGGAGGACTAGAAATACTTTGAGGGAGAGAGGAAAGGGTGGCCCTCTCCAGAGGCTGCTGCAGGGAGACCCCACAGCCCACCACTGGGGCCCCGAAGGACTGGGCTTTACTAATGCAGAGAGCAAGGTGTGGCCACTCGGGAGGCAGAAAGAAGGGTCACGGAAGAGCGAGGAACTGGATTCGTTTCCAGGAGTCTGTGGGGCGGTGGGGTCAGGTCTACATCCTTATAGGATGGAGGCCGAAGTGTCCCCATCCATTTCTGAGAGGACAGTTCCCGGGCAGCAGCAGCAGCCTCTGCCAGGTGTTTGCCCTGAAACACCTAGGAGACCTCGGCAGCCCGATGTCACCGGCTGAGGACTGAAGCTGAACTGTGGTATTTGAAAGATGCAGGCACTGTCTAGGTGTGGTGGGAGGCCCAGGGGAGAGGCTGGAGGGGAGGGTGGGGCCACAGAAGTGTGTCCTGACTAGTGGCAGCCAGCTGGGGGCTGGGGAAAATGCATCCAAGCCAAGTCTCAGAGACCCTGGGAGGAGGCCCAAGGGTCCTTCCCCAGAGGGAAATTTCCGCCTCCCTTTGCCAGCGGACACCTGGCCCTTGGCTGTTTCTTCCTTGGGTTTTATCCTGAAGGGGCTGCTCTATTGTAGAATATTCCATTTGCCTCGGCACTGAAACAGAGGAAACCCAAAGAGATGAGCCAGCATGCTGGATAACTGGGTCCTAACCCCCAACAATAAGATAAAAGCATCCCATTCATGCCCTTACCCCACTTTGGCTGCCTCATTCTATGGGCCTCAAACATACCTACACCAGTGGGCTGTGGGGTTCAGGTCACTCCCTCCCACTCCCCTCCCAGCAGGATGGTGAATCTCACCACTTTGGAGCCAGAAAACCTGATTCTAAATTCCAACTTGGCTCCTTCCCAGTTGGGTGATCTTGGGCAAGTTATGTTAGCCTCTGAGCCTTAGTTCACACACCTATAAAATGGATAATAATAGGAGTTCCCATCGTGTCTCAGTAGAAATGAATCTGATCAGTATCCATAAGGACGCAGGTTCAATCCCTGGCCTCGCCCAGTGGGTTAAGGATCCGGCATTGCCGTAAGCTGCGGTGTAGATCACAGCTGCAGCTAAGATCCTGCACTGCTGTGGCTGTGGCGTAGGCCAGCAGCTGTAGCTCCCATTTGAACCCTAGCCTGGGAACCTCCATATGCTGTGGGTGTGGCCCTAAAAAGACAAAAGGCAGGAAAGAAAGAAAGGTTGATTTTAAAAAGAAGGAATTATCTTTAGAAATAAAAATGATAATTGATTTGACGTAAACACTCAGTAGAAGTTATAACAGCAGAGTAGACAGAGCTGAAGAGAGAATCAGTGAACTAGGTAAATGCAGCAAGGGGAGAAAATGAGATGGGGAATAGGAAAGAGGAGTTGAGAGATGGGGAGATAACATGGAAAAGATTGAATATACATGAAATTAGAGTTCCAGATGGAGAAGAGTAAGAGAATGAGCCAGAGACAGTAATTCAGGAAATAATGGCTAAGCATTTCCATTCCTGAAGAAAGGTATTGATCCGTAGTTTTAAAAGCTTAATGAATCCTATGAAAGTCAAATAAGTAAAATTCACACGAAGGTTCATCAGAGTTAAAACTGGAGAACACCAAAGACAAAAGATTTCTAAAGCTTCCAGAGAAGGGAAAAAACACGTACAATCTATTTCCACAGACAAATCTGGATTAGGAGCTGACTTTCAACAGCAACCATGGGAGCCAGAGAGAATAGTTTAGCATATGTTCATTAAAAAATAACTGCTGGCCTAGAATTCTGTTGTCAGTGAAAATGGCTTTCAAAATAAAGTAACATTGGGGCTTTTCAGGTACAAGAAGAAGAAAAAACTTGCTGTTAGCAGTGTCCAACTAAAGGCAAGGTCAAAGATTGTACTGAAAGGAGAAAGAAATTGATCCCAGGAGGGACTGAAGTATATAAACAAATGGAGAACACAGAAACTGGTAACTAGATAAGACTAAATGGATATCAGCTGCTTTAATCTATAATAATAGTGTTATGTTATAAAAACACATAACTCAGGGGTTAAATGGATTTAAAGTGTTTTTTGTTTTTGTTTTTTTGGCTTTTTGGGCCACACCCGAGGCATGTGGAGGTTCTCAGGCTAGGTGTCTAATTGGAACTACAGCTGCTGGCCTACGCCACAGCCACAGCAACACCAGATCTGAGCCGCGTCTGTAACCTACACCACAGCTCATGGCAACGCCGGTCCTTAGCCCACTGAGCGAGGCCAGGGATCAAACCCACAACCTCATGGTTCCTAGTCGGATTCGGTTCCACTGAATCACGACAGGAACTCCAATTTAAACTGTTCTAAGACCCTTGTATAGTCCAGGAGGATGGAGTAATTGACTAATGGTAGCTATTGATAAATTTTGAATACATGTTATCTTAATTTCTAAGTTAACTATTTAAAAGATAGAAACAGAATGTACCTTTCAGACTAAATGAGCAATTCTGAATGATCAAAAATATTCCATTAATCCAAGCAAGATAAAGAAGAGTAAAAGAAATACAGAAAAAGTGGAGTAAACACCACAAAATAATGGAGCAGAAATAGATCCAAATATATCAGGAATTACATTAAATGTAGGTGGAATAAACGTTCTGGTTAAAAAAACCTGAAAATCCTCAGACTACATTTAAGAATACTAGAAAAACATCTTAAATGCAAGGATGCATCCAAATGGATTAAAAAAAATTGTACCATGCAAATACTGAAAGAAAGCTGGTAAGTCTATATTCGTATCAAACAGCACAGTCGTTAAGACAAAAAGAATTACTAAATAGGGCTTTTGTACAACCAAAAAAAAAATAATGAACAAAATACAACTACATGCAAAAGCATGCATGCAACTCATACATGTAATGATGAGTGCAAGAAGCAAAACACCAAATAATCACTACAGTGTAATTCCATTTACATGAAGTTAAAAAAAAAAAAAACCTTGGAGAAACTAAACTATATTGTTAATGGCTCACAATGGGTAGTAAAGTGATAAAGAAAGGCAAGAAAATAAAAAACATAGGGGTTCCCGTCATGGCTCAGCAGTCACGGACCCGACTAGCATCCATGAGGACTTGGGTTTGATCCCTGGCCTCACTCAGTGGGTTAATGATCTGGAGTTGTCGTGAGCTGTGGTGTAGGTTGTAGATGCGGCTCCTATCTGGCATTGCTGTGGTGTAGGTCAGCAACTGCAGCTCCAATTCAAGCCATAGCCTGGGAACTTTCATATGCTGCAGGTGTAGCCGTAAAAAACAAAAATAAAATAAAATAAAATAAAATTAAATTAAAATAAAATAAAAAGCATAGAAGTCAGCATAGCAGTTATATTTGGGGGGCGAGGGGAAGCAGTTGTAATCAAAAAGGGGCCCAGAGAAGTTAAGGAGTGCTAAGTTCTCAGACCTGAAGTTCTAGTAATTTCGGTGGTGATTGCTCATGTGTTATTTTATAATTATGCTTCACCCTGTATATGTATATTTAATGTATGTTTCCATGATTTATTTCACAATTGAAATTTAATTCAACATTGAAAAAAGAATTGGGCCCTCTGAATTCTAGACCCTGTTCCATCATGTGATGTCCATAAATTCTCTGATAGTCCATCCACCCTTTAAGAGCTAGAACCAGACTCTCCTTCCCTCCCACTGGACTCAGTGACTTGTTCCTTACAAATAGAATAAAATGGAAGTGATAATGTGTGACTTCAGAGACCATAAAAGGCACTATAAATTCCTTGCTGTTTTCTCTTGGATCTCTTGCTCTGGGGGAAGTAGCGTCATGAGGACACTCAGTCAGCCTATGGAGAGGTTCATGGGATGAGGAGCTTAGGCCTTCAGCCGATAGCTGAGTGAGTGAGCTTCCAGCTCCAGTCGAGACTTAGATGACTCCATCTCCTGCCAGCATCCTGACTGCAACCACACAGGAGACCCTGAGCCAGAACCAACCAGCTATAAGCTATTCCCAAATTCATGTCACACAGAAACTAAGAGTTAACAAATGTCTTTTGCTTTAAGCTGTTGGAGTTTGGGGAGAATTTGCTATGCAGCAAGAGATAACTAATACACATCACTAATTTGCTGTGTAACCAACTTGCATTTCCTCTCTGGGCTTGAATTTTCTCACGAGCATGGCGAAGAAATTGGACTAGATTATGAATGGCCGATATATTTCATCCTGCCGTAGAAATGACAGTTGGGAATTCCTGTTGTGGTGCAGCAGAAATGAATCTGACTAGTATCCATGAGGATGTGGGTTCAATCCCTAGCCTCGCCGCCCTGGCCTTCGATCCCCCGTGGGTCGGGCATCTGGCATTGCCATGAGCTGTGGTGTAGGTTGAAGACCTTCGAACCAAACGTTGTACGGGTGGGGGCCCAGAGGTCTGAGTTGTAACAAGCCCCCTCTGTGATTCTGATGCATGGTCAGGTTTAAGAACCCCGCGGTTCAGGAGAGGACCAGTCATTCATAAAATGACTAGAATTTGGATAGAAGAACGTAAAGGCAACAGCGTGAGCAAAGGCGAGGAGATGGGACAACTTGGCATGTTCTGGGCCCAGTGGTGAAAGCAGCTGGATGGAACAGAGTATAGATGTTGGGAAGAGCCAGGGCTAGGGTCAAAGACGTGGGGCTTCACGTGCCAAATGAGGAGCTTGACCTTGACTGAGCAGCCCATAGGGAGCCCTTGCAGGTTTTTCAGCAAGAGAGTGACAACAGCTTGGCATCTCTTTTAGACCCACCAGCCAGAGTCCTTCCCGAGGTCTCAGCAGGCTCCTGACCCAGAGCAACGCCTCCATCCATCAGCATACTCTAAATCCTAGGAGATGCTGTACCAGGAGGCAGTGAGGAGGCTGCAAGGGAGGAGGTGGGCCAGCAGCTGTGGCTGCCCTGCTGCCTCCTGCAGGGGGACCTCCCGAGCCCCAGACTAACATGGGCCTTTGCAGGTATTGAATTATGAATGGAAGTTGCCCAGAAATAATTGCAAACATTATTGCCCCCCCCCACATGTGTGTCCTCTGCGAGGCTGCGGCAATAGATTTTGTTGCTTCAACTCTCCAGGGTGGTTATAAATTAGAGCTCTCATATTAACAGCGGGGCAGAGAACCTGCAGAGAGGGAATCACGTCTGGAAGGCCTGTAAGGGACGGACCCCTCAACTGTGTGCATTGGTTACCCTCAACTTTTCCTTGCTTGATCTATTCTACCCATCCCTATTAAATAACTAATTATTTAACATCTTTTAAAGCTTTGTTATATATTAGAACAGGCAGGACACAAATGAGTGCTTTTAATAATATAAAAGCCCATTAGCTTCATTTACTGTTAATGTTAAAATAAACATGAGGCAATTTAGATATACTATTCCAATTTCACGGAAACTTTGATGTTTTTCTTCTCTAGTCACATAATTAAGGGAAAAACTACTAATGATATTAAGTTTGTACAGTGTTAATGACAGAAGCAGGCACAAGCTGAAATTGCGGCCATTAATATGAAAAAATAAAATATTTAACAGGGGAGATAGATGAGTGCAATTTTAATAAACCAAAATGAAGAAAATTAATTTTAGAAAGTTCCATAGTCTTTCACATGGTACCATTACACAAGCTGTCTAATGTATTATTTTTTTTGTGGTCTGGATTATTTATCGATGGTCCGGAGGAATGCCCTGGTTTTTGTGTATTGTTTTGTGGATGATGAGGATTTTTGCCTTTATTCATTTAGTTCTTTTCCTCTTTCCCTTTGCTCTACCACCAGGCCCCAGAATGGGAAAGGCTTTATGTACAGTGTGTGCTGACAGACAGACCTTACCAACAACCTGTAGGCGAAATGCAGGGATGTCCTTGTGTAACCTCCCGAGAGGGTCTAGCAGTGATCGCTGACCGCCAGGGCCTGGGTGGTTACAGGGGCTAAAAACTTGGCGTTGCCTCCCATATGCCAGTTGGCTCCAGAAGGAGCCCTTATGTCTCAGCATGGCAGCTTCAGCTTTCCTCTCTGGATCTGAATCTTACCCCATATGTGGGTTGAACAGCGTCCTCTCCAAATTCATCTCCACCTGGGACCTCAGAGTGTGGCCTGTTTGGAAACAGGGTCTTTGTAGAAGTGTAGTCAATGTGAGATTGAGATTGAGATTGAGGTTGGCCCGAAATACAGTGAGAGACGGAACAGACACAGAGGAGATTCTCGGCCAGGAGAAGACAGGCAGAGACTAGAGTGATGTTGCCCAAGTCCAGGAATGACATGCCGCCAGAGCTGGGACAGACGAGGAGGATCTGGAGCCGTCAGGGGGAGCGTGGCCCTGCTGACACCTTGGGTTCAGACCTCTAGCCTCTAGAACTGTGAGAGAATGTGTCTGTTGTTTTAAGGCACCAGGTTTGTACTTATTTGTTACACAGCCTTAGGAAACCAATACACTGCTGAAGAGTCTCACAGAGGTCATGGATGGTCCAGGGACAGGGAGAGGACAAGCTGCTGAGAGGGGAGCAGAATGCAGAGCAGGACCAGATGCGGCTGCAAAGAAAGGAAGTCCAGGCTGATAGCAGATGTGGCATCTGCAGCTGGTGTAGCACGTGTGACAGAGCTGTGGCAAAAAGGAGGTGTCAAGACGAGCAGTCCTAGAGATACAGGGAGGGAGCCTGGGGGCCTGGGGAGAGGTGCTAGGCGGGTTACTGAGCCAGTGACCAGAGTCCAGCGAGGTAAGGCACAGAGCCTCTGGGCCTACCTGTGAGGCATCAGATGGAACTGGGGTTCCAATTCGAAACCCATTTGTCAAAATAGCAACATGTGAGCTGATGACCCATAACAGTAGCCAACAGAGGGCTGACTGGGAGGGGTCAGGCATCAGCACCCACACAGACCCTCCCTCTTAGTCTGCACCAGGATCCAATGAGACACCTGCTCATAATGCCCTCGTTGTGAAGATGAGGAACCGGAGGCGGGCAGAGGTGAAAACTGGCATGAAATGGCATCCTGAGAGCGGAAATTCAGCCTAGGGTCTGAGTTGAAGTCCCGGCCCTTCCGCACCACACTGGGTGCAGGGGGGCTTCAGTTCTGCCTCAGTCATGTTTCCAGACGGCTTGACCCTGCACTAGGCCCTGTGGGCAAACAGAGCTGACTGGGACAGGGCAGTGGCTGTACAGATGCTGCTCACAGGGCCAGGAGCAGCTTATGTATAGGGACTTTTCTTGTCTCATGACAGGAAATCTTAGGTAGAGCAGCTTCCTGGGTTGTTGTTTTTTTTTTATGTCAGTGTCTTAGCGTTGGCTTCCAGGATTCAGGTGTTCTCCAGCTCTGCCACTTCTTAAGCTTCCAATCCACTTGTCTCCGCTCCACTTTGTGACTCAGGGCCTGCAATGCCCTATTTCTGCTTTGTCAGCTGCTCCATGTCAGAGTCGGTCAACAGGAGGTCTTGGAGAGAATCCGCGAGGCTGGAGGAAGGGCTTCCTGTTTCCTTCCTAAGGGTTTCCGGCTCCAGCCAGCATCTCTCTGCTGGGCAAGGCTTCTTCACCCTGGCAGCAAGACTGAAGGAATTTGCTGTTTTTGCAACTCACACAGATATAGCCTCATTGGGGCCCTCCTTAGACCCTAGACCCAGGTCCCAGTGGGCTCGTCCTCTGAGCTGAGACAAAGCATTAGTCAAGCAGCAGCCCCTTCCCAGAGGTCACCATTTCAGCCCCACCCAGCACTCCTCTAAGTGTTAATGACTCCAGCCTCTTTCCTTTATCCACCTCCCCTGCCCCCTGCCCCGCCCTAAAAGTAGTATCTTGCTACCTCCCCTTTTTAACCTTTGTTACCTAGTTAATATTCTTTATACCTAGTAAACAATTATTCACCACAAATTCCCCCTAGTATAACTGTTATGGCTCCTGACTCCTAACTGGACCCTGCCTTTCTGCCCTCCCATCTCCAGTGTTTACATGAGTCGCTCCTCAGGGTGACAGGCTGGCCGTAGCAATGATGAGGAGGCCTGGAGGAAGAAAAGGACTTCTTTTTGTCCCATCCCACATTTTTTTAAGCAAGGAGAAATATGCAAATTCCCCCCTGGCATTTCATTGGCCAGAATTGAATCACATGCCCACTCCTCAGCCAATACTTGGGGAAGGGGATGGGATGTTGTGATTGGCTAAACTATTACGGCTCCATCTGCCTAGGGCTGGGGTTGCAGTAGCTGTAGCTGCCGTGACCAGGCAGAAAGGGATCGGCTGAGCAAAAGTTGGGTTCCAAGCAAGGAAGAAAAAGGGGATGGGTCCAGTCAGCACCGGCTGCCCTTCCAGATGCCTGGCCGGCAGTTACAGACCTGAGATGCTAAGATGAGGTGCTGAGATGCTAAGCAGGGCTGCTTTGGGAACACAGAAGAGGGCACAGGAGTTCAGGGGAGGCCTAAGAGAGCAGGTGGAGTGTGAACTGAGATGTGAAGGATGAGGTGGACTTTAGCAGGTAGTGGGTAAAGCAGGACTTTCTGGACAAAAGTTACCATCCTTGCAAAGGCACGTGGAGGTGGGGAGAGTATGGTACAACTGGAAACAAAGTTTTTGGGTGTGATTTGAGCAAAGGGGGACACGGGGGAGTGGTAATGTGGCCTTCCGGGTCTGCAGGAATGGAGCAGGGAAGATCTTGTGGGATGTATGACTCCAGCGTCTGCCTCGGGCCTAGAGAGGGTGGAGCCAGGGCTGCCAGTGAGTCTGGAAGAAGGGCCTGTGGGGGCTGCATGCTCTGGGGGCAGAGAACTGGGTGGACCCCACAGCTCCCATCTCTGAGCCCGGGCCACCGACCCAGAGGCACCCCTCCTTTCTTCCTCTCCTCTCCATGCAGCCATTGCCTTTTGATATTACTGAGCAGAACTCAAAGTGAAAAATTCTTGAGCCCTGCCCACAAGGAACTCAAAGCTTAGGTTTATTTATTTTTTCTTCAGTTTGTTAAATTGTGGTAAAATATGCATAACATAAAAGGTATCATTTTAACCACTTTAAAATATACAGTTCATTGGCATAAATATAGTCACCTCGTTGTGCAGTCATCACCGTCATCCATCTCCAGAACTCTTTTCATTCTTCCTAGACTGAAGTTCTTTTTTTTTAGACTGCAGTTCTGTGCACATTAAACAATAACTCCCCATTCCCCTCTCCTTCCAGTATATCCTACAATATACTTTTGTCTCTACGCATTTGACTATTCTATGCGCCTCATATAAGTGGAATTACGTAATACTGGTCCTTTGTGTCTGTTTTATCTCATTTAGGTCTTCAGGTTTCATTGGTGTTATAGCGTATTTCAGAATTTCATTCCTTTTTAAGGCTGAACATTCCATTGTATGTATATAATACATTTTGTTTCTTTATTCCTCCATCAATGGATATTTGGGTTATTTTGACCTTTTGGCTAATATGAGTGATGCCGCAGTGAACGTGGGTGTACAAGTATCTGTTGGAATCCCTGCTTTGACTTCTTTTTTAATTAATTAATTATTTTTCTATTTAGGGCCACACCCAGGGCATATGGAGGTTCCCAGGCTAGGGGTCAAATCAGAGCTGTAACTGCCGGCCTATCCCACAGCCACAGCAATGTCAGTGACCTACACCACGGCTCACAGCAGTGCGGGATCCTTAACCCACTGCGAGAAGCTAGGGATCGAACCCGCGTCCTCATGGATACTGATGGGAATTCCTGTGTGTATATCCAGAGGTAGAATTGCCAGATCAAATGATAATTCTGTGTTTAATTTTTTGAAGAACTGCCATAGTGTTTTCCACAGCGGCTATACCATTTTGCATTCCCAACAGTAATGAACAAAGGTTCCAGTCTCTCCCACCTCCTCACCTACACTTGTTTTCTGTTTTTGTTTGCTTGGTTTGATTTGGTTTTTAGGTAATGTGCAAATGGTAGAGCCAAGGCAAACCCCTGTGAATATTAACCAGTAATAACACAGTGAAAACATCCACCACCATGAGGAGGAGGCAGGGACCACGCAGGCGGTGGAAAGAGCAGTGCCGCAGGTGTGAAGGATGCCTCAGACCCAGGAGGGTACGACATCCGAGGAGGCAGGGACCTCAGAAAGCCTGGCCTCAGAGACGGCCTCGCTGGGGGAGTGACAGGTCGTGGGTGTTACGGGCCAGAGGGGAAGGCTGTGAATTCACAGGGGGGTGCCTGTCCCATCTGAATAATATTCCCACCCGAGTCACCTGGCTTGCACCCTTTCTCTGGGGCCTCGCCATCCCCGGCCCCTTGCCCATCCCTCCTTTCTCCTTCTCCTGTTATATTCCCTGTGCGCCGCCCACCCAGAGTCTGCACACACCAGGAAGGAAGACAGCGGGTGGAAGGATGGCTGTTAGCCCTATTTAGCAAAGACACTGAAAGCGGAACTAGATCTCATTTCAGAAGATTGCCACTCAGGCCAGGTTTTTCTGATGCTTATGAGCTCTGAGCCTTAACTGTGGCCAGATCCCATTGACTCTGCACAGTGGCAGCACCCCAGACTGTCCCACTTGTCGTCCCCGCTCCGGTACTCCCTCTTTGGGCCAGCCAACTGGTTGTGGATTTTTTTTTTTTTTTTTTTTTTTGCTTTTTAGGGCTGAATTGCAGCATATTGAAGTTCCCAGGCTAGGGGCTGAATCTGAGTTACAGCTGCCAGCCTATGCTACAGCAGTGCAGGATCTGAGCCATGTCTGCGACCACACCACAGCTCACGGCAGTGCTGTAGCCCCGACCCACTGAGTGAGGCCAGGGATCAAACTTGCGTCCCATGGATACTATTCAGATTCATTTCCACTGCACCACAATGGGAACCCTCGTCGTGGATTCTCAAATCAAACTCCCCATGGAGGGAGGACAGGAGGATGTCCCTTGTCTGTATGAATCACAAGAAATAATTGATTACAGAAATTGTGGAATTACTAATGGGAGATATTTAGTTGAGTAAATTGCTTTCACTTGCGTGCGTATAACTGCTTGTTTGGGGGGCTCTGTGTGCAAATGTCAGGGTGTGAGAGACCCGGGTGAGGCCCGCCAGGCAGCTTGAACAGTGGGAGCAGAGTCATCAATCGCCTGCCCTCTGCCATCCATGCATCAGGCTCTCACCTGGAGACCAGGACCTCAGTGGCCTCAGGGAGGCCTTTAAGCTGTAAGGTATAGCAAGGTGGCCGCCAAGTCCCCGACAGTCACTGAGGCTGATCCATAGCCCAAAGGGAAATGCATTCCTCATAGTGACTGGAAATTCAGCGTAATGAACATCCCAAGGTGTCTTATTACTAGCTCGCTGTTGCTTGCCTTTACTTATGTGTTAACATTTCAGTCTTTCTGAAGTGAATTCTTGGGTGGGAATGCTTCCGCAAACATGGCCCTGGGGGAAGGGCTCAGAGTCCTGATGCCTGCGATGTGTTCAAAGATCCAAAACATTTGGTGTTTTTCAAGATTCTGCTCCTGAAGTGTCCTTATCAGACTGTGTCAGGGAGGTGGGGCAAAGATGATGTGACAACAGGGGTGATGAGGCTGTGAGGGCTGTGGTGACAGACAGAGCCCTAGTTGATGAGTCAAAAGACTGGCTTCTCTTTTCAGGCTGTTGCTAACTTGCGGTGTGACCCAGAGAAAGTCACCTCGCCACCTTCGGTCTTAGTTTCTCCAGGAAACGCTGTCACTGACTACCCCCCCCCCGCCCCCCAGCATCCTCCGGGATTCCTGTGTGCCTAGCAATTCACTGTCCCTCACACCAAGGTTTCTCAGCCTTGACGCTTTGGAATTTGGGGCTGGAGGGTCCTTTATTAAGGGCCATCCTGTCACCTGGAGGGTATTTGGCAGCATCCCTGGCCTCCAGATGCCGGCAGCCTCTTCCTATGCCTCCACCCAAGAGGTGACGACCAAAAATGTCTCTAGACATTGCCCACTGTCCCCAGGGGCCACAGTGCCCCCTTGGTATCTGTGCAAGGGTGTGGGCTCTGGTTGCAGTCCCTCGTTCATTTCTCAAACTCTATGAAGCAGCTCCCCTGTGGCAGGTACTAGGAGTACAAAGTGCATTCTTATTTTTTTTATTGAAGTGTATTTGATTTACAATGTTGTGTTAATTTCTGCTGTCCGGTAAACTGATTCAGTTATACATACATATTCTCTTTTATATTCTTTTCCATTATGGCTTATCTCGGGAGACTGAATACCACTCGACGTGCTCTATAGTATGGCCTTGTTGTCGATCCATTCAGTATGTAACAGTCCGCATCTGCTAAGCCCACACTCCCAGTCTGCCCCTCCCCCACCCCAAATTGCCATCTCCATGGTGCTTCTCTTCATGTGGTTCCCGGTGCCGCAGTGAAGGCAGGTCATCAGGCCAGTGATGGTAGAAGAGTGTGGTGTGCTCTGAGGACCGGGCAGAGGGCACCTGACCTGAGAGAGGGGCCTGGAGGATTGTCCAGGCTGAGTCCTGGTGAGAGGCACGCAGGCCTCGTCCTGAGGCCTTCCTTGATGCTCACCATGAAGGGGACACCTTTCATTCAAGGCCCAGCTGGAATTCAAGAGTGTGATCTCAGAGCCATGGGCAGTGGGTTCTCGTCAGCCTTTACCATCTCGGCCCCAGGCTGTTTAGTAGCCACTCCCTGGCGTCCTTCCAGGCTTAGCCCACTGGCCTCCTGCTTCATGAACTTTCCTGGAGGATTTAGCGGAAGTGCTTGTCCCCCTTCTCACCTGCTGTAGCCTAGAGGGAATGAGACCTGTAAGTTATGGTGAGAGTAGTGGAAAGTAAGACCTGGAGCATCTACAGTGCTTGGAAGGGGCAGCTTGGATAGGTCAGTGCGTAGGGGCTGAGTCTCAAGCATCTGGGACCCAGGGAGTCTGGCTGAGGGAACTGTGGCCTGGAGACTAGGAAGAAAGAGGAAAGTAAGGTACTGAATCTAAACCCCATCTTCCTGACTGTATTGTCTCTCGATGATCCTGAGGGTACCTGCAGGCTATGAGGGTGCACTTGACCCAGTTGTCAGTACTTAAATGTGGCCCACGGACCAGTAGCATCAGCATCACCTGGGAGCTAGTTAGAAATGCAGAGTCACAGGCCCAATGCTAGACCTATTTAATCAGAATCTACATGCTTACAAGATCCCTAAGGACTCATTGTACAATAAAGCTTGAGAAGCATTGTTCTGGGAAAGAAGAAATCCATATTTATTTACAGAGGCCATTTCTGTGACCCTCTCTATGCTAGGCACTGTAGAGGTTACTAAGTGGAGCAGGTGCAACCCCTGTGTGCTCTTTATTCCCTGATGGCCAGGAGACAAGACTCTTAACAGCATCCTCCGCTGGCAGCACACCATCTGAAGGGTGAAGGGTGCCTGTCACCAAAGCTCTTGGCAGTCAAAACCTCACATTCCCTTTCTAGACCCTTCCTCCAAGATTCCCCTCCAGATATTCCTGCCAAACTGGGCCCTTGCAAGCTGAACAATAAGTAGTTTCCCAGCATACCCCTTGCCTTGCAGATTCCAAGTCTTTGAGTGGCTCCTGTACCCATAAAACACCTTTCTGAGCCATGCAGTGCCCATGCAAAGGTCACCTCCTCCTGGAAGCCCATCCTAACAATGCCGGAAAGATGTTACCAGAATCTGGGTTCTTGTTCATGCAGTCAAAGAATGAACTCCACAAACACACAGGCAGCAAGCAACCAAAGCCTTTATTATAGGAAATCAAACAGTTCCCAGGGCTGCTGGGAGGGGGGAGAAGAGCTCCACCCCCCAGCTTTCTATTGTCCTATAGGGGTTTTTATCCCTTAAAGATGGGGAAGTACCAGTGTGGGGTCCAGAAAGACGTGGTTTTCTTCCATTGGTCTTGCGCAGTTACCTCTATGAGTCCTGGTCCATTAGAGGTTTTAGGGGTAGAAATGTCCCAAAAGTTTTATGATTTCCTTGTCCTTCTCTTTCCTTAGATTGAGTCACCCTTCGTCTCATTCCTTTTCTATCAGTTGAGGAGTGGGTTAGAGATTAAGGTCCATGTAGGGGAAGGCACATCTCCTATAGTCAACAAGGCCTGTGGGGAAAGCGCACTTCCTATAATAAAACAAGGCCTGTGGGGAGTTACTCTCTGGAGCCCTAAAGCCGCAGATGTTAATCAACAGCCATATCAAAGAATGCATGGGCTTTGGTGCATTCTTTGATATGGCTATTGATTAACATTTGCGGCTTAAGGGCTCCAGGGAGAAACATCCCCACAGGCCTTGTTTACTATAGCGAGTGTACCCGACACCCAGATGGACGTTAATCTTTAACCTATTCTGACTCAGTCAGCAGGAAGAGAAGGGCAAAGAAACCACGAGACTTATAGGACATCCACCCCTAAAACTCCTATTGGACAAGGACTGATCAAGGTAACTGGGCAAGGCCAATGGGAGAAAACTGTATCTTTCTGGATCCCACGTTGGTGTCCCCCCATCTTTAAGGGATAAAAAACTCTGTAAGACAATAGAGAGAGGGGGGCTCTTCTCCCCGCTTCCAGCAGCCCCGGGAGCTGTTTACTTTCCTGTAATAAAAACTTTGCTTGCTTGCTGCCTGTGTGTTCGTGGAGTTCATTCTTCAATTGAGTGAACAAGAACCCGGATTCCGGTAACATCTCTTCGGCATCACTAGCATCACTGCCAAAGTGATCTCTGCCACCTGGGACCTACCCTAAGGACTGAGTTCTCTCCCCTGTCGTTAGCCATGTCCTCAGCCTAGATCCACGGCAAGGACCAAAACTGCCTAAGTGCAGGAATCAAATTTAACCCATGGCAGAGGCAGGCTCAGTGAGGGTTTGTTCATGGACCAGCTGAGTGACCATGGGCAGAAACAAGAGCTCTCTGGAACTGTGACCTGAAACAGGGCCCAAGTAGGTATAGGGAAGTGGAGAATGGAAACTGACACTGGGCATTATCCACCTTCCTCCTCAGAGTAACCTTTGGAGTCTCTATTGTAATGTCATCTGACAGAGAAGCAGTGTAGGCTCAGAGATGTTAAGCTACTTACTCAAGGTCACACAGATAGCAGGAGCTGAACTGGGATTCAGGCATCCATCAGTGTGGCTCCAAAGTCCATATTTGTCAACTATGCTGTGAATTGCTCTTGGAAAATCCACAGTTCGGGTTGTGCTGTGCAAGTCAATATGAAGCCAAGATTTATAGAGCTAAAGATAATTTTGAGGTCATCTGGTCCAGGTTCTTGTTTTTATTGCTGGTAAATTGAGGCCGAAGGAGCAGAGAAATGACTTGCCTGAGGATGTGGTAGAGCCAGAACCAGACCCCAAGGCTTGGGTAACCAAGAACCCATCCTGGAAGGGAAGATCCTTGACGTGGGCAGGGAAGGGGGCCCTCTCAGGTATCTACATCCACCAGGAAACATGGCGCCTTACTTAATCCTCCCAACAGCCCTTTGGATTGTCCCTGTTTTGCAGTGTTAGGAAAAAATGTCAAAGTCTTTTAAATGAGCCGAAAAAGCTTGCTTGGTGTCTTGGTGAGTGCTCCTTTCTGGGTGATCTGTACATTTTATTGTCTTTGAGCTATTTTAATATAATTGCCTAGTATTATACCTATACCTAATACCAACTATTAGTTAATTATCTAATATTATACCTATACTTAATATTAGCTATTGGTTAATAGCTAATATTATCAACTGATAATAATACAAATGATTCTTGGCCAGAGATGCAAATAAATTTTGCCTGTTGGAACGCAAATGACTGTTGCCCTGAGGATATTGACCAGTTTGGCCACTGTTTATAAATTCATTTCAGATCACCTTCCATGTGTAAGGTCTAAGAATTCTTTGAATCAGCATTTACCACCTTACTGGTTCCCTCCTCTGTTAGTTAAATCTTTTTGATGTTTGTTCATCATTTTCATCATTTGTATTAAAGTGGTTGTTTTACATTTTAAATATTATCCTTGAACATAGGTGACAAAACTTAAAATATAAGTACCTTGCTCAAGGTCTCAGCTTATAAGAGCACCAGTCTCATTCCAAACCGTATATTCTTGGAGCTCCTGTCATGGCTCAGTGGTTAACGAGTCCGACTAGGAACCATGAGGTTGCAGGTTCAATCCCTGGCCTCGCTCAGTGGGTTAAGGACCCTGCATGGCTGTGGCGTAGGCTGGCGGCTATAGCTCCGATTGGACCCCTAGCCTGGGAACCTCCATATGCTGTGAGTAAGGCCCTAGAAAAGGCAAAAAAAAAAAAAAAAAAAAAAAAAAA
>PVHT021183528.1:14506190-14539699 GCA_004024745.2 Catagonus wagneri | reverse complement strand
CTCGGATCCTGCGTTGCTGTGGCTGTGGCGAAGGCCGGAGGCTACAGCTCCGATTAGACCCCTAGCCTGGGAACCTCCGTATGTCGGAGGTAAGGCCCTAGATAAGACAAAAAAAAAAAAAAAAAAGACAAATCGTATATTCTTTCTGCTTCCTACCCCCATAGTCAGCTTTATACCTTTCCTTCTCAGAGCTCCTGGGTTACCAGGGGTACAGCTCTGTGGTCGCTTTAACCTCTTGGATCTTCACTTTCTTCAGTTGTTGGTTGAGAATCTAGAACCTTCCCCACTGAGTCAGTCAGACAGAGTCATGTGTGTACGGAAGCCCTCTGAGAAAGATGAGAACCAAGGAATTGTATACACTAAAGGGGGCCCATGGACACTGGGCTTGGATTTAAGTCTGAGGGCTAATTCTGGCTTCTCCACTTGGCAGCTCTGTGACCTTTTTCAAGCCACTCAGTCCTGTCTTGGACTTGCCATCTCCTCAACTGTCAGATGGGTTTGCCCTGCATACGTTACAGAAGTATTGTGAGGATGGAGGGGCATGATGGATGGCAAGTGCGTTGTGGATTAAGTGCCATAGAGGGTTAGGGAAGCCTTAGTTTGAGTACAACTGGTTAGCCTCCCTCCCGATGCTCTAGAGTGGAATGGGTGGGCAAGTTTGAATCTGCTACTATTCGGAGGACAAATGTTAATGACTGCAGTGAGGGGGCGGAATTGAGGCAGTAGGGGAGGGGCTCCCATCTCAGGCTCTCCACCACTCGCCCTCCTGTTTGCATCCCAAGGCCAAGCCAGCCACTGTTGTGGAGTCTGCTTTTATCCGGAGTCAATTTCCCAACAAAGCTGGACAGGGATCCATTTTCCCAGGCCCTTCAGACACCTGCTGAGCCAGTGCAGGTGTTCCACGATAAGATCATTCACAAAACCCTCGCACCAGCCCATAGGCACGTCCTAGTTTATTTATAGCTACTTGGTGATGCTGGAGCCCCGCCCACCTGAGTGTTTCCTGCAGCTGACTTTTCACCAGGTGTGAGCTTCTTGGAGCTCAGCCAGTTGAGCAGCTGTGAAGTTGCTACTTGGTCCAGAAGGAAGGCTCCATCTCCCATCCTCCCCTCCGCAGGGACTGGACATCACTGAACCTCAGGGTCAAAGGCAGGACAGAGATTTTCCAGTCCAGAAGCTTCTAAATCTGGTTGTTAGTTTATCAGAATCACCTAGGAGGCTTTTAAAAACCCAGATTTAAGGACTTCCTACTGTGGTACAACGGGATTGGCAGTGTCTCTGGAGCACTGGGATGCAGTTAAGGATCCATAAGGATCTGGCGTTGCTGCAGCGTAGACCTGATTCCTGGCCTGGGAACTCCACATGCCTCAGGGCGGCCAAAAGAGGAAAGAAAAGGTTCCAGATTTAAGAACCCAGGCCCTCTAAATCAGAATCTGAAAGTTCAAGGCGTGGCAAGCTTTATTTTAAAATCTCCCCAGGGGCTTCTGGTGTGCAGAAGCCTAGTTTGGAAACCACTTTTCCAAAGCCATCTTTCTCTGAACGAGGAGGAGCCCTTGACACAGAGATGTGAGGGCAAGTGTCAAGGTCACCCAGACTACCTGCATCCCCTTTTGAGTCCTCTGTTCCAAAGGGGCAGATTCCTGGGGGCTTGGCATTTTCTGTGAGTGAAGCCGCTTGCAGGAGCTGCTGCAGTGGATGTGGAACAGGGAAGGAGTCCTCTGTCGCATTCCAGAACAGATCTGGCTGTGAACAAACAAGGAAGAGCTTCAGTGTAAGCCTGGCTGAATGGATAATTAAACAGATAGCAAAATAGAATGCTGTTCCCCACACCTCCCGGGAGCTGGCTCGGGGAGATAATACGGCTTTCCTGTCATCAGGAGGCCCAGGAGGAAAAACAACTGGGCCTGGCCGTTGGCCATTTAACAGTATTGCTTTTGTAAACAAGTTGGAAAATCCAATAACTGTAAAACTTATGGCATGTCCTTTAAAAGCCCGTGTCTGTTTTCCCTATAAATGGACCAGCGTTTCCGACTGAAGGTGTTCTAATTAAACAGTCCATGTCTCCAGGGGGGCGAGGTCATCCTCAGGAAGGAGGGTCTGATCTCTCGAAATGGCCTTGGGACCAGAGGTAGGGGTGAGCTTGGGGTGCAGTGGCAGCCCGTGGATTAGAGCTGATCCATTCCCCTCCTCCCTCCTGTGCTCTGCAACTGGAGGGGACCGTTCAGCACCAGCTCAGGGAAGTAAACTCTTAGGATGAAACCCCAGCAGTGAGTGCCCCGCCCCCAACGCAGGCGCCCCACAGTGGCCAGCCCTTTGAACCGGGAAAAGGAAAGGCTGGTTCACCCACAAAGAAATCCTTTGTTAGTGGAAGTAAGAGGATATTCGCTAGTGCGGTTGCCTGCCTAGAGGAGCTCACGGTCTCAATGGGAAATGAACATATGCACACATACTCCCTGGAAAGGACTCAAGAGGGAGAGCCGAGTGGCGAGTGGCTAGAACAGACAGTGGGGGGCAGGTGCTCTCAGGGCTGGGGGTCTTTATGGAGGAATTGCAGAAACTCAGGGCTGGATGAGACTCCAAAGCCATGATCCACCAGCCGGCTCCCACTTTCTGCCTCCCTTGCTGCATCTGCCACATTTCACAGGTTAAGGGCCAGTCCTCAACAAGGCTCTCACCCCAGGAACCAGTTGCAAGTTCAGGTGTCCCCAGGGCTACCCTTACTCTGACCAGACAGCTACTAATTCAGGTTTCTGTGACCACTTGCAGGTTCATAATTTGATAGATTCTCAGAACTCAGGAAAACACTGTATTTGTAATTATTATTTTATTTTTTTTTGTCCTTTTGGGGCTATACGTGTGGCATATGGAGGTTCTCAGGCTAGGGGTCCAATTGGAGCTGTAGCCGCCGGCCTACACCACAACCACAGCAATTCGGGATCCGAGCCGCATCTGTGACCACGGCTCACGGCAACGCCAGATCCTTAACCCACTGAGCGAGGCCAGGGATTGAACCTGCATCCTCATGGATACTAGTCGGGTTTGTTAAGCCCTGAGTCACAACAGAAACTGCCTGTAATTATGATTTTTAAAAAATTGTGACAAGATACACATACCATAAAAGTTGGGATTGGCATATGTACTCTGATGTATATGGAGTGATTGGAAAAACGGGGGCCTGCTGTAGAGCACAGAGAACTCTGCCTAGTAATCTGTGACAATCTATGTGGGAAAAGAATCTGAAAGAAAGTGGATGTGTGTACACATATAAAGGAATCACTTTGTTGTCCAGTAGAAATAATCCCAACCTTGTGAATCAATTATACTTCAATAAAACTTTAAACAATGAAACAAGTTACCATCTTAACCATTTATATTTTGTTAAAGTGTAGTTGATTTACAATGTTATGTTAATTTATGTTGCACAGTAGAGTGACTCGGTTATACACATAAAAAATCCTCTTTTTCTATTCCTTTCTGTTATGATTTATCCCAGGAGACTGGATCTAGTTCCCTGTGCTATACAGCAGGCCCTCATTTCTTATCCATTCTGATTGTAATAGTTTGCATCTACTGACCCCAATCTCCCAGTCTGGCCCTCCTTCCCCCTCCCCCTGGCAACCTCCAGTCTGTTCTTCTCGTTCATGGTCTGTTTCTGTTTTGTAGATGGGATCTTAACTGTTTTTAGGTGTACGGTTCAGTAAAGTACATTCACATTGTTATGCAGCCCATCTCCAGAGCTCTTTTCATGTTGCAAATCTGAAACTCTGGAACCATTAAAAACCACCTTCCCATTCCCCGCTTACCGCAGGCCCTGGCCACCACCCTCCACCTTCTATCTCTATGAATCTGATTACTCTCGGTACCTTGTACATGGAATCATCAGTATTTTTCTTTCTGATGATTACAGTTGTGTGATGGTAAAAGGTTACAAATCCGAATCAGCCAAAGGGAGAGACACATGGGGTAAGGTCTGGGAGGGTTCTGAACACAAAGCTGCTGTCATGCTCAGGGATGCGTTACCCTCAGCCTGGAAGGTGACAAAGTGTGTTGCCAACCAGGACAGCTCACCGAGTTTGCTGTCCAGAGTTTTCATGGACGTTTCATTACACAGGCATGTTGGGACCAATCTGTGGCTGAACTCCTCCTCCAGGATGCACGCGCGTGCGCGCGCACACACACAAACCCCCTACCCAGGTCAAGCTGACATCACTGGCTCAAAGCCCACCCTCCAATCACAGCATTGGTCCCTCTGATCCAGCCAGCACCCCCACCCTGAGCCATCTCAAGAGCATAAACAGTGGAGAGGCCCACCACGAACCACCTCATTAACTAGCAGGTGTGGGCTGAGGGGCCCACCGTGAATGACGGAGACACCCCTGTCACTGGGGAAACTGAAGGGGATTAGAAATTACTCCCGAGGGCCAGGGGACAAAGGCCAGCCAAACTCCTTATTACGCAGCATCCCAACATTGCTGCCTTTCTCCTGTCACTCCCAGAGGCCTTCCTGGAAGACCACTCATCCATCCACTGGCGCACATCCTGGGGACCCAGTCCTGCTCTGGTCACTTAGCTCCACGTGGATTCAGGAGAATTACTTAACTTCTTCTTTTTTTTTTTTCTTTTTGTCTTTTTAGGGCCACACCCGTGGCATATGGAGGTTCCCAGGCTAGGGTCCAATCAGAGCTGTAGATGCTGGCCTACACCACAGCCACAGCAATGCAGGATCTGAGCCATGTCTGTGACCTGCACCACCGCTCACGGCAATGCCAGGTCCTTAACCCAATGAGTGAGGCCAGGGATCAAACCCAAGTCCTCATGGATACTAGTTGGGGTCATTAACTGTTGAGCCACAATGGGAACTCTGGCAATAATTTAATTTCTGTGAGCAACATGTCAGCTCCATGAAGGCAGAGAGGTTAGTCTTGTTCAATGACGAATCCTGAGGGCCTGGAACAGTGCCTGACAGGGACAAAATAGGTGCTTAATCAATATTTGTAGAATGAATGAATGAATGAATGAATGAATATACTTCAGTCACTTTGATGGAACCGTGAGAATTGTTGCCAAAGTCTGATGTATGGGGGCCATCGGGGAGCAGTAAGATGTTAGGCAGGGCTGAGGGGCAGTAACTCTTACCAAAGCTGTGGTTGGGGCCAGATTAGCCCCTCCCTGGTAACAGGTGCAGCCTTATCAGAGGAGCCTTCTAGAGACCTCTTGCTTTGACTCAAGGGAATGACCAGGAGCAGGAGGCTGAATAAGGTCCTGTGATCTTCACAGGGGACATGGGAGGTGTCACCAGGCCCCACTGCCTCAGCCCAGTTTCCAAAAAGGCTTTAGTTCCCTGGAGAATGGGTGGGAATGTCCACCTGCTTTTTCTCCTACGGGACAAGAAACACTCAGAAGACATGTTGCCTCCTGATGTTTGCCAGGCCTTTTAGCATCAGTTACTCATTTAGGTCTCTGTTTGGCAGGTGAGCACACTGCAGCTGAGAGATCAAGCTTTTTGGGGACAAGTGGGAGAGTGTCCATACCCCCAGGCCCAGCCCACGCAAGAGCCTGGCTGGGGCTAGGCTGGGCTGGGGTGAGCCTGTAGTGGCCTGAATAATGGCACCCAAAGATATGTCCGTGTGCAGGAACCTGTGAGTGTGACCTTATTTGAGAAGGGTCTTTGTAGATGTAATTAAGGGTCTCAAGATGAGGTCATCCCAGATGACCCAGGTGGGCCCTAAATACACAGTCGAGCATCTTTGTAAGAGGCATGCAGAGAACAGATGTGGGGAGAAGAGGAGGCTGTGGAGAGACAGGCGGGAAGCAGCCACAGACAAGGAACAGCTGGAGCCACCAGAAGCCAGGAGAGCATGGAAGTCTTCCCCCCAGAGCCTTCACAGGGAATGGGCCCTGGCAGACACCTTGGCTTTGGGTTTCTGAACCATGAGAGAATCGGTTTCTGTTGTTTTAAGCCACCAGGTTTGTGGTGATTTCTTAGAGCGGCCCTGGAAAACACAGACTCTAAATGGTACCCCACACTTAGCATGGCCTCCCCTCAGAACCAGGAGGGAAACTGAGGCCAGCACCCAGGCAGAGGGGACAGTAAGAGGCTGTGGCAGATGTGGGTGACAACCCAGCCCATAGACTTCTCACTCTCCAGCCTGGTGGGAGAAGGTCCAAGGCCTCCAGTGTCCACCCTTCTCTGTACAGGGAAGAAACTCCTGAGTAGTCTGAGCCAATCACAGTGAGCCTTGTCTCCTTTGCCAGTGATTGGTTTTGGGGTGGGCATGCGATCTCGTGCTGTCCAATGAGATGTGAAAGGTTTCCTGGCTTCTAAAAAGGGGTGTAGGGAAAGAGGGTCCCTCATTCTCTCATGGGCTTATTGGGGCGTGGATGGAGCCTCAGTAGCTACCTTGTGACCATGTGGACAGTGAACTGTCTCACTGAGGATGGCCAAAGGCAAAGAGAGAAAGGAAAGTACCTGACTCCCAGTGATGCTGTCTAGCAGTTGATAATCAGCCCAAGAGCTGTCCTGCCCCTGTGCTTCTCGTAGTGGTGATAATAAATTCCTTCTTGTTGAGATTGTTTTGAGTTAGAGATTTCTCCACTTGTAGTCAAAGCATCTCCATGCAGTGGTTTTCAAATGTTGTTTTTACCAAATCTCATAGTGAAAACATTTTATACTAGAATCTGGGACACAGAGTCATGTGGGAAACTGAAACAGTTTACAAGATAGTACATGAGACACAGTCTGGTATTTAACACATTCTGGTTTTTATTTTTGCTTAATAAAATTAAGCCTGATTGGGACCAGATTGCTGGTCACAATCTAGCATGTTGATTTCATGACCTACCAATGGTCATGACACACAAGTTGAAAAACACTATTCCGAAAATGTACAGAAATAGGTGCCAAAGAAAGAGAGAGAGAGAGAGGGAGAGAGAGAAAAAATTAGAGGGAAAGAGTCAAGCAACCCTGAGGAAGCAAAGTCGCACAGACCTGGCCTCAGACCCTGAGATGTTACAGACATCACAGGTGGCTTAGGCATCAAGAGAGAGATGGAGGAGGAGAAGCAGGGAGACAGATGAACGGGAAGAGCCACACAATCAGAACCACTCACCCACAGACACCGATGTGACCCTTGGGAAGGGCAGAGAGGGAGAGAAATCAAGTGGAAACACAGATGCCTGGGGATGAGCAGCTGGAGACAGAGAGACAGGAAATGAGCAGTGAGGTACAGCATAGAAACACCCATAGGCTGGGAACACACGGAGATCCTAAGACAGATCCAGACATGCGTGGCCAGCGGAGCAGAAGAGGACAGAGGTGGACCCGTGTGAGAGCAGTGGTCCTAGAGAACAGAGGCAATTTCAGGTCTGGGGTCAGTCACTAATTGGCCGTGTGGCCTTGGCTGAGGTCGTGTGCCGTGCCCTCGCCCTTGGCCTTTGTTTCAATTCTTTGGGAAATGGGGCCAACCATCTCTTTCATATAAGTGTGGAGGAATTCATAATGGGTGTATTGGGATGGTCCTGCCTCTGAAGAGCTGACCCCACGGACCCCTGCCCTTGGCCGGACAGAGAGTCTTCCGCACCCACGCGCCCAGGAGGTCCCCAGGGTCCCTCGCCCGAAGGTCCCCTCCCCCACTCCTCCACCCAAAGGAGGGAAACCCATTTCCCTGGGAACAGCTGTGTTTCCTCCACAAACAAATGTTCCCTTAAAACGTTTCTGAGGAAGAGCGGATGGTAATGAGCGCACATCTGGCCCATCGGCACACTTTCATTTTGGCAGCTCCAGAGCCCGCCAAGTGACTATTCCCTAATGTTCATCACGTCCCAGCACCTGCTATTCCCAATCAGGCTTGTACCACTACGCCTCAATTAAGAGCAAAGGCGGGGCTGAGCGAAGGAAGAGGGAGAAGCCCCCTTCCCCAACATCCCTCCGCTCTGCTCAAAAGCCGGAGAAGATCCGGGAACCAGCAAGGGCACCGGCTTCTGGATTTGCTCTCCCTCCCCCCTTCCTCCCTCCCTCCATCCCTCCCTTCCTTCACTTACTGTGCTGTGGCCTTCGGGGATGCAGATTTGGACACATCCTTGCCCCCAAGCTGCCCACAGACTCCTAGACAGACATACCTCCTCCCTATAATACGGAGGTTGGCAAACTTGTTTTGGAAAGGTAAGTATCTGGCTTTGCAGGGCACTGGGTCTGTGGCACAACTGTTCAACTCTACAGTCGTATCACAAGAGCAGCCGTGGACAATATGTCAATGAATGAGCGTAGTTGTGTTCTAATAGCGTTTTATTCATAAAAATGGTGGCAGGCTTTCGCGCTTGAGTCGTAGTTGGCTGACCCCTGCTAGACTCTAAAATCCAAAGTCTAGCATCTTGGGGTGTCTGCCCTTACTGTCGTCCCACCCACTGTATCCCATGAGCCCCACCTGCCCTCCCCCAGCTGCTGAGGAGCACAGCTCATTGGACCAGGGTGACACGTGACCCAAGCTTGGGTACTCCCTGACTTGGGAAATGGACTAAAAGGGTCAGCTTGTGTCTGGCACTGATCTCACTGGGAGCTGACTCTTGGTGTCTTATCTCTGCCCCCTGGATGGAAGAAGCAGAAAAGGCCAGGCTTCCGAGCATGCAGGTGAAGAAGCCAGGGTGGAAAGTGGCTGCCTGGGGTCCCAGTGCCCTTCCGGATTCTGTAGTGTCCCTTCCTGAGCCCTGACTGAGCCTTTTGTGTCCCCCCCCACCCCCCCCACCCCCCCGCTGGATCTTTACTAAAATGCCTGCTTTTCCGTTGATGATGGCTCAAACCGATCCCTGCTTCAACTAACTAAGCAAAGCATCCTGAACGCCCTTCTGCAGAAGTAGACCTTTCATGCGCTGATTTGGCCTCTGTGTCAGGGCTCATCCGTGGTAGATACAGACAGGCAGGGTCCCTTCCTTGACCTCCCGCAGCTGATAGGCAGCCTGCCCTCAGGGGAGATGGACCTCCTATTCCTCACCCGGCACAGCCTGTGGTGGACGATCGGGAGCCCATCGTCTCTCAAGGAGCAAGGGGCATGGGTGAGGGATGGAAGACTCTGAGGGCCTTGGCAGCAGAGGGGCTGTTTTCAGGCCTTAAAGAATGTGTTGTCACTGGGCAGAAAAATAGGGGAGATGGCATGAGTCCAGAGTAGCATTTTCCAAATCAGGCTCATAGAACTCAGTCCCAGGAGGGGTCTGATGGTACCCACTCTCCCGTCCTTCCTCACCCAGACACCTCCACTTCCAAGTGCGTGATCATGTGCCCCTTAAACTTACTCAGCCTTCCAGGTGCCCTTGCGGCTACGGTGTTCATGTGACCTGCTTCTGGCTGATGGGATGTTAGCAGAAGTTTGCTGGGGGAGCTTCTAGGATATAAAGGTTCAGCTCACCTTGGCTCTTTGCCTTTCCCCTTCTTCCTGCTTGGAATGGAGCTGTGGTGCCTGAAAGGGCAGCAGTCATTTTGCAGCCATGGGGGTGGAAGCTAAGTGTTAAGGATGGCAGAGCAGAAAGCTGGAAGGAACCTGGGTCAGAGCCCTCTCACTTCAGCCCTGAACCGCCTATTTCTGTACCGGGTTCCAGCCACTCTTGCGGAGCTAGTTCTCATACTTGCAGCTCAGCACAGTCCTAACTAATGCAACATTTTGAGGTAAAAGGGGACTGGGGACCAAGTGAGTTTGAGTAGACCTGTTTCCACTGTCAGAGATTCGAAAAATATCTTAAGATTATTACAGCCTCTGAGATGTCTTAATGTAAAGATGATTATCTAACCCAATGCTTCCCGAAATATTTGTGCATCAACATTCCCCCCCACAACACACCCCTTTTCAGGGCACTGGTGGACAACCCATGGAACACACTTTGGGAAACAAACAGCAGAAGAGAGAGTATAGGCTTTAGAGTCAAGGGAGAGCTGGGTTGAATGCTGTGCAGCTTTAGGCATGTCACTTAACTTCTCTGAGCCTGAGATCCCTACGCCGGAAGAGGGAGGGTCATATAAAGATAATCGCTATAAAGCACTGTGCCTGGTTCCTGCTCAGTCATCAGCAATTCTCATTAACAGTGGATCGTGGTTTGGAAAGAATACGGCATTAGAGATGGAAGCTCCTGGCTTGAGGAATCATTGTACCTCTCTTTTCTGAGACCCTGGGCAAGTGACTTCACTTCTCAGAGACTCCTTGTTCTGAACAGTCGTGTGGAGATTATGATGTCCACTTGGGGGAGAGGAAGGATATGGAGGTCTGTCACAGAGAAGGCTCACCCAAAGTCAGAGGCGTTTTCTGAGCTAGGCCTTTGCGCGAGACCCTGCGCCAGTTCACGGCCAGCTCCACCCCATCCCCACCCCAGAAGGCTGCACATACACACAGGGCCTTTTGGTTCAGGAAGCCCTGGGCGGGATGGTTTGGCATTGACGTTTTGTCAGGTGTCTGCCTTGCCTCCCAGCCCAGCTCTTCATCTTCCTCAGGGGTTACCAGTGGGCCCCCTGGGAACTCCCCAGGGCAGACCCCTCGCTCCAGCCCACCTTGTCACCCAAGCCTACAGATCTCCCTGCAAAACCGCATCTGTGTGGTAGAGTCTTGATGCTGCCTTGGTTGCCCTGGGCAAATCACTGCCCCCGTGTGCCTCTGTTTCCTCCCCTGTAAAACGAGGGGTTTGCAATGGATGATCCCCAGTGGAGATGAGAAGCTGATAGGACTTGCTCCCCAGGGTTGCAAGGAACACTGAGAAAAAAGCATATCTGAGAGCATGTTTGTAATTGACAGCATGCAGCACTCATTGGTCACTACTGTTATCTTTTGTCGTCCCCGGCTTCTCTCTCCTGGGGTCTTTCGTTGTCCTTAGGTGCCCTCTCTCCACTTCAGAGCCCAGAACTTCGCTTTTCCTTTAACATTTATGGGCTTCTAACTGCAACCAGCTGCTTCCCCCGCCCCGCTAACTCCAACGCTCCCAGACCCACCCTCCGCCCAGACCTCCTCTCCTTGGTTCCCTGGCCTTCACTCTCATGGGCCCCGCACAGAGACCAGCCACCACTCTTTCCCCTGGAAGACTTGCAAGCCTCACTGCCTTCAGCAGGCCCGCCAGCCAGTCCCAGAGCGCCTTTTCTTGCTTTAACCCTACTTGGTGCTCTATGGTATGTGAACCATGGAGCCTTCTGCGTGGGGGTTGGGCTCTTCCTGTCAAAGCAGTCCTGCCCACAGGCCACGGAGGCAGCTACCATCCAGTTCATCCTGGGCAGATTCCTGAGTCCAGAGCTTGGGGAGAAACGCACCAAAGCTTCCTGGCCACCGCGCAGTGGGGGCTGGGCTCACCCTTGGATAGGATCATGGACTCTTGTCTCAGCTCTTTCCACCCAACCCAGGACTGCCCACACGGGCCATGGGGCAAAGGTAAACTTTTTCCAATTGGCTGATTCCATGGGGAAGGTCGGCCATGGGGCGTGTTTGGGGGCAGCAAGGGGTTGGCAGGAGACAGGAGCGTTGGACTTTGGCTTCTTGCCAGGAAGAGAATACAGGAGGCCCAGTGAGCAGACCCAGCTCTGAGAAAACCCTCAGGCTCCCAGAAGCCTGTCTGTAGGCCGGGCCGGCTCTGCAGGGGCCTCCCCTGCTCTGACCTGCACCCGGGGTGGGGGCTGCAGAGAAGGAGGGCTCTGTGCAGGGTGGAGGGCCCTTCAGGAACAGGCAGAAAGCAGAGGAGAGAGAAGCTGGGAGCAATGGGAGGACGTGTCCCTAGGGCCCCACCCGGTGGCCCCTCTTCCTTTCTGGATGTCGGAGCCGGAGGCTCGGCCATGTCCTCACCACCACCCACCCCCAGGCCGTCTGGTTTGGTTCCAGACCCTGGGTGGGGGGTGGCAGGGGCCCACAGGCTGCCTGTGTCTGTGTCTAATGTGGGAGGGGCAGGTGGCAGGTAGGGATGGAGCGCAGCTGCCAGACTACGTTCTCAAGCAGAGGCCCCCGGGTTGTGGCTCTGGGTTGGATGGCAACTTGGTACCCGTGCTCCCCCCTTAAAGCTCAGAACTGCCTTTCCCAGAATCCCCTCCCCTGCAGGTTTTGAGTTGGTAAGATTTGCTAGATGGATGTGACTCGGAGCCGGCGTTACAGTGGTTGTGGCTTAGGCCTGGCAGCTGCAGCTCCAATTCGATCTCTAGCCTGGGAACTTCCAAAAGCCACAGAGATGGTCCTAAAAAGCAAAAAAAAAAAAAAAAAAAAAGGGAAATTCTGGGCCCTCCTCCAGAAGAGATGGAGAGAGATGCTGTTATTTTCTCTCAGCATAAAAATATGATATTTAATATTGTTTTCAATAAATCACCTGTAACATAACTGCTCAGGATCCTGGGGCAGAAATCCAGGTAGGTGGGCCCCAGGGGCCCAAGTGGTTAGGTTACAGATGGTTCATTTAATTCCCTGCTAGCCAGTGCTCAGCCACTTAAGATGGGCTTAGCTCCCAACTCAGACCAGTATTTGCTTTTTGTGGTCTGCTAAGGGTGACGCCACCATGAGTTTGCACCCATTTTTCCTACAAGCATCACAGAGCGGAAGGGACGAGGAGAAACCACAAAGGCTCAGAATCCTGAAGGCTTTCAAAAATCCATTAAGAAGGAGTTTCCGTCGTGACTCAGTGGAAACAAATCCAACTAGGAACCATGAGATTGCGGGTTCTGTCCCTGGCCTTGCCCAGTGAGTTAAGGATCTGGTGTTGCCATGAACTGTGGTGTAGATTGCAGACGTGGCTGGAATCTGATGTTGTTGTGGTTGTGGTATAGGCTGGCAGCTGTAGCTCTGATTGGATCCGTAGCCTGGGAACCTTCATATGCCTCGGGTGCGGCCCTAAAAAAGAAAAAAAAAATCCATTAAGAAGTGAGCCCACTGGTGGCAAGTGGCTGTATATCATCCATTTGGTAGTGACCAAATGATCATTCCAACTAGGATGCTGGAGTGTGTGTGTGTGTGTGTGGTCATTAGTAATTATTCCTGGCACCAGGTGGGTGTAAATCAGGCTTTTCCCAGGCAGCCTTGGACATGTGGTCGCTCATTAATTGGAAACTAAGATCTATTATTTTTATCTAATTAGTTCCCGTGAAAGTTTGGGCAAGTTCATGGTCTCCGATGCAGAAATAAAGAAATGGTTTGAGGAGTTCCCGTTGTGGCTCAGCAGTAACAAACCTGACTAGTGTCCATGAGGAGGCAGGTTAAGGATCCGGTGTTGCCACGAGCTTTGGTGTAGGTCGCAGAAGTGACTTGGATCTGGTGTTGCTGGGGCTGTGGTGTAGGCTGGAAACTGCAGCTCCCCAAGGCCAGGGGGGCCAAGAGGAGCAGCTCCAGGCCTTCCAGCTGGGCTCCATCCTTTACAGCCTTTGTCACTGACCCAGCCCCTCATCATACCAGTTAACAGCTCCATCTTTCTAGAGAACCATCAAGGAGTCTAATCTTAAAGACAGTTAGCAGCATCAGGGCCAGAAAAGGACACTTCTGGAACTTTGAAGGCAGAAGACACAGTTATCTTTATGGTCTAGGTGAGGAGAAACCCTGGCCTGAGACAGGACTGGATAAGATGACCTCTGAGGACACGGAGAGCTGGCAAAGAGTAAAATTCCAAACTCCACCCGGTGGGGAGTGCTGCGTTGTACTATAAAAACCACAAGAGGGTGCCCTCGCACCAACAAAAACAGATGCCTTAAAAAGTTCCCCCATAGCTGCCCAGCTAAGCAAGGCCTATCACTTTTTGTTACTTGTTTGCTTTCATTTTTAATATTTTTTTCATTTTGAAACAATGTCGTAGATAAAGAAAAGTTGCAAGTACAGTATATGTAGTTTTTTCCACTGAACCATTACGAATAAGTTGCTACATTACGAATAAGTTGCTGACAGAATTCCCCAAGGCCACCAAGTTCTTGAATGTGTATTTCCCTTAAACCTCTACACTAACCTCACTATAGCTATCAAAACCAGAAAATTAACATTGAAACATCACTGTCACATAATCTGCAGGCCCCTTTCATGTTTGCCAGGATATTCTTTGTAGCAAAATACCCAGAACAGAAACATGCTTGCATTTAGTTATCAAGTCTCTCCTGTAGTTCTTTGACTTTTAGGCCCTGGACACTGTTGTCCTGCAAATGAGGGTTGTGTGATGTTTCTCATGACTAGATTCGAGTCCTGCATCTTTGGCAGGAGTTCTGTGCTCTTCTGTGATGTTCTCTTCTCATGTCATCTTACCAGGTGGGGCAGATTTCGATTTGTCCCACTCCTGATGACATTCACTTTGATCACTTGATTAGGGTGGTGTCTCCCAGACTTCTCCATTGCAACGTCACTCTTTTGCTGTGGGTAACTGATAAGTATTTTGTGGGAAGTACTTTGACATCATGTACCTATGCGGTTCCGTTTATTCGTTTATTTGTATGGGTATGGACTCGGGGTTCCTTATTCTGCTCAATGGGTTATAATCTGTTACCAACATTATATACTTTGGTGCTCAAATTATCCCAGATTTGCCTAGTGGGGGTCCTTTGGGGTGGCACCTGTGTCCTTTTGGCATGTCCCCTTCATACTTTGAGCACTTCCTCATTTTCTGGCATCGTGAGCAGTTTCAGGCTTATCTGGTACCTTCTCTGCCACAGACCTGGTATCAGTCATTTCTCCAAGGAGGCCTGGGCCCCAAAGTAGAAAAGCCAAGATCTGGGTGCTAGGTGTACTTAGTTTTCTTAAGATGCTGCGGCTCCCAAGCCCTCTCAGTGCTTGGAGCTAGGGGATATGTGTGTATTTATACCCATATATCAATACCTACGTGTTTACATCCATCCATCCCTCCATTTCTCTGTCTATCCATCCATTGCTCCATCCCTCCCTCCCTCCCTCCCTCCATCAGCTTAACCCAAAACTTCCCATTCCAGTCACCACCACAGTTCCATCTCATTCTCTCCCTTCCCGTGTTTGTACCTCTCATTTCTGATGGTAAGGAACCTGCCTCCCATTATCTCTAATATATTTACTTATCTGATTAATCTTCCTCAACATAATCAATCTCCCACCTCTGCCAACCCCCACCCCAAATGCCCCCCTCGTCCCACCCAGGTCCCTGCAGCCAGCCCCCTTCATAGGGCTGCTGCCCTCCCCTACTCACCAGGCTGCCCCTTTGTGGGGGGGTACCCACCTACACCTTACATGGTTTTCAACACTGTGCAGCCACCATCCCCACACTGGTGCCCTCCTCACACACAGGCTCCAACCCCTCTCTCTCCAGGCTACCCGAGTCCTCCAGCCCCAAGAGGATACCTGTTATGCAGCTCCGCCTAGTAGCAGGGGAGAGGAGGATGAAGAGCTACTCATATCTAATTAACTGTTCTTTTTTGATAGTATCCTGTTTTTGTTTCATGATTGTAATCTCATCTTCCATATTTCATTTCTGAGGGTCCTAATGACAGCTTTTGCTTGTTTGTCTTGCAGTTTCTTCTTTTTTTTTTTTCTTTTTAGGGCCTCACCTGCAGCATGTGGAAGTTCCCAGGCTAGGGGTCGAATCGGAGCTACAACTGCTGGTCTACACCACAGCCACAGCAACACCAGGTCTGAGCCACATCTGCGAGCTACACCATAGCTCAACACCACAGCTCACAGCAGTGCCGGATTCTTAACACACAGAGCAATGTCAGAGATTGAACCCGCGTCCTCATGGATAGTAGTTGGTTTTTTTAACTGCTGAGGTCCTATTTTGCAGTTTCTTCTAACTGCAGAGTCTGATTCCTCCCAGGTTGCTTTTTTGCTTGTTTAGTAGGTACAGGGAGGTCCTCAAGTCAGGGGCTCTCTTCAGTGTCCGGGAATCCCCGGCCGCAGGCTCACATGTCATGCTGAAGAACTAACTGGAAGCTCTGAGCGCTCGTCAACTGTAAGAGTCTCCATCGATGGGCCACTGGGTCGTTTGGTTGGGGAACTCCTAGTGTCTGGACTTTTAGGCCACTCTTCTTGAGAAGCTCAGATTCTGCAGAAAAGACTTTTCCAGTCTCTGCCTGGAGGTGGAAGCCTGGCTGCCAGGGCTCTGGGGGCTGAGTGGGGGTGGGGGAGGCTAATGTGATGAATTCAGTTCTCCAGCAGGTGGAACGGGCCCTGTGCTCCACTTCTGCTGGTGCTGACCCAGCAAGAGACCCTCCTCTGTTACCCGCTCGAGAAAAGAGCCCAGCTGTTTAGAGATGGAGAGAGGGAAGCCAGGTCTGTCTTCTTCTTATACTTTCCCTCAGTGGTCCCAAGTTAGCCACTTTGCTCACTGCCCCTGCAGAGCTTCCGGGCCTCCAGGTCCTGAGCCTTCTGCATAGTCTGCAGGGCGAGCCATGCCAGTGCTTGGCTTTCCCCGTGACTGTGTAGCTGCTCCATTTTCTTGGGTTTCTGTCTTCCAGTGTTTTGTTGCCGTTGTTTTTTCTCCTGTCCTCACAATCTTGATACCTTTTTTTTTTTAAGTCACCCTTGGAGTTCATGTTGCGGCGCAGCAGTTAACGAATCTGACTAGGAACCATGAGGTTGCAGTTTCGATCCCTGGCTTTGCTCTGTGGGTTAAGGATCCAGCGTTGCTGTGGCTGTGGTGAAGGTTGCAGATGCGGCTCGAATCAGGCGTTGCTGTGGCTGTGGCGCAGGCCGGCAGCTACAGCTCTGATTTCGACCCCTGACCTGGGAACCTCCATATGCCACAAGTGCGGCCCTTAAAAAAAAAAAGGTTACCCTTTCTGGTTTTTGTGGTGAGGACTGAGGAGGCAACAGAAGGAGATGTGGTGTCTAATCTGCTGTCTTGACCCACTTCCCTCCCACACCCACAACCGACTGACATTGGGGTTGTCATCTGTGTCCATACCAGCTCCCCCACTGGACTGTGAGGCTCCAGCTGGACATCTGAGAGAAATTCAGTACAGCCTGGATGGACAGATATGTCCTTTCTGCACAGGATCTGGCCTAGAGGGGGTCTGTGACATCTTGCCATCCATCATTCACGCAGTACTCTGCAGATCAGAGCATCCCCACCAGGGCTTTGACCCCAAGGGCCTGTTGACCTCATCCTGTCCCTTGAAGTGTCTTCAGGCAGCTCTAGGCTCTTTCTGGACCCTGGGCAGTTCCTCTCAGGGACAGGATGGTGCTGAAGAACGGCCTTGCAATGGTCATGACCATCAGCTCCCAGCCCTGCTGCTCCCTTGCACGCCCATGCCGGCTGGTGTCAGATGGGGGTGATGAATACTCTTTTCCTCCCATTCCCAGCTGTTTCTCAGCACCCACGGACCATATGACTGGCTCTTGCTTATGATTTATAGACAAAAATGATATGTTTAACTTCTGAGCTTAATGGTGTAATCACTGATGTAAGACCCTATGGAGCCTTCTTCCCTTTGCTGCCGTGGTCACTAGTATTTCTCATAGTGGCTGCTCTGCCATTCTGGGTCTCAGGGAAGAATGAGGATGAGGTGGAACAGAAGTCCCAGCCAACTGGCAAGGTCATAAGTGAGAGACAAACCTGTGATAGGCCGTGGAAAGGTGAGGGGCTCTTTGTTACTGCAGCACAACCGAGCTTCCCTGACTGATGCACCTCAGAGAGTTGTGAGTATTGTGTGGTCACCTCTGTGAATGTGCACGGGGTCTGCATGACACTCAGCAGGTACTCAGTAAACAGGATCTCTTTGGTGACTCAGGGAGGCCTGAGAGAGACCATATGACTTAGGCAGCCTGTTCTACATCCAGACACAAGAGACAAAGGTCCCTAAGAGGGTCAACATGGCTACCCTCGGGGGCAAATGGATATATAATTATCTAGTTCCCAATTTAGTACACTGAGCCTGGGGCAGGCCCAGGGCCAGTGCTCATGATGTGAAGACAGGGCTGGCTGGTGTCACAGACACAGGGGACCATCTCACATGATGAAACAAATGACAGGAGGTCAGAGCAGTAGTTCTGACACTTTGGGGTGCTGGAGGCCCCTTGGAGACTCCACTGAGGGCTGTGAACCTTCTTTCTGGGAAGTCACACATGAGCATCTGTACACACACCCACACATTTTGCATACACTTTCAGGGGGTTCCAGACCCAGGTTAAAATGCCTGTGCTGGGGAAGCCCAGAGGGCTGTGCAGCTGCTGGCCACCTAGCCACATGTGGCCTTGGGGAAGTGTGTTTATGCAGAAGCCACCAGAACTAAGTGGCCACAGAGCCTGGTCCCTGTCCCAGGAGCCTTCTGTCTTGGCCCCACCACCCAGTTAAAGAGAAGTGGCTCCTGGGAATATGAGTCCTGGCTTGAGTTTTGGGGTGAATTCAAAGGTGAGAGCTAAGCGAGGCCAATACATGGGGAAGAATCAGCTCAAATTCATGCACTACTTGTCAGTCTAAAAAGTGCCTGAGTCTCTGTGTGCTCAGTTTGGAGCTGGCTGGGGAGCGGGCAGATCAGCTGCCGAGAACCCCACTCGTGGGGGTAGAAACCCAGGCCCAGAGTGGGGAGCAATTTCCTCAACTTGGTTCAATTGGACCCAACTTTCCTGACCGGCTCCTGCGTGTCCAGCCCTGTAGCAGGGACCAGATGTGTAAGCGGTAAATCGACAACAGGGATGAGTGTGGAGCGGGTTTGATGATGTCTCTGCTTCCAGCCCTGGGCCCACCAGCGTGGTCCCTCTGGGAGGAAGGGAGACGATGCTCACCGAGTCAAAGGATGGGCAGAGGGAAGGTATTTCTGGCAGGAGGAACAGCAGAAGCGAGAGCACAGAGGTGGGCCGCGTGTGAGCAGGAGAGGGCAGGTGAGGACCCAGATTGTGGTGCCTGCCGGGCAGTGGAAGCTGCTGTGGCTGCAGATGCCCAGGTGTGTGGCAGTCTCAACATCTGATCTAGAGCCTTGGGGCAGGGCATCCCCACCGCTCCCCGAGCAGGGCCATAGCCAGGTGCTTGCATTTGATCCCACGTCCCATTCTTGTGACCCCGTTGTTTCTGCGGTGCCCCTTCCCACCTGTGACTGCATTTTCACATGTCTCCTCATTCTGGCATCATCATGAACAGAGAATAGGACCTGGGGACCTGGAATGAAGCCCAGGCTCTGCCGTGAGCTGGCCATGTGACTCTGGACTTCAGTTTCCTCATCTGTAAAATGGGCTGAGAAGCACTCGCCCTACCTACCCCACAGGAGTCCTGTGAGGCTCGAATATGACTGTGGGTGCAAAAGGCCCTTCCAAACTCGGCAGCCCTTTAAGAATTAAATCTTACCCTTCCTAGGGAGCTAGGCAGGGCAGATAATTTTATCCCCATTTCACAGATGAGGAAACTGAGGCAGAGAGAGATTAAGTGGCTAACCCAAGGCCCCACAAGCCGTGAATGGCAGAGCCAGGGTCACAACCCTGTGAGTCTGAAATTAGTCTCTGCACCACTGAGGCATGGGTCCCTCCAAAACCCCCTCTGAAAAGAAAATTCCTGTGGATTCCACCCTACAGGAAAGGACTTCTTCAGGCTTTGCGGTCCGCTGTTCAAGAAGCAAATGAGCAGGTCAGGTGACATCACCCAGGTGTACAGGCAGGAGGATGAGGCTCCATCCATCCCCCTCTGGAAGCTGGAATCTGACAAGATGTGGCAGAAATGGTTAATGTGGCTGCACATGCTAGCAGGGTCAAGCCCTTGCTGGTCACGAAAGGGACTCTGCCCTCAACACCATGTGCCAGGGAGCTGGGTGACTCATGGCACCCTGGGTGTGTGGTTGTTAAATATGTCATCCCTCCATCTGCTCCCCAAACTCAGCCCCTGAGCAGCCACCTGTGACTAAGCCGCCTTAGTCAACAAGCAAGTCGACATGCTGGGGGCATGTGGTGGGTGAAAGCTGTCGAGGATATCGGGGGGCTGTGTGTTTTTCTTGGCACCAGGACCAGGGTGACTAAGAGCGGCAGGCATAACCATAAGAACAACCCCACCTACTTATGCAGCCTAGATAGTCTTCGAAACCTTTTTGTGATGGTGCTGATCCCTGCAGCTGTTTTGTAATCAAGGGAGGACAGAACTGTTCACAGATAGTACAGAACTGTACAGAGATAGTAAACCACCTGTGCTGAGGCCACTCTCCTCCATTCCCTTTCTCAGGGCAGACATCATTAATCAATCACATCACTCTTCCCAGTTCTGAATCTTTCTCGCCACAGCCCTTCAGGGAGCCACTACCAATTGATTGATGATTGCCATCCCTGATGTAGTGGATGGAGGTCAGTGACATGCACAGCTGCATGACCTGGGGCAATTCTTTTCCATTTTCCCATCTGAAAAACAGAAAGGTAGACTAGAAGTTCCGTGTTTCTGTGAAAAGTTCTCAGCTCCCTTCAATGCCCTTGTAGCTCCATCTCGTGTTAACCTCGGCCAGGACCCATAGAGGTCTCCTCTGGGCTTCAATATCATGTGGAAACTCGCCGGCAGGCTCTCCTGAAGTTCTCAGCTCGAGAACTTATAAAAAGTCTCTGCAGCTTTCCCAGGAGAGTCCAGCTTCTGGCCCTTCTGCTCATCACCAAACCCAATTTCCAGACTCCTCCTCGCTCCCCTTAGGTTTCAGCCAAGGTGAAGATGTGTCTGTCCCTGTGTGGCCCACACTGTCCCACCCCGAGCTTTTGCCCGTGTGCCTCCCTCTGCCTGGGGGTGCCTGCCCTCCCTCCGCTCTGCATATCGACTTTCTGTCTTCAGAGGCCACCTTAGTTTGTGCTCCCTCCCCCTCGATGGCCTCAGAGATTCCCCACAATAAGGGATGCTGTCTGCCTCCTGTACATTTTAGTGTGTCGTATTTCTTATTCTCTGCCCACGTGCCTATCCCTGCCCCTTCCTCAACCTTCTGACTCACGGTCTTAGGGAATTCCAGGTGACTCACTGCCAGCACTCTGTGCAACATGCAGGAGTGTTCCCTGGTCTGTCCCCTTTCCGTCCAAATAGAAATCATGAGGAAGGCACTTGCTGAGACCTGCTATGTGTATGATGCCGGGGCGGGGGGCACCTGGGGCTCTTGGTGCCCTTGCTCAGTTGTTCTTTCCCCCTAGGGAGGGGTGCAGGCATCAGAGAGGTAGGCTGCACCCTGATGAGGTTAGGGAGGGAGATGAGGAAGACAGGCCAACCGGGAAATAAGGCTCCTCCCCTCTCCCCCTACTCCAGGAACCCTCATGTTCTGTGCATAGTGTACTGAGTGCTTCCTGACACACAGGGAAGACCTGGTCTCTGTGCTGACTGTGGGGACCAGACACTCACAGGCCTCTGTGCTTGTGCTCAGGGTGTTGCTACCATTTGGAGTGTACTTCTATTCCCCCACTCCCAGCGTGGCCTGTAATCCTCCCAGATCAGCACCACCTCCTCCAGGAAGGCCTCCCTGATGACCCCACCTGGCCATGACCTCGGCCCACAGGCTCCCTTAGTCCTTTAACCATGTCTGAGATGGAGTGTTCATCCAGCCCCACTTTGCCTGCAGTCACTCGTGCTCAGGGGGCGCCACCTGCTTCTACTTCAGGGAGGTATTTGGGGGTACCCATGGTGGATGAGTACCCCCGAAAGACCTGTCTTCCTCCGTGAGAGGCAGCGATCACAGCCCCTCTTTCGTGGGGTCGTTGCGATAGTAAGTGGCAGAGTGAGGGAAAGTACTGGGACACAGTGAACCCTCGGCATACGGTGATTTATATAAATGGTGAGATTTTGAGTGTCTAGGGTGTATACTTTGTTTTTGAGATGGAGGGAGGGGAAGAGAGGCAGGGGGTCCTGCTGGCACCCCCTGAGGTGAGGTGCTCTTCCCCACCCACCCGCCTGTCAGAGCAGGTCAGGAAGCCCAAAGCCCCAGCTCCCCAGAACTGCAAGGGAGCCCCCAAAGGACCCTACCCCTCAGCCAGTTCCTCCTCCCCATACAGTGGCTGAAGGGGAGCAGGGCCACCCAGCGCCTGAGTCTTCAGCTCAGAGCTCTCTTCTCAGCCCAAGGAGAAAGCCCCTCGATGCCCACTCCCTCTGGATGTGGCTCTCAAGCTTGCTCCATTTCCTCTGTCCCAGGGGAGTTCACCCAACCATGGGAAGCTCTCAGTACCGAGGAAACCTCGGCCAGTTGTCAGCAGGCAATTTAGAAGTGATAAATTCTCGGGAGCAGTGCTGGAAAATGCGTCCCAGTTCAGCCCTGGGTCTCACCTGGCACGTCCAGTGGAAATCGATTCTCTAACTTGCTGTGAACCCTCCAGGAGAGGAAGCCAGGAGGCCATGGCCCAGGCGGGTTAGGGTTCAGGTGAAAGCCAGGACAAGTCCAGGTGGTGTTCTGTTTGCATGGTGACAGTAATAATCTGTGGTAACAACAATAATCGTAATAATTTGGTGGGGGAGGTTTAGGGCCGCACCCATGGTATTTGGAGGTGCCCAGGCTAGGGCTCAAACTGGAGCTACAGCTGCTGAGCTACACCACAGCCTCAGCAATGCAGGATCCAAGCCGCGTCTGCGACCTACACCACCGCTCACGGCAATGCCGGATCCTTAACCTGCCGAGTGAGGCCAGGGACCGAACCTGCAACCTCATGGTTCCTAGTCGGATTCATTTCCACTGTGCCACGACAGAAACTCCATCATAATAATTTCTTAAGAAAGCTAATAATCACTGTGCACTTGCTGTGGGTCACAACGTTGTTCTAAGCTTTGACATAGATTATCTTCCTCAGTCTTTACCATGACAATAGTAGACACTGTTATTTTACAGAGGAGGAAACTGAGTCTCAGAGAAGGGAAACCGAAGCCACAAGCTAAGTGGAGGGTTGAGATGTCACAACCTGCTTCTCAGGCCCTCTATACACCTCGTGGGCCCAAGATAAGAACCACTGGCCCAGAAAATTCTTCTGGGTGTCAGATGAACAGTGTGTGCAAAGTCACCCACCAAACTGTACACGGATAAAATAGCAGCCTCCTTCTCTAGAACCAAACACACAGCCAACCCTCTTTTCCTTCAAGAACAGCCAGAAGGGTCACACCTTCCCAGAGGAGGCCAGTGGAGGGGCTCTTTCACTGAGAACAGCTTTAGGGCAGAAGCAACAAGGTGAGCTGGGCCCAGCCTGGACTTGTCAAAATGGGTCAGAGTTGCTTTCACCTGGCTAGTACCGGTTTGATCTGGTCAGATTTAGCCAGAATCTACCTTAAAAGGTCTATATTGATGTGATCCCATCAGATCACATTGGAACCTGTTTTCATCCCAGTCTGGTCAGAGGTGGAATTAGCTAGAATGTGCTTAGACTGATTTAAAAGTGGTTTGAGCCTGTTGTGACTTCTTTCAAGTAGCCAAAACCTGTCTGGTGTGGTCACAACCCCAGGCTCTGGTTTATAACCAGAGACGCTTCAAGAACATATCAGAAGTTGGGGTTCAGTGGGATGAGATGTGGGGACATGGAGGGAGGGGGAGCTAGGCCTGGCCTTGCCTGGGGGTGGGGTGGGGGCTTGAAGGCCCAGCTGGAGTGTGTGTGATATCTCGTCCATATGCACGCTGCATATAACCCTTCAGAGTCTGCACAGACCACACGCCCATAAATCAATTAGCCTCTTGCCCAGTGATTAATGGGAGGGGAGCTCTCCTCACTTGTTCTGGGTAAATTATTGCATATGGAAGCACATCTTTGATTTTATGGGTTCTTGCTGGAGTGTGAAATTTCTTGGAGGAGGTTCCCTGAGGAACGTGGAGCTCCTGCAGGGCCCCCCTTTCCCCGTGCACGCGCGTACACACACACACACACACCACTCCCTGCTTCCTAGTCCCCTAACCTGCCACCACCCTTCATAACTTCACAGAGAGAAGGACTTTTAGAGCCCAGGAGGTAAGAGGGCTGGGAGGGGGGGCAGTTTCACTAGATCCAGGGCCAATTGTGCTTTTTTTTTTTTTTTTGTCTTTTTAGGGCTATACCCGCGGCATATGGAGGTTCCCAGGCTAGGGGTCGAATTGGAGCTACAGCTGTGGGCCTACGCCACAGACACAGCAACGCAGGATCCGAGCCACATCCTACACCACAGCTCTCGGCAACGCCGGATCCTTAACCCACTGATTGAGGCCAGGGATCAAACTGTTGTCCTCATGGATACCAGTCAGATTCCTTTCCACTGAGCCATGTCAGGAACTCCCAGCTGTGCTTTTAAACAACAAGGGTGATGGAGAAGGCGGAGACGCCAGAGCACAGAGACTAACTTGTTGATGCCCAGGACCAGGTCTGATGCTCAGTCCAGGCCAGCCTAGCGACAGGGAGCTGGGGCTAGAGAGGGGCCAGACCCCAGGAGGGGTTTCCTAAGAAGTCTTCAAAGCCATGGGTGGCTCCAGATGGGAGTCCAGAGTAGAAACCAGATGGTCAGAACGCTCATAGACCTGACTCTCATGTTCCCCTGAGTGGGAGGGGGCCCTGAGTGGGAGGGGCTCGCTTATGGCCACACCCCCAGGACCAGAAGCTGCTCCAGCCCCCAGTTCGGAGCACTGCCTCTCTCAGTAAGTGAAGTCTGTCTTTAGGGCTCTTCCATCCAGCCTGCCCACACCTGGAGCGCCAGCTGGATGGCTCTGAAAGGCCCCCCGGGGTTTAGGGGCTCAGATCCCCATGTGTTTAAGAGCACAGGCCCTGCAGGCTGCAGAGCCTGACAGATCTGGGTCTGAGTCTGTGACCCTGCATTACTAGCTGAGCCACCTCAGGCAAGTCTTTACCTCTCTGAGCCTCAGTTTACTTGTCCACAAAATGGGGCTGGAAGTCAGCTCATAGGACTGTTGGTAAGTTTAAACGAACTAATATGTGAAGCTTCTGGATGTAGTATCTAGCCATTCACTTAGTGATTAATCGGTAATACTAATTGTTAGTATTTATAATAATAACAGTTATTATTTTCATAAACCCTTGTTCTTGGTCACAGAGGCCCTGGACGAAGACTCTGAAGGCCTGGCTTAGAGAACCTGCTCAGCATTGTCTCCCTTGCTGTGTGGCCTCAGTTTGCCCATCTGTAAAGTCAGGTAAGTACCTCTGCTCTGCCTGGACCCCAAGATGGTTGTCAAATTCCAGAAATAGGTAAGTGCTTTGAAAACTTAACTATTCTGGTGGACACAGAGATGAGCGCCCACTTCCGCCTCTGGGATGCTGCCCGTGGGGGGTCAGTGGTCAGATGACCTTCAGCAGTCAGCACCTCTAGCTCGTCTCAGCTGCCTGAGGTCACGCCCTCCGGAGGGGCAGCCTGGGACTGAGCAAGCTGGGGGCATAAACACCTAGCCATGTGGGTTCACGTGTGACACCGATGGGCACCGGCTAGGGCTTCCCCATCAGACCTGCATGGAGGTCACCTCCCTCTGCCCACTCCGCCTTCCTCCCTTTTCCTCTCACATGTCTTGATCCTTCGTAACATCTTTTTTTTTAAGTTGACGTACAATACGGTGTAAGCTACAGGTGTATAACATAGTGATTCACAAATTCTAAAGTCTATGCTCCATTTATAGTTATTATAAAATGTCAACTATATTCCCTGTGTTGTACAGTATGTCCTTGTAGCTTTTTTTTTTCTTTTTAGGGCCGCACCCACAGCCTATGGAGGTTCCCAGGCTAGAGGTCTAACAGGAGCTGTAGCCGCCGGGCTTCGCCACAGCTACAGCAATGCGGGATCCGAGCCGCGTCTGCAACCTACACCACAGCTCACGGCAACGCCGGATCCTTAACCCACTGATGGGTTTGGATGCAAGACCGAACCCGCATCCCCATGGGTACTAGTCGTGTTCGTTACTGCTGAGCCAGGACGGGAACCCCCTTGAAGCTTATTTTATTCGTAATAGTTTGTCTCTCTGAATCCCCTACCCCTGTATTGCCCCTCCCACTTCCCTGTTCTGCCTGGTAACCCCTAATTAGTTCTCTATATCTGTGAGTTTTTTCTTTTTGTTATATTCACTCATTTGTTGTATTTTTTAGATTCGACATATGTACATATCATACAGTATTTGTTTCTGACTTATTTCACTTAGCATAATACCCTCCAGTTTCATCCATGTTGTTGCAAATTGGCAAATTTTTATTCTATTTAATGGCTGAATAATAGTCCTTTGTATATACACCACCTGTTTATCCATTAGGTTGCTTCCATATCTTGGCCATTGTAAATAATGCTGCTGTGAACACTGGGGTGCATGTATCTTTTCAAATTAGTAGAGTTATTTTTTTTTTCTTTTTCGGCTATAGAGCTAGGAGTAGAATTGCTGGGTCAATGTGGTAGTTCAGTTTTTAGCTTTATGAGAAACTACCATACTGTTTTCCACACCAGCTGCATCAATTTACATTCCTACCAACAGTGTAGAAGGGTTCCTTTTGCTCCACAACCTTGCCACCATTTATTATTTGTGGTCCTTTTGTTTTGTTTTTGTGCTCTTTTTGATGGTAGCCATCCTGACAGGTGTGAGACGATATCTCATCGAGGTTTTAATTTGCATTTCCCTGATGACTAGCAATGTTGAGTATCTTTTCAGGTGCCTGTTGGCTGGCTGTATGCTCTCTTCGAAAAAAATGGCTATCAGATCTTCTGCCCATTTTTCAATCAGGTCTTTTTTTTTTTTTTTTTTGATACTGAGTTGTGTGAACTATTTATAGAATTCGGACATTAACTCCTTTGTGGTTATAGCATTTTCGCGTATTTTCTCCCATTCACAGGCTGTCTTTTCATTTGTTCATAGTCTTTACAACATCTGGCACCTCAGACTTTACCTCCAACGGTTTTAGGGGAACCCGCTCTGCAAAAGCTATGTAATAAAAAGGTTTATCCTGCTAACACAACTACCCTTATTACATAGAGAAGGCAACTTTTTAGGGCCTGAATCTGCAAAAAAACAGGCTCTTTAACCCCTGGTTTAGACTTCTATAGATCTAGAAATATAGTTCAGTTTGGATGGAGACTCTCCCAGTAAGTGTTGTTAGAGTTGCAGGGAAGATAAAATGCAGAAATGGAGGTGAGAAGGTACATGCCGTAACTCACACCTCTTTCTAGAAGGCCCCTGAGGGATCCTCAGCTGTGAATATTTTATCTACAGCCGTGACCTGATTCTTGGTGGTCCACCAAGGCGCTGGTCAAACCGCTGACCTCTGCTGGTGGCGGTAGTATTTTCATATTTCACAGTGAAATGAAAAAAAATGATATGATATAGTGAATTTAGGGAAGTGATTATTCTGATCATAATTTTTGGCTATTAACATGACTACATAATGCTGATAACTGTAGAGTTTTTGAGAATATCTTGACTTGGCAAAAGAGCAAACACAAGAAGCTCTGCACCCTGGTAATCGAGGTCTGGGGACCACCAACAAGTCCCACATTACCCCGGTAGGCTCCCTCTGATCGCAGGGGAGGATTAGTTGACTGCTGACCTCAGCCCAGTGGGCAGGCTGGGCACTTTGGGCCCTGGCCATGTTCAGGACAGCTGATGGCTTGCTGATGGCCCTTCGTGTTGCCTTTGCCCCTCTGTAGATTGAGCTCTAGGTAGGGATGATCTCAGGTCCCATTGTGACTCTAAGATGCCCACAGTGATAGTTTCAGAGAATCCAAACAGGAAGGGCTGGGGGGGACAAGCCACCCTTAGGCACCTGCCCCTTTCCTCACGTCCCACCAGAGGGTTGATGAGAGCCAGGGTGGGTCAGCCATGCCCCCGAGATGAGCTGTGAGCCCCTACATCATCACTCCTGGACTAACTGCCATCCTGTCTGCCCGCCAGGTGCCTGCCTATGTGTCTCCTGGCTCTGGGGCCGCTGCTAAAGACATGTGGCAGCAGCTTTACGAAGCGTGGCTTGGAACAATTTTACACCTCATTTGATTTATGTTCTGGGATTCACTCCTCTCTCAGGCTCCCTCCCTCTGGAGAGGAAAAGCGTGTGTCATCTACCCTGGCTCTCCTTGCTCCCACAGAGCCAGCGCCTGGACCACGAGGGGCCAGCCTCAGACAGACCCGAGGTCCTGAGCCAACAGTGCCATGACCTGGCCCTGCCACCTGGACTTTCTCTCCCAGTGTCTCTGAGCCAGGACTGTGACCGAGGCTTTCACAGGTGGGCTCAGTGATGACCGGGAAAATCCTCACACTGTTGGAGAGAGACCCCTAGGCCCTTGAGTCCCTTCTGCAGGTCCCATTGCCAGTCTGTGGCAGACACCTGTCTCCCCTCTAGAGGGTGGAGTCAGCATGGGGAGTCACCGGGTCACCTGTGAGCAGGCCTTCCAGGCAATAGGACCCGCTGGACCGGATTCTTTGTCCAGGCAGGGACCTTGACCTAGACTGATAAATGGACCAGCTGAAAAACCTACTTGGTCCACCTCCCTTATTACACAGAGAGGGAAGGCCGGCTCAGAGAGGGAGAGTGATTCTCTGCAAGGCACACAGCCAGCAGGATACAAGACAGGGCTGGAACGCCGGCTTCACAATCCAGGATTTCATCACCTCCTCCCTAAGACACAAAATCATTTCTACAGTCGCATCCTCTCATTCATTCACTTTTGAATGAACGCCTCTCAGGAGCCCAGGTCGGTGTGAGGCTTGGAGGACACGCAGATGGACTAGACAGAGAAGCATCCAGGCTGTCACGGTCCAGCGGGGTGCAGCTGTGAAGGCAACATATTGGTCCCAGCAGTGGGCCCCCTCTGCATGTTTGGAGAATTACCCCTGTAGTAAATCCCGGTTGCGGGCCAAGGCTACTTGCCACTGCAGAAGCTGGAAAGGCCGGTAACCCATCATGCAAGCCTCCTTGAGTTTTGGCTGCTTAGATGTACCTGTCCAGTTAGGACTCAAGCTGGGGACACCAGGAAAGAAGGAGTAAGGGTGTCTCTGTGGCCACAGGGCTGGGGCCGTTATAGTGAAATCTAGTGCCCCCTCCCACCCTTAGTTCTGGAACTTCATATGGGTGCTGTGGCCCATGTGTACCTCTGGGATGAGGCCCTAGCCCACCTGGAGGACATGGGAGGCTCTCAGTATTCTTTTATTTTTTGGTCATTTTTGGCCGCCCCCGGGGCATATGGACCTCCTGGGCCAGGGATCAGATTGGAGCCACAGTTGTGACCTAAGCCGCAGCTGTGGCAACACTGGATCCCTAACCCACTGTGCTGGGCCAGGGAACGAACCCGTGTCCCAGTGGCTCCCAAGATGCCACCAATCCCATTGCACCATGGCAGGAGCTCTGGCTCTCAGTACCTTTAAAAAATGAACTTTTTTAGAGTTCCCTAGAGCTCAGTACGTTAAAGATCTAGTGTTGACACTGCTGTGGCTCAGGTTGCTGCTATGGCACAGGTTCAGTCTCTGGCCCTGGAACTTCTGCATGCTGCAGGCACAGCCAGAAAATAAAAATAGGCTTTTTTATTTTGGTAACTTACAAACGTACACCAGAGTAGAATAATACAAAGAACCCCCATGTACCCATCACCAAGCTCCAGAATCCCTCAACAGTCTGCCATTCTTGTTCATCTTCCCTCCTGAGGGACCATTTAAACCTTTTTTTTTTTTTCGTCTATTTTAGGGCTGCACCCATGGAGGTTCCCAGGCTAGGGGTCCAATTGGAGCTGCAGTTGCCGGCCTATGCCACAGCCACAGCAAAGTAGGATCTGAGCCCCGTCTGCAACCTACACCACAGCTCACGACAGTGCCAGATCCTTAACCCACTGAGCGAGGCAGGGATCGAACTCGTGTCCTTGTGGCTGCTAGTTGGATTTGTTTCTGCTGAGCCATGATGAGAGCGCACCTAAAAATTTTTTTTTACCTCAAAAATTTTTAAGAGCTTATTTTTCAAAACTGTGTTAGATTTACAGAAAATTTGAGCAGATAGTATTGTTTCTACAGACTCCATCCTGTACCCCGTTTCCCCTCCTATTAGCATCTGACATTAGTGTGGTACATCAGTTATAAGCAAATGAACTTTTGTTCATGTTTATCAGATTTCTTTAGTTTTCACCTATTGCCCTTTTCCTGTCCAGGCCGGTCTGAGAAAGCACCTGACATTTCCTTGTCATGTCTTCGTAGGCTCCTCTGGGCTCTGCTGGTTTCACAGGCTTTCCTTGTTCTGATGATCTTCACATAGCTGAGGAGTACTCTGCAGCTGTCTTGTAGGGGCCCCAGTGTGGGTATTTGTCTACTGCTTTTCTCATGATTAGACTGGGGTTATGGATGTGGAGGAGGAAGACCACAGGACTGTAAAGGACTGTTTTTTTCGTCATGCCCTATTGCAGTGGTGCTGCGGGTGCGGCAGTAATGTGTTATAAGAAACGTATTACAGGGAGTTCCCGTCGTGGCTCAGTGGTTAACGAATCTGACTAGGAACCATGAGGTTGTGGGTTCTATCCCTGGCCTTGCTCAGTGGGTTAAGGATCCGGCGTTGCCATGAGCTGTGGTGTAGGTCGCAGATGTGGCTTGGATCCCGCGTTGCTGTGGCTGTGGCGAAGGCCGGCAGCTACAGCTCCTGTTAGACCCCCTAGCCTGGGAACCTCCAGATGCCGCGGGTGCAGCTCTACATAAAGGCAAAAAGACCGAAAAAAAAAAAAAAGAAACGTATTATAGATCTTGTACCCAGTTCCTGGTAGTGACCTCCTAAAACCCTTGTTGTTTCCTGAGCCATAGGAGCATCATTTATACTCTTTAGTTTTAGTCCCAGTTTCCCTACATATGGGATAGAAGACCCTTGGAATCTTTTGAGCAATAAGAGCATCTTTTGTATGCTGATGAGATAACTGGTGGCAGAGGCTCCCTAAATAGCTTCAGGATGGGGTTTGGTTGCCAGAAGGACCAAAGCATAATTGGAGGTGTAGAAACTTTCAGCCCAACCTACCCCGCTCCCTTGCCCACGCAAATCCCTCAGCTACAGAGTTCAGAGAGCCTCCAGGTTGGTAAACACATCCATGTGCTGGGATGTCCACATGGGAGGGACAGGTGCACCTGCTCTTGGGACCCTTTTGGACTTCTTTCTATGGACCTCTTCAACTGGATGCTCCTTTAAAATGCCACCAGTAAATTTATGTGTTTCCTTAAGCTCCCTGAGCTCTTATAGCAAATTATTGAACATGAGGAGGGGATCACAGAACCCTCAGTTTGTAGCCAAATAATAAAGTGTGGGTCATCTGGAAACACACTGCTGTGGTTGGCACCGGAAGAACGGTCAGTTCTGTGGGACTGGGTCCTTAACCTGTGGGGCCTGTGTTAACTCTTGGCAGTTAATGTCTAAATTGAATTGAATTGAATTGTAGTCAGTGTCCACAGAAAATTAGAGAATTTCTTGGTGTGAAAAATCCACATGCTTTGTGTCAGAAGTGTCGTGAGTAGAGAAACAGATTGTCTTTGGCACACTGCCCTTGTTTGTGATGAACTTAGCAGTTTTGAGGAGTACTGATCAGGTATGCTGCAGGGGACCCCTCCGCTGGAATTTGTCAACTGTTTTTTCTCATTATGCTGAGGTGATGGGTTTGGGGGAGGAAGATGACATGGGTAAAGTGCTCTTTTCATCCTTCCACTTTAAGGGTGCATACTGTCAACGTGACTTACTGTAGTTGATGTTGGCCTTGATTACCTGGCTGGGACAGTGTTCGTAAGGTTTCTCCACTTAAGAGTTATTCATTCTTCACACCCACTCCTTCAATACTGTCCTCTTTGGAAGAAAATAACTATGTGCAGCCCACACTTAAACAGTGGGGAGTTGTGTGCCTCCTTCTCTAGAGTGGAGGATCTATGTAATTTATTTTAAAGCAATTTACAGACATGCTGTCATTTCACTCATATATACTTCAGTACATATCTCCAACAGATAACGGACTTAAAAACCACACATACAGCTACATCACTGCTATGCCAACCTATACCACCACTGATGATTTTCGTTGGTAATACACTCTATTTATATATTTTTCTTTAATTTAATTTAAATCTACATTGGGGAGTTCCCGTCGTGGTGCAGCAGAAATTAATCCGACTAAGAACCAGGAGGTTGCAGGTTCGATTCCTGGCCTCGCTCAGTGCGTTAAGGATCCGGTGTTGCTGTAGCTCCAATCAGACCCCTAGCCTGGGAACCTCCATATGCCGCGGTTGCAGCTCTGAAAAGACAAAAATAAATAAATAAATGAATAGATAAATGAACGAATAAATAAATAAATCTATATTGGAGCATAGTTGATTTACAATGTTCTGTTAGTTTCAGGTGAAACAAAGTTATTCAGTTTTATATATATATATATATATCCATTCTTTTTCAAATTCTTTTCCCACATAGATTATGATAAAATATCAGGTAGAGTTCCTTGTGCTATGCAGTAGGTCCTTGATTATCTATTTGATATATGGTAGTCTGTATATGTTAATCCCAAACTCCTAGTTTGTCCCTCTACCTGCCTTTCCCCTTTGGTAACCATAAGTTGATTTTAGAATTCGTGGGTCTGTTTCTGTTTTGTAAATAAGTTCATTTGTATCTTATTTTAGATTCCATGTATAAGTGATATAGGATATTTGTTTCTGTCTGATGTACTTAACTTGGAATGATAATCCCTAGGTCTGTCCATGTTGCTGCAAATGGCATTATTTCATTCTTTTTTATGGGTGAGTAATATTCCATTGTATATATGTGCCACATCTTCTTTATTTATTCCTTTGTTGATAGACATTTAGGTTGCTTTTGTGTCTTGGCTATTGTTAATAGTGCTGCTGTGAATATTGGGGTATGTGTACCTTTTCAAATGAGAGTTTTCTCTGGATAGATGCCCAGGACTGGGATTGCTGGATCATATGGTAGTTTTGTTTTTCGTTTTTTAAGGAACCTCCATATTGTTTTCCATAGTGGTTGTACCAATTTATATTCTTACCAACAGTGTAGGAGGGTTCTCTTTTTCTATACCCTCTCCAGCATTTATCGTTTGTAGACTTTTTGTTGATGGTCATTCTGCCCAGTGTGAGGTGAAACCTCATTGTAGTTTTGATTTGCATTTCTCTAATAATTTGTGATGTTGAACGTCTTTTCATGTACTTTTTGGCCATCTGTATATCTTTGGAAATATGTCTATAGATATTCTGCCCATTTTTTTCCTTTTTTTTTTTTTTTTTTGTTTTAGAGCTGTACCTGAGGTATATGGTAGTTTCTGGGCTAGGGTTAGAATTGGAGCTGCAGCTGGCAGCCTATGCCGTAGCCACAGCAACCCCCGATCCAAGCCATATCTGCAGCCTGCACCACAGCTTGCGGCAATGCCAGACCCTTAACCCACTGAGTGAGGCCAGGGATAGAACCTACCTCCTCATGGACACTGTATCAGGTTCATAACCCACTGAGCTACAGTGGGAAATCCTTCTGCCCATTGTTTGCTTGAGTTGCGTATTTTTTTTATACTGAACTGCATCAGCTGTTTGTATATTTTGGAGGTTAATTCCTTATTGGTCAATTTGTTTGCAAATATTTTCTCCCATTCGATATGTTGTCTTTTCACTTTGTTTATAGTTTCCTTTGCTCTTCAAAAATTTTTAAGTTTAATTAGGTTCCATTTGTTTTTGTTTTTTGCATTTTTTTTTTGTGCTAAATTTTATTTTATTTTATTTT
>PVHT021183528.1:14461548-14505190 GCA_004024745.2 Catagonus wagneri | reverse complement strand
AACATTGGCAAGACACTCTCGGACATCAACCTTACTAATGTTCTCTCAGGTCAGTCTCCCAAAGCAACAGAAATCAGAGCAAAGATCAACCAATGGGACCTAATCAAGCTGACAAGCTTTTGCACAGCAAAGGAAACCAAAAAGAAAACCAAAAGACAACTTACAGAATGGGAGAAAATTTTTTCAAATGACACAACTGTTTTTTGCATTTTAGAGCCACACCTGCCGCATATGGAAGTTCCCAGACTAGGGTTCAAATTAGAGCTGTAGCCACCAGCCTATTCCACAGCCTTAGCAACATGGGATCTGAGCCATATCTGCATCCTACACCACAGCTCATGGCAACGCTGGATCACCAACCCACTGAGCGAGGCCAGGGATTGAACCCACTTCCTCATGGATACTAGTCAGATTCGTTTCCACTGCACCACAGTGGGAACTCATATTTTTTGTTTTTGTTTTTATTTTCATTGCTTTAGGAGGTGGATCTGAAAAGATACTGCTGCAGTTCATGTCAGAGAGTGTTTTGCCCATGTCTTCCTCTAGGAATTTTATAGTATCTGGTCTTACATTTAGGTCTTTAATCCATTTTTTGAGTTTATTTTTGTGTATGGTCTTAATGTTCTGATTTCCTTCTTTTCCATGTAGCTGTCCAGTGTTCCCAGCACCACTTATTGAAAAGACTGTCTTTTATCCTTTGTGTATTCTTGCCCCTTTTGTTGTAGATTAATTGAACATAGGCGTGTGTGTTTATTTCTGTGTTTTCTATTTTGTTCTGCTGATCTATTTTTCTCTTTTTGTGCCAGTACCATACTGTTTTAACAACTGTAACTTTGTAGTGTTGTCTGAAGTCAGGGAGCCTGATCCCTCCAGCTCCGTTTTTCTTTCTCAGGATTGGTTTGGCTATTCTGGGTCTTTTGTGTTTCCATATACATTAAAAAAATTTTTTTGGGAGGTCCCATCATGATGCAGCGGAAACGAATCCAAATAAGAACCACAAGGTTGCAGGTTTGATCCCTGGCCTCAATAGGTTAAGGATCCGGTGTTGCTGTGAGCTGTGGTGTAGGTCACAGATGTGGCTCAGATCCCGTGTTGCTGTGACTGTGGTGTAGGCCCGCGACTGTAGCTCCAATTAGACCTCTAGCCTGGGAACCTCCATATACCACAGGTGCTGCCCTGAAAGGACAAAAGGCAAAAGGCAAAAGGCAAAAAAAAAAAAAAAAAAATTAGGGTATGTGGAAACACATTTCTAGTTCTGTGAAAAATGCCATTGGTAATTTACTAGGGATTGCACTGAATCTGTGACTTGCCTTGGGTAGTATAATCATTTTGATAATGCTGATTCTTCCACTCTGAGAATATGGTATATCTTTCCATCTGTGTTATGTCATCTTCAATTTCCTTTATCAGAGACTCATAGTTTTTAGAGTACAAGTCTTTTGCCTCCTTAGGGACTAGCTATTTTGTTCTCTATGATGCTATGGCAAATGGGATTGTTTCCTTAATTTCTTTTTCTGACCTTTCATTGTTAATATATAGAATACAACAGATTGCTGTGTATTAATTTTGTATCCTGCAATTTTACTGAATTCATTGTTGAGCTCTAGTAGTTCTCTGGTACTGTCTTTAGGATTTTCTGTATATAGAATCATGTCATCTGCAATCAGTGAAGTTTTACTTCTTTACCAATCTGGATTACTTTTATTTCTTTTTCTTCTCTGATTATCATGGCTAGGGCTTCCAGAATGATGTTGAATAAAAGTGGTGAGAGTGGGCATCCTTATCTTATTATTGATTTTATAGGAATGCTTTCTGCTTTCACTGTTGAGTATAATGTTAGCTGTGGGTTTGTTGTATGTGGTCTTATCATGTTGAGGTAGGTTCCCCCTATGCTCCCTTTCTCGAGAGTTTTTTTTCCTAATCATAAATAGATGTTGAATTTTGTCAAAAGCTTTTTCTGCATCTTTGAGATGATATATGATTTTTATTCTTCAATTTATTAATATGGTATATCACACTGATTGACTTACAGATATTTGAAATATCTTTGCATCCCTGGGATCAATTCCACTTGATCATGGTGTATGATTCTTAATGTATCATTGGATCTTAATATATCATTTGCCAGTATTTTGTTGAAGATTTTTTGTGTCTATGTTCATCAGTGATATTGGCATGTAATTTTCTTTTTTGTGTGTGATATCTTTGTCTGACTTTGGTATCAGGGTGATGGTGGCTTCATAGTGTAAGTCTGAAAGTGTTCCTTCCTCTACAATTTTTTTTTGGAATAGTTTCAGTATGACTTTTCTCTAAGTGTTTATTAGAAATCACCTGTGAAGCCATCTGGTCCTGGACTCTTGTTTCTTGTGAGTTTTTAAATAACAGTTTCAATTTCAGTACTTATGATTGGTCTGTTAATATTTTCTATTTCTTCCTTGTTCTATCTTGGAAGAATCTAACAATTTGCACTTTTCTTTTTCCCCCCTTTTTTTTTTTTTTTTTTGCTCTTTAGGGCCATAAACTCAGCATATGGAGGTTCCCAGGCTAGAGGTCCAATTGGAGCTGTACCTGGAAGCCTATACCACAGCCACAGCAATGTGGGATCTGAGCCACATCTGCGACCTACACCACAGCTCATGACCACCCTGGATCCTCAACCCACTAAGTGAGGCCAGGGATAGAACCCACAACCTTATGGTTACCAGTCAGATTCGTTTCTGCTGCACTACAACGGGAACTCTGAATCTAACAATTTGTTCATTTCTTCTAGGCTATCTGATTTATTGGCGTATAGTCGCTTGGAGTCTCTTATGATCCTTTGTATTTCTGTGATGTCAGTTGTGACTTCCCTTTTTCATTTCTAATTTTATCGATTTGAGGCCTCTCCTTTTTCTTTTTCTTAATGAGTGTGGCTAAAAGTTTATCCATTTATCTTGTCAGAGAACCAGCTTTTAGTTTCATTGATCTTTTCTATTGCTTTTTAAGTCTCTATTTCATTTTCTTCTGTGCTTATCTTTATGATTTCTCACCTTCTACTAATTTTGGGTGTTGTTTGTTCTTTTTTCTCTTGTTGCTTTAGGTATATAATGTTAATTTGTTTATTTGAGATCTTTCTTGTTTCCAGAGTAACCTTGTATTGCCTTAAACTTCTCTCTTAGAACTGCATTTGCTGCATATCATTTTTTTTTTGGGGGGGGGTGTTACACTTGCAGCATATGGAGGTTCCCAGGCTAGGAGTTTAATCAGAGCTACAGCTGCCAGCCTGCACCACAGCCACAGCAATGCCACATCCAAGGCACATCTGCGACCTATACCACGGCTCATGGCAAGGCAACGTTGGATCCTTAACCCACTGAGCAAGGCCAGGGATCAAACCCGCAACCTCATCGTTCCTAGTTGGATTCATTTCCACTGTGCCATGATGGGAACTCCTGTATATCATTGGTTTTGGATTGTCCTTTTTTTGTTTTCATTTGTCTCTAGACATTCCTTTATTTCCTCTTTGAATTATTCAGCTATCCATTGGTTGTTCAGTAGCATATTGTTTAGAATCTACCTGTTTGTGCTTTTTGCAATTTTTTTCTTACAGTTGATTTCTAATCTCATAGCATTGTGGTCAGAGAAGTTGCTTGATAAGATTTCAGTTTTCTTAAATTTACCAATGCTTGCTTTGTAGTCTAGCATGTAATCTATCCTGGAAACTATTCCATGTGCACTTGAGAAGAATGTGTATTATGCTGCTTTCAGATGGAATGTTCTAGAAATGTCATTTAAGCCCATCAGGTCATTTAAAGCCAGTGTTTCCATATTGATTTCCCGTCCATTGCTGTAAAGCGTTAAAGCCTCCCACTGTTACTGTGTTACTGTCGATTTTTCCTTTAATGGGTGTTAGCATTTGCATTACATATTGAGGTGCTCTTATGTTGAATACATATATATTTACAATTGTTATATCTTCTTCTTGGATTGATTCCTTGATCATTATGTAATGTCCTTGTTTGTCCCTTGTAACAGTCTTTAATTTTTTTTTTCTTATATGAGTATTGCTACTACAACTTTCTCCTGATTTCTATTTGCATGCAATAACTTTTTCCATCTCCTCACTTTCAGTCTGTATGTGTCCCTAGATCTGAAGTGAGTCTCTTGTAGACAGCATATATGTGGGTCTTGATTTTGTATCCATTCAGCCAGTCTGTGTCTTTTGGTTGGAACATTTAATCCATTTACATTTAAAATAATTATCAATATGTATGTTCTTAATTGCCATTTTGTTAATTGTTTTGTATTTGTAGATCTTTTTTCTTCCCTTCCTCTTTTTTTCTCTTCTCTTGTGATTTGATGACTATCTTCAGTGTCATGTTTGGATTGCTTTTTCTTTGTGTGTGTGTGTGTGTGTGTGTGTGTGTGTGTGTAGCTATTGTAAATTTTTGACTTTTAGTGCCCATGAGGTTTTGATACTGCAATCTATATATATACAAGATTGTTTTAAGTTGCTAGTCTATTAATTTCATTTTTTGGGGTCCTTTGTCTTTTTTTAGGGCCACACCATGGCATATGGAGGTTCCCAGGCTAGGGGTCTAACTGGAGCTGTTGCTGCTGATCTATGCCAGAGCCACAGCAATGCCAGATCTGGGCTGCATCTGTGACCTACACCACAGCTCACAGCAATGCCGGATCCTTAACCCATTGATTGAGCCAGGAATCGAACCCACAACCTCATGGTTCCTAGTTGGATTCATTTCCCCTGCACCACGACTGGAACTCTGTGTCTATTAATTTCAAATGCATTTCCAATATCCTACATTTGTACTCACCTCTTCTCACAATTGCTTGTTTTGGTATCACATTTGTGTGTGGATGATTTCCTACCTTTATGTTAGCCTTTACTGCTGAACTTTCCCATTCATAATTTTCTTGTTTCTAGTTGTGAATTTTCTTTTCCACCTTAAGAAATTTCTTTAGTATTTGTCGTAAAGCTGGTTTAGTGGTGCTGAGTTCTCTTAGCTTTTGCTTGTCTGTAAAGCTTTTGATTTCTCCATCTAATCTGAATTCTTGGCTATAGGTCTTTCCTTTAATCACTTTAAGTATATCATGCCACTCCCTTCTGTCCTGAAGAGTTTCTTCTGAAAAATCGGTTCATAACCTAATGGGGATTCCCTTGTTTGTTATTTTTTGCTTTACCATTGCTGCTTTTAATATTTCCTCTTTGTCTTTAATTTTCATCAATTTGATTAATATTTGTTTTGGTGTGTTCCTCCTTGGGTTTATCCTGTATGGGACACTCTCTGTTTCCTGGACTTGAGTGAATGTTTCTTTGTCCATGTTAGGTAAGTTTTTGGCTATTATCTCTTCAGATATTTTTTTCAGGCCCTTTCTGTCTCTCTTCTCCTTTTTGCTGCATAAATGTTGTCCCAGAGGTCTCTCTTGCTTCTAGTGTCTGCCTCCTGGTGAGTGAGGTTGGTCCAGGGTCTTGTGCAAGCTTCCTGGTAGGAGGGACTGGTGTTTGCCTTCTGATGGGTGGAGCTGGGTCTTGTCCTTCTGGTGAGCAGGGCTGGGTCAAGGGGTGTGTTTAGAGGTGGTTGAGGACACTTTATGCAGCCTTTCTGCTGATGAGTGCGGCTGTGTTCCCATCGTGTTGATTGTTTGGCCTGAGGCATCCCAGTACTGAGCCTGCAGGCTTTTGGAAGAGGCTGGGTCTCAGTGCCAAAATGACGATCTTTGGGACAGCTCATACCAATAAATATTTCCTGGGGCCTCCACCACCAGTGTCCTTGCCCCTACAGTGTGCCACAGCTGACCCCCACCTTCCCAGGAGACTCTCTAAGGCCTGCAGGTAAGTCTCACCCATTCTTCTGTGGAGTCTCTGTTTTGTGCTGGGTCCTATGTGTGTGAAACCTTGTGTGCACCCTCCAAGAGTGGAGTATTTGTTTCCCTCAGTCCTGTGGAACTCCTGGACTCAAACCCTGCTGGCCTTCAAAGCCAAATGCTGTGGGGGCTCCTCCTCCCGATGCCAGACGCCCCAGGCTGGGGAGCCTGATGTGGAACTCAGACTCTCACCCCTATGGGGAACCTCTGTGATATCATTATTTTCCAGTTTGTGGGTCGCCTACCCAGCAGGTTTGGGATTTGATTATATCATGAAAACACTCCTCTTACCATCTTATTGTGGCTGCTTCTTTGTCTTTGGATGTAGAATATCTTTTTTGTTATCTTCCAGTTTTTTTTGTAGGTGATTTTTCAGCAGTTAGTTGTGTGATTTGGGGGTTTTTGTGAAAGGAGGTAAACTCAAGTCCTTCTACTTCACCATCTTGTTTCCTATCCTCCAGAGTATGTTTACTAATGATTTTTAATATCACTTAATACCCAGATGATGTGTAGTTTTCCCTTATTGTCTGAAAAAATATTTCTATGGTTGGTTTACTCAAATCAGGATCCAAATAAAATTTACCCATTGTATTTGGCTAACGTGCTCCTAAATTACTTTCCATCTATAAAAGTTTTCCTTCCCTTTTTTGGTTTCGTGGCTCTTATTTCCAGAATTATGGTTAATTTTCCTGGATAATTTTCTACGTTCTGATCTTGGTTGATTGCTGTCTTATGGTTTTGTTTAACATGTCCTCTGGCCTCTGTGTTTCCTGAAAACTGGTGTTTATATCAGAAGCTTGATTAGATTCAGGTTCATTTTTTGGCAAGAATACATCAGAGGTAGTGTGTCAGATCAGGACACATAAATGTACAGAAGTCCCTCTTTTCGAGGAGCTGAGATAGATTAGGTGTTGACATGTCAACATTTCTCCCATGTGCTTAGCAAATGCTACTGATTGATGCCTAGACAAATAGCCTCTTAATAAAATCCCTTTCCTTCTTGAAGTTAGCTTCTATTGTTTGCAACTAATAACTCTGATGGATAAATCCAGGGCACCCAATTTGATGTCGTTTTAACTCAATCTAGAAAAAGCCTGATTAAGCACCTAATACCGAGGGGGCGTAGCATGGAAGCTGGGAGAGGACTCTGGGACCATAACTGTCTGAGTTGAAGTCCTACCTCTACCTATGACTAGTTATATGCTCTGGGCAGTTTTCCTCAATTCCCTCATCTGTAAAATGGGAATGCTGCTGCTGATGGCAATGCCTAGTTCATAAAATTATAACCAGAATTTAAGTACTTAATATAGGCAAAGCCCTTAGCACAGTACCTAGCACCCAGTAATCATTCAGTTAATTGTTAACTGATATTACAATACTACTACTAATTTTTTATTTTACCCTACTTAGTGCTCTTCTCTTCCTCCTCCATGTGTTCTCTTTAGGTAATTTCACCCATGCCCATGGATTTGGTTCTCATCTTCCTCAATGCCAAGAACTAACCTGACCGAAATATATACACCATTGATATAATAGCTTTGTTTTGTTTTGTTTGGGTGGGGGGAACTGACTGTCAATGCAAACATTGACTCTAAGACATATCTCAGTTTTAGAATTGTGAGAGTGGCCGGTAGGTGAGATTTGTGTTTAGAGCCAAGACGATTAGAAATATCCTGTCTACTGTGAGATTAGTGGTATCTTGATTGTGACCCTTAATCTTAGGGAGAAAAATATGTGAAGAGGGTCCTGGGCTTTTTGCTGAGCGCTCTCGGTGTTGGAATCTGGACACTACAAGGACAGGGAGGTAGATTTGTCTCTGCCACCTTTGAGGAACATCCCTGGTGGAAAAAGAGCTCATTTGTAGGTAAAAGGGGTCAATAGGTATGATCTCTGCCTCAGGACCACCAAGATGAAGCTTAGAAAACATTCCAAGCAGTCTGAGTCACTGAGTGGCTATTCCCAGATACAAATCTGAGGGGTTTGGGCAATTTCTATTATTCCATTATAATTACCATGTAAGTTCCATTATAATTACAATGTAATTATAAGTTCCTTAGGAATCCCACTGTGATGGCTGTAGAGAGAGGTCCATGGGTAAAGGACATAAGAATGGTGCTGAGGCAGCTGGCAGCAACTCTTCAGCACTGTACCACCACTCAGGGATTCCCTGACGGACAGACAGTGATGAAGGGAAATCCTCCTAGTGGGCAGAACTCGGAGCAGGCCACTTCGATGTTTACCTTGCCTGGAAGAAAATGTGACTAGAGGTTTGGATCCATGTTCATTCATGGACATGACTAATGGTTTGGTCAGGGTCTTGGAAGAAATGCAATTAGAAATTTGATGAATGGTGGTCTTTGAAAAAGATATTTAGATGGGGCTCTCCACGTGGGCTCAGAGATGAAGATGTATGCATGCCAAGTGAATGTTCATCATAGAGTAATCTTGGCACAAAATGAGCAAAATAATCAGGTTGATAAGATGACCCATTCAGTGTATGTCAATGGGCTTATAAACAAAACAGCATGACAGCATGGATGGAGGTTTTTCATAGGCCCAGCAACATGGACTTTCACTCACTGAGGCCAGTCTGGCTATTGTCAGTTTTGAATACCCAGTCTACCTGCAACAGCAGAGACCGACACAGAGCTCCCAATATGGCACCACTGTTTGGAGAAACTAGCTGAACACCTGGTGGCAGGTCAGTTACATTGGAACATTTCCATTTTGGAAGCACTTCTTTTCTCTTCTGCAGAAGAAGGTGGCTATGGATTTGTCTTCCCTTCCCATAATGTTTCTGCCCACATCACCATCCGTAGGTTTACAGAGTATCTTATTTACTGTTATGATATTTCACACAGCATTGCTTCTGACCAGGGAACTCATTTCACAGCTAATGAAGTACATCAGTAGGCTTGTGCTCATAGAAGCAGCTGGTCTTACCATGTTCCCTATCATTCTAAAGCAACAACCCAGTAGGACAGGGGCAATGCTATTTAGAGATCTGGACCTGGAGTCAGACAAAAAGTTAGATCTAGGTATGCATTCTTCCTCTGAAGTGTACACCTGTGTAAATTAGGTAAGCTATGTGTCTGTTTCCAGATAAAATAGAGTGAACACTAAAAGAATGATAGCTATTATCATTACTCTTCTTTTGCTATTATTTTTTCCCAGTATTGTGGTATATTATCATCACCTTTTTTTTTTTTTTTTTGGCTTTTTAAGGCCACACTCTCGGCATATGGAAGTTCCCAGGCTAGGGGTCGAATAGGAGCTACAGCTGCCAGCCTACGCCACAGCCACAGCAACTCAGGATCTGAGCCGCATCTGCAACCTACACCACAGCTCACAGTAACACCAGGTCCTTAACCCTCTGAGCGAGACCAGGGATCAAACTCGCATCCTCATGGGTCCTAGTCGGGTTCGTTAACTACTGAGCCATGAAGGGAACTCCCTATTATCACCACTCTTAGTGAGTTATAATAAGTGTTCTTAAAGATTTAGTTGTGTGGATCTTCATCATAGTGTTGTTTATAATAATAAAAATTGGAAACAACCTAATTAATTAATTGAGAATTGCATCAGTTGAATTAAATACCCTGTAGCTATTAATGCTTTAGAGCATTAATAAAATAAAATGCCCTGTAGCTATTAGTGCTTTAGAGGAGTATTCATTAAATAGATACTCATGATACACTATTAAGTGAAAAAGGCAAATTATAGCATAGTATATGCCATATAATTTCATTTTTGTGTGTTTTAAAGCCTATATATCATGCATAAAAATAATTCTTGAATTGTATAAAATATAATGGACACAGTTATTATAGTCACTTCTCTGGGAGATGGGAAATTGGGCAGTTTTCATTTTCTCCTTTTGCTTGTCCACAGTTTCTGGACAATGACGGTGTTTCAATGACGGTGTATTGTGTAAAAAAAGTAAAAAAAAAAACTCCCCGCATTGTTTTTAAGGTACATTGAGAGGGAGAGACTAGATGAGCTCCTCACGCCCCATCCCAGGCAGGCTGCTCCCGCGTCTGGGAGGGTTCTGGCTGGCCAGAAGGAGGTTTCAGCCACATCATTTCTGTAATCTCCAGGGCGTGGCCCTTCCTTGGCACGACTTCCCTGGCAGCCCTTAGCCTCCCTGTAATGGCGAGGAGAGCATTTCCTACCTACCACCGATAGGATGGGACAGTGTCACAGCAGTCACTTCTAGGACCAAGACCAGTTATGCCATATTCAGGACATCAGACAGGAATGTGGCTGCCTGAGAGAAATGGGCCCGGACCCAACATCTGGGCTGCTTCCGTTGGCTGAAGTTCACAAAGATGCTGGACATCAGTCTGGCAGATTGAAGGTATTTTTCAGTGGAGCCCCAGTATTTGACTGGAGAAACACTAATATTCCTTCTCTGGATGTCAAACATCCGGATAAATAGAAGCCCTTTTTTCCACCTTTGCTCTTCCCCGAGTATTACAAAGGATGCTCTGACATAGGTTTTTGGAAGGGACTCATCTCACCAGGGTGAAGGCCAACTTGAGCCACAGGGAGTGCTTATTTTTAAAGGAGAGGGAAACATGTGGCCCATCACAGGTTTGCTCAAAGGGCCTGGCTTCCTCAGGAGAGAGGGTGTGGACTAGCGGGATCTGCCTCCTTGACCGTGGAGGACTCAGAGAGTGGGGTGGGTGTCCGAGCCTCTTCCCTGGTGGGAGGATGGGGCAGGGCAGGGCTGAGGAGCAGCCTGGAAGCTGGGGTGTGGGCGCAGAGCTGAGTTGTGGGTGCAGCCACTGTCAGGGAGCACTGTAGGGGCCAGGAGTAGAGAGGGAGGTTGAGGGCAGGCATGAGTTGAAGAACTCCCATTATTTCCATTGAGCTGGAACCCAAGGATGACCAAGCCACAGAAAGCCAATCTCACCCAGTAGGTGGGCAAATCCAGTGGATCTGGCTAAACCCAGAAATTAAAACAAGGCATTCCTAACAAGTCTTCCCCCAAATATGGCTTGGGGATCCACTGGGGATTTTATGGGAAAGAAAGTAGAAGGGACGTAAATGCTAAACCTTGCTCAAGTTGGGAAATGAATCATGAAAATCTTCCCAATTGCTTGGGTTCCGTTGAGCAACACCTTAATTCCTTTCAGCCAGTGACCCCTGGGCTGGGCTTTCTGTCCCCTAACTCACTGCTTATCTCCACATCACAGGCACAGCCTGCTTCCTGACACTTGGCTGTACTGCCTGGATGGACCAGTCCCTTGGGCCAAGATAAAAATACCTCCTTCTAACCCTTCATCCTGGTCCAGCTTCTCCTGAGCCAGCGGGCAGCCCTGTGGGGCAGACCCACTGACCTGTCTTTCCTTCTGATGGGACGTGGTGGCCCTACCCATCTCAGTGTCAGTCCTTTACTCTGTAATAATCATGCCTTCTTCACAGGCAGAACCAGTGCTCACTCCGTAGTCTTCTATTACAGATGCTCAAAAGGAAGACCCAGCTGCTTTGACTTGGTGGGTTAAACTTGAGCCTCTTCCCCAGAAGTTCTTGGAAAATCTGATACAGGGCCTCACTGTTCATATAGACTAGAGTCAGCCCAATCCCCAGGCTTGTGTGGAAACCCTGACTCCTCTGAATGGGCTCCAGTTCTGAGCCCTACTGATCCCACTGCCCAGACGCCCCTTCCTTTCTGCTTTGCTACCTCTCCCTCATTCAAACCACCTTTCTGCTGTTACCGCTGCAATAGCCTCCTTCCTGTTTCCATGCTGATCTTATCTAGCCCCCTCACTGCACAGTAGTTCCCCTGCTTAGAGCCTTTCCCATGCAGAAAACAACCCAGGCTTCTCACTCCATGATCTTGACATCTGTCCTTGCTCAAAGCGCATCTCCAGCCTGAGTCCTAGGTACCACAGCTTGCCACGCTGGCCTTCCCTCTGCTTCTCTCTGTGCCCACACTTTCCTGCATCAGGACCTACCCCAGTACTGTCCCCACTGCCTAGAACACCCTCTCCTCACTAGGCTGGCTCTTTGTAATTCTCTCTCTGTCAAGCCCAAGTTTTCGAGAGGCTTTCTCTGGCATCTGAGCCAAAAGGGTCCCTCATGGCATTCTCCCCTTCTCCCATGGTGCTTACCATCCTTGAGGATGGGTCGCTAATCGTGCCTTCCCTTGTTTAATATCTACCTTGATCCCTGGACCATGAGTTCCATTAGGACAAAAACTATGTCTGCACTATTTACCCTTTTGTGGCATCTACCATGTAATAGACACGCAGGAGTATTTCTCTAGTGAGTGAGTAGGTAAAGGATAGAGAAAGCATGGGAAGCAGTTGGCAGAGGGCACCAGGAGAGACTGTGATTTAATAACAAAGGGTGCGCCCTGAGCTCAGATGGTCCTTGACTGGTATCTGGGTCAGTGACCTCCTACCTGTGTGATGCTGGGCAAATTACAGCCCTACTGAGGCTCAGTTTCCTTGTCTGTACAATAATGATTATACTAATTTCCTTGCTAGGTGGTTTTTTGAAAATTAGAGGTAATATATTTACAGTTTGAGCTAAATGCCTGGCAGTAAACAGGTCTATTTATTCAAAAAAGTCTCACATATTAAAAATAAATAGATAGATAATATATAGCTATTAAATATATATATAAAATAGATAACTGGAGTTCCTGTTGTGGCCCAGTAGTTAATGAATCTGACTAGGAACCATGAGGTTGCAGGTTCGATCCCTGGCATCTCTCAGTGGGTTAAGGATGCAGCATTGCCATGAGCTGTAGTGTAGGTTGCAGACGTGGCTCAGATCCCGTGTTGCTGTGGCTGTGATGTAGGCCTGTGGCTACAGCTCCAATTAGACCTCTAACCTGGGAACCTCCATATGCTGCGTATGTGGCCCTAGAAAATGCAAAAAGACAAAAGACAAAATATATATATATATACATATATATATGATATAGGTAACCATCAAAGAACTACTGTATAACACAGGGAACTATATTCAATATCTTGTGATAACCTATATTGGAAAAGAATCAGAAAAAGTATATATATATGTATGTATATATATAGATAGATAACTAAATCACTTTGCTGTATACTTGAAACATTATAATCAACTATACTTCAATTAAAAAAAGGAAAGAAAGTATAGGGAGTTCCCATGAACCCGACTAGTATCCATGAGGATGTGGGTTCAATCCATGGCCTTGCTCAGTGGGTTGAGAATCCAGTGTTGCCGTGAGCTGTGGTGTAGGTCACAGAGGCAGCTCGGATCCTGTGTTGCTGTGGCTGTGGCATAGGCCAGTGGTACAGCTCCAATTCAACCCCTAGCCTGGGAACTTCCATATGCCGAGGGTGAGGCCCTAAAAAAAATGAGAGAGAGAGAGAGAGAGAGAAAGTATAGAATGTTCCAGACCTGTGCTGGGGCCGAGGGGGTTACACAGGCCCTGCACTGAAGGAAGATAGAGTTTAGAGGTTCTATAAATCACAGCCATCCAGAGTAATCGTACTACTGCTACTACTGCTAATAATAAACAAAATGCTAGGAAATTCTCTAGCCAGAGTGAATGAGCCAAGCCCGCCTGGGAAAACCAGGATATGAGAGAAGGGAACAGGGTGTGAAGAAAAAATACAGGAGTGAATGTGTGGTTTACTATAAATCATTCTTTGATCTTTCTTTCATAGTTGGCTTAGATTTTTCCATTTAACCAAATTCAAGAATTTTGTGACTAAAGTATTCATTCACTGAATGGGGAGTTATGTGTGTGCGCGCGTGTGTGCACACATGCGTATTTATATATATAAATTCAGGAGGGAGAGGTTCAGAGGTGAATTTGAGCTTCTGCCCTCAAGAGGCTTAAAGGGAAATAAAATACTTACAAAAAAATCCTACCACAAGGCAAGTTTAACAGAGACACAGATGAAGAACTAGGGGGATTCAGGGACAGAGCAGTAGGCTTCAGGGGGAGGTGGCATTTGAACAAACTTAAGGACATATGAGCGAGAGAGAGAAGGGAGGGAGGAGCGTGGTACAGGGAGAAAAGTATGAACATGGAGTCAGACCACCTGTTCCCAGTCCCTGGCTTATAATTTGCACCTAGAAAAGTCAGTTTTCTCTGAGCCTCAGTTTTCTGATCTGTAAAATGGGGCTAGTACCTCTGCATTATTGTGATTATTTGGTGTAGTCATCTTCACCCCTCCCCCTGACACACACACAGAGGTTTTCAGGGAAAGGTCAGAGCCATGGGCTTGAGAAATACCTTCCGAGGTTCTGGTAAGCTCCCCTGCAAGCTTGCCCTCACCACTGTCCTCTCTGTAGGGTGAAACTAGATTCCTTAGGCCTGGAGTGCATGTGGCTAATGATGGTGTTTGGTCAAAGTGGTGATGGCAGTGGTACCACATCCTGCCTGGCTTACTGGTCCACACCCTTCTACTTAATCCATCTGAGATAGAAATGGCATTTCCCGAAATCCCAGCTCACTCCCATTCCCAGTCACAGGACTTTCAGGAACCCTAGGCTGGGTCTAGCATCCAAGCCAGCATGAGCCAGGAGTCCAGGTCGCCAGAGATGCCAGTAGGCTGAAGTCAGGCATGGCAGAGACTGGCTATTCACCCACCCCACTGCCACATATTCCTGGGCTCACAGCTAGACTCCGTTCTTATAGCTGGGCGAGGCCACAAAATGTAGTTCTAATCAATAAAAAGTGATAAATGTGCACTCTTTCCAGTTCTGACCAATAAAACCCTTCCCTACTCTTTCTCTTGGTCAACTGATGGTGATCCTCTAGCATGAATTTGGAAACTTTTTTTTTTTAGTTTTTATTTATTTATTATTTTTTAGGGCTGCACCCATGGCATATGGAGGTTTCTAGGCTAGGGGTCGAATTGGAGCTGTAGCTGCCGGCCTACACCACAGCCACAGCAACGCAGGATCTGAGCCGCGTCTGCGACCTACACCATAGCTCACAGCAACGCCGGATCCTTAACCCACTGAATGAGGCCACGGATAGAACCTGAAGTCCTCATGGATGCTAGTAGATTCTTTTCCACTGAGCCACGATGGGAACTCCTGGAAGCTGTTTTAAAGACGGCGTGGCTGCCATCTGTCAGAGTGTCTGACTCTGGCCCCCTTTCCCAGTCACCACCCTTGAACTCCAATCCAAGACTGCCCTGGACTCTTAGATCAGGCATGAAATAAACTTCCTTTATGTTTATCTATTCTATGTTTGGGCCTGTTTTCACAGCAACAATACCTAATTAATACACCAGCATTGGGCTATCTCACCCAAGGGCCTGAAGCAGGATGGCCAAAGGAGCAGTTCTAAATCATCCTTGTAGAATGCAAGATGTTGTGACCAAGGCACATAACTGTGAAACACAAGCTCTGTGGGGTATGAATGGAGTTGAGGGTTAGGAGCTGGGTAAAGTAAGGTCAGAAATAGAGGGAGATGGGCTACAGGGGCTGTTGAAAGCAGTGCACTTGGGCCTCGCTTGTTCTCATGAACTGAGCCAATTTGAAGGTTGTAGCCATTGCTGTTGTAGCTGGGCCTGCCTCACGCTTGGCTTTTACCTCCTGCCCTCGACCCAACCCCTGCCTCAAGCCCAAGGCTTGGTAACTGGGATCCCCTGGGCCCTGGGCCCTGGCTGGTACCCTCTGTGCCGCCTGATGGCCCAAACTGTTTTGCAGAGGAGGAAAAGCAGACCCAGAAAAATGAAGGGACTAATTCATAAAGCCCAAATTGATCTTTCCACCTGGTCTTGGCCAGGGAGCACAATTTCCAGCAAAGCCCTGCCTCTTGAATGCCCTGGCCAAAGCCTCCCCTAAGGACTGCTTCTGGCAAGCTAGATGTCCAAGCCTGGCTATTGAGAATGAAAAGGAGCTGGTGTCTTCTGGTCCCAAAGATAAACAAGCTGGTCAATTTTTTGTTGGTCCCAAGGCAGCTCTTCGCTGCCCTGGAGCCAAGCAGACACTAGGCAGTCTGTGTGCAGGGCTGAGGCTGCAGGACCCATGGGCTGTAATGGCTTCTTGGCTTCTCCACTTCTCGGAGGGAGCTGGCCTCAGCTCAGACCGCTCGGCAGGGGGGAGAGGAAGCTGAAGACACAACTGTGCTTCTCGTAAAGGTCTCATCCTAAAAATAAGACGGAGTTAACCTGGTGAGTGTCTGCAGGGATGCTGGCCTGAGTAGAGAAGTGGATTAGTCTGGATTCTCTAGATTAACAGAGCTAATAGAATATATATATATATATATATATATATACACATATATATATATATATGTATATAACACATAATAGAATATATTAGAATAATTGAATATATCCTATTATTATAGATACTATATCCTATATATATTACAGACTATATAGAATATAGAATATATAGTTAATATAGTTATAGGCTTTAATAGAATATATTGTTTCTGTTTATATACATATATCTATGTATATGTTATAAATAATATGCATATATATTTATAACATATATATATATAGATATATGTATATATTAGACACGTAGCTATATAACATGTAGATCTATAAGATATACATATACAAATATATGTTATATATGTACATACAGATGCATATATGTAATTAGGGGTTGGTTCACCTGGTATGGAAGCCGAGAAGTCCCTTGAGCTGCACTCAGCAAGCTGGAGACCCCAGATAGCTTATGACATAATAGCAGTCCAAGGCCAAAGGCTTGAGAACTGGGGGAGCCAGTGGTTTAAACTCCAATTTGAGTCTGGGTCCAAAGGCACGAGAGGACTGATGTCCCCTTTAAGAGAGGCAGAGAGAGCAAATTATCCAGCCTTTTTGTTCTATTCAGGCCTCCAGGGGATTAGATGAGGTCCCCACACATGGGGAGGGCAGTCTCCTTTACTTGGTGTCTTGATTCAGATGTTAGTCTCACCTGGAAATATCCGCACAGAATAACGTTTAACCAAATAACTGGGCACCCCATGGCTGAGTCAAGTTGACACATAAAATTAACATCGCAGAAAGGGATGGAGTCACACAGAGATTCCTGACCAGGGCAGCCAGGCTGAGAAAAGAGTGTAAAGCAAGCCTTCTCATAATAAGATCTGCAATCTAAAAAGCTTCTGATCAATCTGTTAGGTCAAGGAAGTTTCTAAGGAACTGAAAACTAGTTTCAAATCTAGTTAAACAATAAGAAAAATGTATTGGTTCTCGTACCTGAAAATTTTGGAAGTATGAACTTCAGATAAAGCTTGATCCAGTGGCTCAAATATGTCACCAAGAATCCACTTTTTCTGTCTTTCCTCTTTGCCTTCCATGGAATCATTGGGTTGTCTGAGTTAGCAAGAAAAAAAAAAATGCAGCCTGTCTAGTTAAATTTGAATTTCAGATTAACATTTTTTTTTTAGTATAAATATGTCTCATGCAACATTTGGGACCTATTTATACAAAAAAATTATTTGTTGTTTATCTGAAATTCAAATTCCTCAGGATGTCTTCTGTTTTATCAGACAAACTATCCTAAGCCTGGGCCTCTCTCTCTGTTTGATAGCTTTTATAGATGATGCGGGGTGGGCATTCTATAGATGATGGGGGAATTCTTTTCCAGAACTTTAAGCAGACACCTCCTCCTTGTATCTTCTTGGCCTGAAATACCTGTTTCTGAACCAGTTTCTGTGGTTGAGGAATAAGATGAACTGATTGGCTTAGCAAAGAGGGCAGAGGGCTTCTGGGAAAGGAGAAGATAGAAAATGGGGGGATGTTTGAGTGGCACCCAATGGATGTCCACTACAGTGGACTTTCCAGTACCAGTCACAGAATCCAAGCTCCTCAGGCTGGCTGAATCCTCCCTTCATATCCCGGTTTTTATGTTCATATCTCTATTGACCGAGAACTCACTTTCCTCTGAGAACTTCATTCCACCCATAGCTTTGACTGTTGAAAAGTTCTAGCTGAAATCTTTCTTTTCTTGTACCTTTCCATTCATTGGTTCCAGTGCTAGCTAGTGTTATCTACAGGGCAGTTTCTAAACCACCTTGAGATGAATGAGTACCTGGTATGCACCACACGCTTGGCTGTGTGCTTTTGCATGTCATCTCATTTCATCCTGTGAAATAAGCTGGTCCCTTCTGATGGATGCAGCAACTTGGGAGTTAAGCCCCTGGATCTGATAACACAGCTAGTGGCCAAGCTGGATTTGAGCACATGTTAGTCTTGGCGTCCCACCCTCCCTGCCTCCTCTCTCCCCACCCATGATGAGGAACCCACAGCCTTTCAAGTATTTGATGACAGTGTCCCAGCTCCTTTGTTCTCTTAGGACCTTACTCTCAGGGACCTTCAGTCCATAAAGTTGGTATCCCAGACAGAACATGCTGCTCAGATATGGTCAAGGGTGAAAGAATTGCGGAGGAGGAGAAGCAAGCAGTTCAGAGAGCTTCGTACAGCAATCACTCATCAGTTGATTTCATTCACTTGTCAACAGAAGTGGAGACACCATGGGAGTCCCTGAGGATGAAGACAGAAAGAGGGAAAGTGGGGGAGAGAGAAAGCAAGAGAGAAGATAGTCTGTAGCAGGAAGGAACTCATGGCCCAGAAGGGGAAACAGATGTGAAATCAGCAATTACAGTAAAATGTGATACGTACATACTTGACTCTATCAGCATGGAAAGCATGCTGTGAGTCTGGTCACAGCAAGTCAAGGGGAAAAAGGCGCTCTGGGCAGGAGGAGCAGCCTGGGCAAAGTACAGAGCGGTGAGTTCCTGCATTTAAATGATTGATGGAGAGCCTAGGTGGGAAGGTGCTTGGTTGAAAGACTGCTGTATACATGTCCCAGTGGGATTCTAAAGACATGAAGGGTTTCTGCTTCCCAAGGCACTGCTGGCCTGGGCCTCTCTTCTTGGAACCCCATCCTGTTTCTGCAGAAATCACTCTCCATACATTTCGACAAATTGGAGATTTATTCCCACAGAGGAAACTGGTTTTTGGCCTTTGAAAACATCATAAATGGGCCAAGGACACAGGCAGTTCACACGAAAGGAAATATGGCAAGTAAACAAACATGAGGGAAAATAGTCAACCTGGCCAGTAGTCAAAGAAATGCAAATGGAAACAACTGAGGTGCACATTTCCATCTATTAAATTAACAGTCATAACAAAGAGGTTTAGGTGTTTTATACTTCATTCTGGTGAGATCTAGGGGAAAGGAATGGCTCCTCCGTTGTGGGAGGCAGGACCAGCTACAAGATCTGCAGGGCTCAGTGCAAACTGAAAAGGCAGGGTCTCTTGTTCAAAAATTATTAATAAGTTTGGGAGTTCCTGTTGTGGCTCATCAGGTTACTAACCTGACTAATATCCATGAGGACAAGGGTTCAATCCCTGGCCTCGCTCAGTGGATTAAGGATCCCGTGTTGCCGTGAGCTGTGTTGTAGGCCACAGAAGCGGCTCAGACCCCACGTTGTTGTGGCTGTAGCTGTGTCTGGCAGCTGTAGCTCCAATTTGACCACTAGCCTGGGAACTTCTATATGCCGTGGGTGTGGCCCTAAAAAAAGGAAAAAAAATAGTAATAGCTTTACTTTTTTTTTTAGGGCCACACCTGCAGCACGTGGAGGTTCCCAGGCTAGGGTACAACTACTAGCTACAACTGCCGGCCTACGTGCTGGCCTACACCACAGCCAGAGCAACACGGGATCTGAGTCGTGTCTGCAACCTGCACCACAGCTCACGGCACCACGGATCCTTAACCCACTGAGCGAGGCCAGGAATTGAACCAGCAACCTCATGGTTCCTAGTCGGATTCATTTTTGCTGAGCCACAATGGGAACTCCAAAAAAATTAGTAATAGTTTTAAGACACCAACAGCAGAACATTCAACAAGTCCTGGATTCTTCTAAGTCCTTGTTGGATTGATATCTAACATGGTATCCCTTCTTGGTGTCCCTTCTCCCACCCAAAGTCAGTCCCTTTGCTTGTATTTCCAACCCCATGCCCTCCTGCCTGCTTAGGGACTTTATTATCCATTGTCACGTCTCTCTTCAAAGTCATTCTCTTGCTCATGACCAAGTTTTCCCACCAGTGTTCAGCATGCACACAAGTCCTCCTTTTTGAAAAACAAAACCAAACTAAATCCAAAACCCTCCCTCGAGCTTTCACCCCACCCTGTCTAGCTACACTCCCAGTTCCCTGTCCCAGCCACACTTCTGAAAAGCTCTGTATAGACACACTGTCCCTGTGTCTTTATTTCCCATGCATTGATCTAGGCTGCTTGCCCCTCCACTACAGGCTTTGCCAAGGTCAACTCAGTTCATTTGCTGGGACCTTTTGGCAGCATTAGACACTGGTGACACTCTCCTTTCTCTTTCCCTCTTCCCTGGGCTTCTGTGACATCAGGTCTTCCCAGCTTTCCTCCCATACCTCTTTCAGTCTCCTTGGCCAGCTGTCTCCCTCCATCTGAAAGTGAAAGTTTCACAGTCACCTGGTCTAGACTCTGTTCCCCCTCAGCTTTTCTCCTTAGACAAGCTCATCCATGCCCGTGGCTTTAGTCACCACCTGCATATGGATGAGTTATAAGTTCTTGACTGTTACCCAAACTCTGGTCTGAGTTTCAGACCCACAGTCAAACTCCTCACCTGATAGCTCCTCTTACCTGTCTCAAAAACACCTTGAACTCCTTATGGTCAAAGTCACCCCAATACTGGTCCTCCTCCATTATTCCCTGGATCTGTGAAGGGCACCACTCTTCATCATTATACCAGAAGTCTAGCAGTGGCCCTTCACACGCCCTTCTCTTTCCTCTTCCCCCACATATCTGAAGTCAAGCCTGATACCAAGGCTCGTCAATTTTACTTCCTCAGTGTTTCCTAAGTGGGTCCACTTATCTCCATTTCTATCCCTACTCATGGCAACAAAACAACTATCATCTTTCATCCTGACCACTATGAGAGCTGCCCATTGGTACCCCCATCGCTTCCCAAATGCCCTCACCCTACATACTACGGCCAGAGTGAGTGTTTCAAAGCCTCCACCCAGTGCACGAGGGTCCCATTGCTCTCAGGATGAAGACCAACCTCCTTCTCATGGTCCACGGGCCTTGCCTGCTCTTGCCTCAGGCTCTTCCAGTGACTTGTGCTATTGTGGTCTCCTTAGCTCCGCCGAAGGGCATTTGTGCATGCCACTCCCTTTCTCTAGAATGCTGTTCTTTCCTCCCTTTGGGTCTAATTGACTCCTAGTCACCCTTATTCCACAGCTCAAACTTTTTCCTTAGGAAATCCTTCCATTAACCACCAAGCAAAGTAGGGTTCCATGAAATGCTTTTATAGCTTCATGTCTCTCTCCTTTGTAATGCTCAGCATGGTTATAATTTTATCCATCTGTGTGATGACCTGACCGAGTCCATCTCCCCAGCTAGAGGGTAGGGCCCATGAATGTAGACTGTTTTTCCTCACCATTGTAACGCCAGTGCTTAATCAGTGTCTGGCAAGAAGAAAGTGCTCAATAAATATTTGGTGAATGAATGAATGGAAATCCATTTAATAATGTATTTGGAGAGCTATGGAAATGTTCATACGTTTTGATCCAGTAATCCTACTTCTAGGAATTTATCCCAAGTATATAATCCAAAAAAAGAGACCGTTTTTAATACATGAAGATATTAGCTGCATTCTTTTCTTAATAGAACATCTTAAAAAGGCATGGATGTCCAGCAATAAAGGCTGTGTTAAGGAATAGTAGATCCACAAAGAAAAACAACATGGTCATTTAAAAATAATTGTGACGACTAGGTAGCATTATGGAAAACAGTTTATAATATTACAATTGTTTTTCAAAAGCCGAATGCAAAATTGGAGTGTTACAACTATGTAAAAATGTTTTATGCATGCAGACAAGTACCAGATGGGAACAAGGAAAAATAAATGAGTTGATTTGTCAGAAAAAGTGGATCATGATTGAATTTTCCATTTCATTTTGATTTCGCTTAGTATAGTTATATTGTTTTTGCTCAAATAATACTTTAATGTATTCTGTCAGTTTTATCTACAATCATAGGCTGAATAAAACAGCCGTGTTAAGCTGAGGATCCATCAAAGCACAAATGCTTAATAAATAGTGTTATTTTAGAACAACCTATTAACCACATTTAAAATAGATCCCATGATAATTATACCTTATGTTTATAATATTTTATGGGTGGAAATATTCTTTTGTTTCCCTTGGGTAAATACTTAGAAGTAGATGAGATGTACTATGTGGTAGGTATGTTTAACTTTTATTTTCACTGTTTCACTGTGAACCAGTTGTTGTATTATTATTTTATTTTAAAATAACAGTCGTATATACGTAGGTGTACAACATGATGAGTTTTTTCTTGTCTTTTTGTCTTTTTAGGGCCACACCCATGGCATATGGAGGTTCCCAGGCTAGGAGTCTAATCGGAGCTACAGCTGCTGGCCTATGCCATAGCCACAGCAACGTGGAAACCGAGCCACGTCTGTGACCTACACCATAGCTCATGGCAACGCCGGATCCTTAACCCACTGAGCAAGGCCAGGGATCGAAAACACAACCTCATGGTTCCTAGTCAGATTCGTTTCTGCTGTACCACGACGGGAACTCCGTGATGGCACGTGATGATTTGACATACATATACATACTAAAATGATCACTACATTCAAACTAATTAACATATCTTCTCACATAAGCACCTTTTTTTGTTTGTTTTTGGTGTGTTAAGAAATCTGAAATCTACTTTCTTGGCAAATTTCCAGTGTTCAATACAGTATCAACTGTACTCATCATCATGCTGTGCATTAGGTCTCTTAGACTTACTCATCCTACGTAAGTACAACTTTGTACCTTTGACCATCTCCCCGCTTCCCCCTACACACCTGCCCTTCCCTGATAACCACTGTTTTACTGTCTGCTTCTATGAGTTTGACTTTTTAAGATCCCACGTATAAGTGAGATCCTGCAGTGTTTGTCTTTCTGTGCCTTACCTATTTTACTTGGTATAATGTCCTCCAGGTTTATCCATGTCGTCACAAAGGACAGTATTTCCATCTTTTTTAAGGCTGAATAGTACTCCTGTGTGTGTGTGTGTGTGTGTGTGTGTGTGTGTGTGTGTGTGTGTGTTTAATCTTTATCCATTCCTCTGTTGATGGACACTTGTCTTGGCTATTGTGAATAATGCTGCAATGAACATGGGGATGCAGATATCTCTTTGAGTTACTGATTTCACTTCCTTTGGTTTTATACCCAAAGGATTGCTGGATTATGGTAGTTCTATTTGTTTGTTTGTCTTTTGTCTTTTTAGGGCCACATTCATTGCATATGAAGGTCCCCAGGCTAGGGGTTGAATCGGAGTTGTAGCTCTGATAGCCACAAGCAACACCAGATCTGAGCCGTGTCTGTGACCTACCCCACAGCTCACAGCAACACTGGATCCTTAACCCACTGAGCGAAGCCAGGGATTGAACCTGTGTCCTCATGGATACTAGTCAGATTTGTTTCCGCTGAGTGGAACAAAGGAACTCTGGTAGTTCTATTTTTAATTTGGGGAGAACTTCCATGCTGTTTTCCATAGCTTACATGCCCACCAGCAGTATATCCTCCACATCCTCATTAACATTCGTTGTCTTTATTTTTTTGACAGTGGACGTCTTGATAGTGATGAAGTGATAGCTCACTATGGTTTTGACTTGCTTTTCCCTGATGATTGGTGATATTGAATATCTTTTCATGTACCTCTTGGCCATTTGTATGTCTTTTTTTTGAGAAATGTCTATTCAGATTCTTTGCCCAATTTAAAACTAGGATTTTTTGTTTGTTTGTTTGTTTTTGTTATTGAGTTGATTGAGTTCCTGTATATTTTGGATATTAACCTCTTAGATGTAGTTTGCAAATGTTTTTTTCCATCATATAGGTTGTCTCTTTGCAGTATTGGTTGTTTCATTTTCTGTGCTGAAGCTTTTTAGTTTAAAGTAATCCCATTTGTCTCTTTTTCTTCTGTTTCCTATGCTTTTGAGGTTGTATCCAAAAAATCATTGCCCAGACCAATATCAGAAAGTTTTTCCCTATGTTTCCTTCTAGTAGTTTTACAGTTTTGGGTCTTACGTATAAATCTTTAATCCATTTTGAATTGATTTTTGTATATGGAGTGAGACAGTAAAATAGGGGCCAATTTAATTATTTTGCACATGGATAGCCAGTTTTTCCAATACTGTTTATTGAAGAAGCTGTCCTTTTCTCATTGTGTGTTCTTAGTATCTTTGTCAATGCCTATTGACCATGAATGCATGGATTTATTTCTGGGCTCCCTAGTATGTTCTATTGATCTATATATCTCTATGTGTTTTTATTACAATAGCGTTGTATTATATTTTGAAATCAGGCAGGGTGATGCCTCCAGCTTTGTTCTTTTTGGCTCAGGAATGCATTGGCTATTCACAGTCTTTTGTAGTTCCATATTAATTTTAGATTATTTTTCCCATGTTTGTGAAAAATGCCTTTGGGATTATGATTAAATTATATTGATTCTGTAGGCTGCTTTGGGTTATGTGAACAGTTTAACAGCATTAGTTCTTCTAATCCATGAACATGGGATGTCATATAATTTATTTTTGTATTATTCAATTCCTTGCTTCCTTTCTCCCTCCCTTCTTTCCACCCTCCCTCCCTCCTTCCCTGCCTTCCTCCCTTCTTTCCCTTTCTTTCTATGGCTGCATCTGCAGTATATGGAAGTTCCCGGGCCAGGGATGGAATTGGAGCTACAGTTGTGGCCTATGACACAGCTACAGCAACACTGAATCTGAGCCACATCTGTGATGTACACCCCAGCTTGCAGCAATGCCAGATCCTTAACCCACTGAGCAAGGAATCGAACTCACATCTTCATAGAGGTAGTGTCAGGTCCTTAACCCACTAAGCCACAACAGGAGCTCCTTACTCAATTTCTTTTATCAACGTCCTGTAATTTTAATTGTATAACTCTTTCACCTCCTTGGTTAAATTTATTCTAATATATTTTTGATGCCATTGTAAATGGGATTGTTTTTTAATTTCTTTTTTGAAATGTCCCTTTCTAGTAGTATATGGAAACACAACTGATTTTCGTATGTTGATTTTATATCCTGCAACTTTACTGAATTCATTTCTTAGTTTGAGCAGTTGTTTTTGGTGAAGTCTTTAAACTTTTCTATATATAACATCATGTCATCTTGCAAACAGAGACAAATTTATTTCTTCCTTTCCAATTTGGATCCCTTTAATTTCTTTTGCTTGCCTAATTGCTTTGGCTAGGACTTCCAGTATTATGTTAAATAGAAGTGGAAGGAATAAGCATCTTGTCTTGTTCCTGCTCTTATAAGAAAAGCTCTCAGCTTTTTGCCATTGATTATGATTTTAGATGTGGGTTTGTTATACATGAAACTTATTATGTTGAAGTACATTCCTTCTATACCTAATTTCTTTTTTTTAATTGAAGTATAGTTAATTGATTTACAATGTTGTGTTACTCTCTGCTATACAACAAAGTGATTCATTTATGCATGCATATTTTTAATATGCTTTTCCGTTATGGTTTATCACAGGATATTAAATCCCTGTGCTATACTCTAGGTCTTTGTTGTTTATCCATCCTATATATAATAGCTTGCATCTGCTAGCCCCAAACTCCCAATCCATCCCTTCCCCTCTCTCTCCTCCTTGGCAACCACAAATCTGTTCTCTATGTGAGTGTGTTTCTGTTTCATAGATAAGTTCATTTGTGTAGTATTTTAGATTCCACATTTAAGTGATATCGTATCGCTTTCTCTCTCTGACTTATTTCACTTAGTATAATCTCTAAGTCCATCCATGTTGCTGCAAATGGCATCATTTCATTCTTTTTTATGGCTGAGTAGCACTGTATATACGTACCCCATCTTCCTTATTCATTCATTTGTAAATGGACATTTAGGCTGTTTCCATTCCTGGCTATTGTGAATAGTGCTGCTATGAATGTAGGGGTGCATTTTCTTTTTGAATTACAGTTTTGTCTGGATATTTGCCCAGAAATGAGATTGCCGGCTCATATGGCAACTCTATTTTTAGTTTTTTGAGGCACCTCTGTACTGTTTTCCATAGTGGCTGCACCCACATACATTTCCACTAACAGTGTACGAGGGTTCCCTTTTCTCCACACCCTCTCCAGCATTTGTTATTTGTAGACTTTTTAATGATAGCCATTCTGACCAGTGTGAGGAGGTATCTCATTGCCTTTCTCTAATAATTAGCAATGTCGAGCATTTTTCATATGCCTGTTGGCCATCTATGTGTCCTCCTTGGGAAAAACCTCTATTTAGATCTGCCCATTTATCCATTGGGTTGTGCAAGTTTGTTGTTGATGTTGTTATTGAATTGTATCAGCTATTTATATATTTTGGAAATTAAGTCTTTGTCAGTCACATCTTTTGCAAATATTTTCTTCAATTTTGGAAGTTGTCTTTTTATTTCCATTATGGTTTCCTTTGCTATGCAAAAGCTTAGAAGTTTGATTAGGTCCCATTTGTTTATTTTTGCTCTGATTTCTGCTGCCTTGGGAGACTGACCTAAGAAAGCATTTTATACCTAATTTCTTGTAAAATTTTTTTTTTAATTTTAATTTTTTGGCTATGCCTGGGGCACGTGGAAGTTCCTAGGTCAGGAATCAAACCCTCGCCACAGCAGTGACCCCAGCCACTGCAGTGACAATGCTGGATGCTTAACCCCATGAGCCATATGGGAACTAATTGAAAATTTTTTCATAAAAGAAAGTTGAATTTTTTTGGCTGAGCCCATGGCATGTGGAAGTTCCTGGGTCAGGGATTGAACCCACTCCCCAGCAGTGACCCAAGCCACAGCAGTAACAACACAGGATCCTTAACCCATTGAGCCACCAGGGAACTCCAAGAATGTTGAATTTTATCAAATGCTTTTCTTGCATCTGTTGAGATGATCTTATGTTTTTAATCCTTTATTCTGTTAACGTAGAATATCACATCTATTGATTTGCATATGTTGAAACATCCTTGCATTGCAGGGATAAATCTCACTTGTTCATGGTGTATTATCCCTTTAATGTGATATTTAATCTAGTTTGTTCTTCTTTTGTTGAGGACTTTTGCATCTATGTTCATCGGGGATATTGGCCTGTAATTTTCTTTCCTTGTGGTATCCCTGTCTGGTTTTGGTATATCGGTGATGCTTATCTCACAAAAAGGAAGTTTTTCTTCCTTTGAGGATTTTGAGAACGATTGGCATTAATTCTTCTTTAAACGTTTGATAGAATTCACCAATGAAGCCATCTGGTCCTGGGCTCTTTTGTTGGGAGGTTTTTGATTATTGATTCAATCTCTGTACTCATTGTTAATCTGTTCAAATTTTCTGTGTTTCATGATTCAGTCGTGGTAGGTTATTTGTTTCTAGGAATGTATCCACTTCTACTAGGTTATCCAAATTTTTATTGTATAAGTGTTCATACATTTTAACTGTCACACTGTTTTCCAAAGTGATTTACCGTATTATGTTCCTACCAACAGGGTGTGAATGTCAGTGGAATCTAAATGTTCCACATTTTTGGCAGCACATGGTGTGATCAGTCTTTTTAATTTTAGCCAATCTAGTAAGTGTGTAGTAGTATCTCATTATGCTTTGCATGTACATTTCTCTAATGATCAATGATGCTTACTTGATATTTGTGTGTAACTTTGGTGTGTGTCTGTTCAGATCTTTGCCATTTTTAAAAATGAGTTTTTTTTTTCTTTCTTTCCTTCTTTCTTTCTTTTTTTGTTTTTTAGGGCCACACTTGTGGTATATAGAAGTTCCCAGGCCAGGGGTTGAATTAGAGCTGCAGCCACAAGTCTATGCCAGGGTCATAGCAACACAGGATCCGAGCTGCCTCTGTGACCTGTAGCACAGCTCACAGCAACACCGGATCCTTAACCCATTGAGTGAGGCCAGGGATCGAACCTGTGTCCTCATGCATACTAGTCTAATTCATTACTGCTGAGCCACAATGGGAACTCCCTGTTTTTTTTTTAATATTGAATTATAAGTGATATTTGTAAGTTCTGAATAAAATTCCCTTATCAGATATATTTTGCAAATATTTTCTCCCAGTCTGTAGTTTGCTTCTACTTTCTTAGCATAACATAGTCATTTGGGGAATTTTTTAAAATTTTGATGAAGTTCAGTTTATCAATTTTGACTTTTATCATTTGTGTTTTCTTAAGGCCACTATGTTTTTTTTCCTTCTATTTTATAGAAGTTTTCTAGTTCTAGCTCTTACATTTAGGTTTATGGCCTATTTAGAGTCAGGTTTTGTATTTGGTATGATATAAGGGCCAAGGCTTTTTTTTTCACATGGGTATTCAGTTGTTCCAACACTGTTTATTGGATCTATCCATTCCTCATTGAATTGCCTTTAGCATCTTTGTAAAAATCAGTTGACTTAGGGAAAAGATAGTTTTTTTAAAAATAAATGGTACTGGGACAAATATCCACATGCAAAGGAATGAAGTTGGAACCATACTTCATACATATATAATAACTCAAAATGGAACATACACCTATGTGGAAGAGCTAAAGCTTTAAAACTCCTAGGAGACAACATGCAATAAATCCTCATTACCTTTGGCTGGGTGATAGTTTCTTAGATACAAAAACTAAATCATAAGCAACAAAAGGAAAAAGTTGGATAAATCTGACCTCATCAAAATTTAAACATTTTATGCTGCAAATGGTAGCATCAAGAAAATGAAAAGACAATTCACAGAATGGGAGAAAATATTTACAAATCACATGTGTGATGAGGGATTTATATCCAAAATACATTTAAAAACTCTTACAACTAAATAACAAAAAGATGAATAACAATCAAAAAATAGTCAAAGGATTTACAGACGTTTCTGAAGAGACGATATATAAATACCCATAAAGAACATAAAGTGATGCTCAGTATCATTAGTCATTAAGGAAATGCAAATCAAACCACAGTAAGCTACCACTTCACACCTACTAGGATGACTGCAATAAAAGAGATGGACCTGGAGTTCCCATCATGGCGCAGTAGTTAACGAATCCGACTAGGAACCATGAGGTTGCGGGTTCAATCCCTGGCCTTGCTCAGTGGGTTAATGATCCAGCATTGCCGTGAGCTGTGCTGTAGGTCGCAGACCATGAGCTGTGCTGTAGGTCGCACACGCGGCTTGGATCTGGTGTTGCTGTGGCTGTGGTTTAGGCCAGTGGCTAAAGCTCTGATTCAGCACCTAGCCTGGGAACCTCTACATGCCGTGAGAGTGGCCCTAAAAAAAAAAGAGAGAGAGAGAAAGAGATGGACCATAGGAAGTGCTGGTGAAAGTGGAGAAAACTGAACTCTCATGCATTCCTGGTGGAAGTGTAAAATGGTGCAGCTGCTTTAGAAAACAGTTTGGAAGCTACCATCGTGGCTCAGCAGTAACAAATCTGACTAGTATCCATGAGAACGTGGGTTTGATCCCTGGCCTTGCTCAGTAGGTTAAGGATCCAGTGTTGCCATGAGCTATGGTATAGATCGCAGACATGGCTTGGATCCTGAGTTGATGTGTCTGTGACATAGGCCGGCAGCTGCAGCTCTGTTTTGACCCCTAGCCTGGGAACTTCCATATGCCTCAAGTGCAGCCCTAAAAAGAAAAAAAAAAAGGAAAGGAAGGAAGGAAGGAAAGAGAGAGAGAGAAAGGAAGGAAGGAAACAGTTTCTCAACAAGTTAAACATAGAGTTATCATATGACTCAAATTCTATTCCTAGGTATAGGAGAGGCCGTTAACAAGCTTTCTAGGCGTGGAGGTAACCCAGGTACAAATGTGAGACTAGGTCCTAGAGCTGTTAATTTGCAAGTGTCAAACCAATGGTATAAAGAGCTAAGAACTGAGGAGAGAGAGAGATTGCTATGGTCTAAGAACACTTAGAATTAGGTAATTAAAACTAGGAGGGGTTTATATGAACTTGTCCTATATCATCAGTTTTGTCAGAGGAAGAAGCATGGAGAGGAAGCCACACAGCTAATAGTGGCAGAGCTAGAGCCAGCAATGAGGTCTTCTGGTTGCTCCAACACAGAGTGGGTGTGAGTACCTGCCCTCTGTGTACCAGCCTGGGCAGGGCCTGGTCAAAAGTGACTGGTATATGCTGTCAGAGAAGAAATGAAACAATAATAAATGTTAATTCTATTTTTATACTTTTGGTTAGCATTTATTAAGCACTTACTCTATGCTAGTCACAATTCTATGAGGATCAGCCATTTCTGACTAATACAATTTTTGACAATTTCATATAGATCAACCTAATACATTACTTTATGTAATCAAAGTATAACTCTGTGAAGTATATACTATTATTAGCCTGATTTTAAAAAATTATTGAAATATATTGGATTTACAGTGTTATGTTAGAGACAGGTATACAGTAAAGTGGTTCAGTTATACATACACATATATATTCATATATATATTCTTTGCTAATATTCCATTATAGGTTATTAAAAGATGTTGAGTATAGTTCCCTGTGCTATACAGTACGTCCTTATTGGTTATATAGTTTATGTATGGTATTATGTATATTTTAATCCAAATCTCCTAATATATTCCTGTGCCTGCCTCCCCTTTGGCAACCACAGTTTGTTTGCTATGTCTGTGAATCTGTTTCTGTTTTGTATATAAGTTTATTTGTATACTTTTTTAAAATTATGCATGTAAGCAATATTATATATTTGTCTTTCTCTGTCTGACTTCACTTAGTATGATAATCTCTAGGTCCATCCAAGTTGTTGCAAGTGGTATTATTTCATTCTTTTTTGTGGCTGTGTAATATTCCATTATATATCTCTATCTATCTATCTATCTATCTATCTATCTAATCATCTTCTTTATCCATTCCTCTGTTGATGGATGCTTGGGGTCCTTCCATGTCTTGGCTGTTGTAAATAGTGCTACTATGAACATAGAGGTACATTTGTCTTTTTGAATTATAATTTGCTCTGTATATATGCCCAGGAGTTAGATTGCAGGATCGTATGGTAGTTCTGTTTTTAATTTTTGAAGGAAACTTCATACCATTCTCCATAGTGGCTGTAACAACTTACCTTCCCATTCACAGTGTAGGAGGGTTCCTTTTTCTCTACACCCTCTCCAGCATTTATTGTTTGCAGACTTTTTGATGATGGACATTCTGACCAGTGTGAGGTGGTACCTCGCTGTAATTTTGATTTGTATTTCTCTAATAATTAGTGATGTTGAGCATTTTTTCATGTGCTTTTTGTCAATCTGTATGTCATTTTTGGAAAAATTTCTATTTATATCTTCTGCCCATTTTTTGACTGGGTTTTGTGTGTGTGTGTGTGTGTGTGTGTGTGTTTTGGAGATGAATTCCTTGTTAGTCACATTGTTGAAAAATATTTTCCCACATTCTGCAGGTTGTCTTTTTGTTCTGTTTACAGTTTCCTTTGTTGTGAAAAAACTTTTGTTTAATTAATTCCCATTTGTTTTTGTTGCCCTCCCCATTTCTCTAAGAAATGGATCCAAAAAGAAAGTGCTGCAGTTTATGTCAAAGAGTGTTCTGCCTATGTTTTCCTCTAGGAGTTTTATAGTATCTGGTCTTTAATCCATTTTGGATTTTTTTTTTTTTTTGATGTACGGTGTTAGTGCATGTTCTAGTTTCATTCTTTTATATGTAGCTCTCCAGTTTTCCCAGGACTACTTATTGAAGGGATTTTTTTTCCTCCATTGTATATTCTTGCCTCCTGTATGGCAGATTAATTGACCATAGGTACATGGGTTTATTTCTGGGCTTTCTATCCTGTTTCATTGATCTCTATTTGTTTTTGTGTCAGTACCATACTGTTTTGATAACTGTAGCTTTGTAGTATAGTCTGAAGTCAGAGTGCCTGATTCCTCCATCTCCATTTTTATTTATCTGGATTGCCTTAGCTATTTGGGGTCTTTTCATGTTTCCATCCAAATTTTAAGATATTTTGTTATAGGTAGAACACTCGTATATATATGCATTCAACATTGGAGCACCTCAAAATGTAAGGCAAATATTAATAGACAAAAAAGGGAGTTCCCTTCATGGCTCAGTGGTTAACAAATCCGACTAGGAACCATGAGGTTGCGGGTTTGATCCCTGGCCTTGCTCTGTGGGTTAAGGATCCGATGTTGCCGTGAGTTGTGGTGAAGGTTGCAGACACACTCGGATCCCCTGTTGCTGTGGCTGTGGCTGTGGTGAAGGCCGGCAGCTACAGCTCCTGTTAGACCCCTAGCCTGGGAACCTCCATATGCCGCAAGTGTGGCTCTACATAAAAGGCAAAAAGACAAAAAAAAAATAGACAAAAAAGGAAAAAATGTCAGTAACACTATAATAGTGGGGGACTTTAACACCCCACTTATGGCAATGGTGAGCTCATCCAGACAGAAAATCAGTAAGGAAACATAGACTTTAAGTGACTCATTAGACTACATGGACTTAAGTGATATTTATAGAGTATTTCATCCAAAAGCAGAAGAATACACATTCTTTTCAAAGTGCACATGAAATATTCTCCAGGATAGATCACATGCTTAGCCTCAGTAAACTTAAGAAAATTGAAATCTATATCAAGCATCTTTTCCCATTACAATGCTATGAGATTAGAAATCAACTATAAGAAAAAAGTTGCAAAAAACACAAACATGTAGAGGCTAAACAATATGCTACTAAACAGGCAGTGGATAGCTGAATAATTCAAAAAGGAAATAAAAGAATACCTAGAGACAAATGAAAGCAAAAACACGATGATCCAAAACCACTAAGATGCAGGAAAAGCAGTTCTAAGAGGGAAGTTTAAGGCAATACAAGGAAACATGAAAAATCTCAAATAAACAACCTAACATTACACCTAGAGCAACTAGAGAAAGAAGAAGAAGAACAACAACAACAACAAAACAAACAAACAAAAAAAACCTCAAAATTGGTAGGAGAAAAATTATAAGGATCAGAGCAGAAATAAATGAAATAGAGACTTATAAGACAATAGAAAAGATCAATGAAATTGAAAGCTGGTTCTTTGAAAAGATAAACAAAATTGATAAACCTTTAGCCAGATTCATCAAGAAAAAAAAAGAGAGAAGGCACAAATCAATAAAATTAGAAGTGAAAAAGGAGAAGTCACAACTGACAGCACAGAAATGCTAAGGGTCATAAGAGATTGCTACAAGCAACTATATGCCAACAAAATGGACAAGCTAGAAGAAATGGACAAATTGTTAGAAAGATACAGTCTTCCAAGACAGAATGAAGAAGAAATAGAAAATATGAACAGACCAATCACAGCACTGAAATTGAAACCATGATTTAAAAACTCCCAGTAGGAGTTCCCATCATGGCTCAGCAGAAATGAATCTGACCAGCATCCATAAGGATTCAGGTTCGATCCCTGGCCTTGCTCAGGAGGTTAAGGATCCAGCGTTGCCATGAGCTGTGGTATAGGTCACAGACATGGCTTGGATCTGATATTGCTGTGGCTGTGGCGTAGACCAGTGGCTACAGCTCTAATTTGACCCCTAGCCTGGGAACCTCCATATGCCATGGGAGCAGCCCTAAAAAGCAATCAATCAATCAATAAATAAATACAAACTCCCAACAAAGTCTAGGACCAGTTGGCTTCACAGGCAAATTCTAACAAACATTTAAAGTGAACACCTATCCTTCTGAAGCTGTTCCTAATAATTGCAGAAAAAGAACACTTCCAAACTCATGTTGTGAGGCCAGTATCACCCTGTTACCAAAACCAGACAAAGATACCACAAAAAAAAGTGAAAATTACTGGTCAATATCACTGATGAACATAGACACAAATATCCCCAGCAAAATACTAGCAAACTGAATCCAACAGTACATTAAAAGGATTTTACACCTTGATCAAGTAGGATTGATCCCAGGGATGCAGAGATTTTTCAACATCTGCAAATCAATCAGTGTGATATACCAAATTAACAACTCAAAGAATAAAAACCATGTGATCATCTCAAAAAATGCAGAAAAACTTTTGAAAAAATTCCACATCTATTTATGATAAAAACTATCCAGAGATGGGCATAGAGGGAACGTATCTCAACATGAGAAAGGCCATATATGACAAAACAGTGAAAGCAGAAAGCATTTCCTCCAAGATCAGGAACAAGACAAGGGTGCCCATTCTTGCCACTTTTATTCAACATAGTTTTGGAAGTCCTAGCTATGTCAATTAGAGAAGAAAAAGAAGTAAAAGTAATTCATATTAGAAAATAAGAAGTAAAACTGTCACTGTTTGCAGGTGACATGATACTATACATAGAAAATCCTAAAGTCACTACCAGAAAACTGCTAGAGATCATCAATGAATTCTGTAAAGCTGCAGGATACAAAATTAATACACAGAAGTCTGCTGCATTTCTATATACAAACAATGAAAGATCAGAAAGAGGAATTTAGGAGACAGTCGCATTTACCATCAGAAAGTATAAAATACCTAAGAATGAAATTCCTTAAGGAGGCAAGACCTGAACTTGGAAAACTATAAGAGGCTGATGAAAGAAATCGAAAATGACACAAATGAAATGATACACAGTATTCTTGGACTGGAAGAATCAATATTGTCAAAAAGACTATACTACCAGGCAAGCTACAGATTCAGTGTAATTCCTACCAAATTACCAATGGCATTGTTCACAGAACTAGAAAAAAAATTCCAAATTTGTATAGCCTGATTTTACAGGTGGGGAGACAAAGGCACAGAGATTAAGTGACTTATCTAAAGTCACATAGCTGGTAAGTGATAGAGCCAGTTTACAAATCCAGGAGGTCTGATTTCAGAACCCATGCTTGTCAGTTCCTATCTTCAGATAACCAATGTGAATGTGCCCTCAGTCTCGGCGGGAGTTGGGTGGCTGGTCCTATACCTGGACCCCTTGATGACCCCCAGAGTCAGGCAACCAGCTACTTTTGGGGAATTAGAACAGCCCAACCTCCTGGGGCCTTATCAGAAAGAGCATGTGCTAGGCCAGCCCTGTGATCTCATGCTGGCAGAGCTTCGAGACAATGGGACAACTTGTGAGCACCAAGCATCACCGTGGAGACAATGATCTTCTCCAAACACCAGCCCCTGGAATAACAAACACTGCTGATTTCCAAGGTTTCCTAGGTCTAAATATTGAAGTGGAGCATCCGTGCCTCACCACGTGCAGTGATCTCTCAGTAGAAAAAAAAGTCGGCAGTTGCTATTGTCTGGGTTCCCCAGGGGGAAGATCTGAAGCTGTTTCTCTAGTTCTGCAAGACTTTAGCCTTCTCTCTCGTGCCCCTTGTCTGAAAGAGGGCTTGTTTGATGTGAGCGAGACTGGGGGACCCCCCCTTCCATCATCCCACTGTGATCTTTATTGGTCTAGAGCAAAACAAGCAAATAAGGACAATATGGATAGTTTTTCCTAAAGGTAAATTACTCCATTTTCAGAACCCTATTTATGCTGAACAGCAGCATCCTTTCCCCACTCCCATGCTCCCTACAGTCCCATCCTCCTCCCTGCACTTGGCGGCTTCCCCTTCTAGTGCATACTCTGCAGTGCACAAGGCACTACTGGTGGCTTCTCTGGCCCTGACTTGGCTTCATGATTTATCAGTTTCAGTTTCCATTGCTCACTGTCTCCTCGTATTTCTTTCCTCATGTTTTCTAAAGACAGTCTGATTGATCTAACATGCTTCTTTTATGCCAGACCATGTCATGTGTTGCTGGACAGCCCATTGGCCAGCTGCCTTTGGGCCAAGTGGCTGACACTGGTTCAACCAACTGGCATGGCCTAAAACACAATTGCTCTTTGAGTAGATAGTGATAGTGGGCCAGTTTCTCTTGAAAGGGACTTAAAGTCATGTGCTGTGATTGATATGGCTGGCACAAACGTCCAATTTGGAGATTTCACACCAAAATTGAATTTGCAGTTCTCAGTTTAGGAAGGTTTCAGAGTCATGGCATGAGAAGGTCTAGCTGAGACATGCAAAGGGTACCAGAGCAGTGAGGCTCTGGGAGAAGTAGCCAAGGGAAAACTCACAACAAATGGGCAGAATTCCACCCAGGAGGTGGTTGCTGAGGCAGAGAGGAAGACAGAGATTCAGACATAATTTGGAAGAAACCTGTAAGCCTCGGGGAAAAAATAGATATAAGGAATGAACTAGAAGGAGGCAAGGTGGTGGCATCGTCTCTGAGAAAGAACACAGGAGAACAAGTTAGAGAGGTGAAGGAAAAGTGGCTGGTTCCAGTCTGACGTGTTGAGATGTGAGACGTCCTGCTAGATTTATCAATGAGCAGTTGGCTGTTTAAGGGTCAGGTTTAGAAGGGAAGTCTGGGTTGGAAAGACAGATGTGTGTAGCTTCAGCATGTTGGTGGCTGAAACCAGGGAGAGGATGCTTTCCCCCTGGGAGAAATGGACTGCATAACGGACACCTGACAAACGCTTGTTGGGTGGATGAAGAATGAGTGAATGAATGAATGACTTGGCCATGCCTTGGAATTTGCTCATGTTTCACTCCTTCCCAAGTAACGAAGTCACTCATTGAGAACTTGCCCTATGGAGAAACAGCATGGTGAATGGGAAGAATGTGGGCTTTGAGGGTAATACCACATTCAGTGGCAGGGTCTGAAACTTACTAGCTGTGTGCCTTTGGGTTTAACCTCTTGCGGCCCTAGTTTCCTCATCTTAAAATGGGTGTAATGACATTTGCCTCATCAGGCTATTGTGAGGATTAAATGAGATAGACTAGAGCTTCAAGCATGGAGTTTGGTACACAGAGTAGGCGTTCAACAGAAGGAACAGACTCCTGCCTCCCCCTGAAGCAAGCTTTGAGTTACTGGATAGCATTTTGGATAAGAGCCTAAGAGATTCTGAGGATGTCATTCTCTTGGCCATGGGCATCTCAGAAGGAGCCACTGATAAAGTAATTAATCTCATCTGGAGCTAATGTCAAGTGTCTACAGCCTGGGCCAAAGAGCCCTCCTGCTTCCCACTCCTACCTCTTGAATGGGCTGTTTGTGCCATGCCATGCCCATTCCCATTCCCCAGTGGGTGCCTCCCTCTTGCAGGACTCCCACAGGCCCCCAGAATCTGCCCCACCCCTGCCCCAGGAACCTTCCTCCCACTGCCTGCAGTTGTCTGCCACACTCCAACGTGAGGGCCTGGTTTCCAGGTCATCGAAACCTTCCCAGGAGCCAAGAACTCCCATCCCGGCACATATACCAGGCCTACACAGATAGAAAGTACACAGGAAAGGGTGTTCCCTTCATTTAACATCTAATATTCAGTGCTTGGACATTAGTTTCCTTCAAGTCATAAGATTTCTTCTAAGAAGATTATGGAACCCTATTGGGAGAAATAAAGCAAGATCAAAATTAAGAGAAAGTCCACCTCCTCCAGGCTAGAAGATGAAACATAGCAACGGCAACAATTTTCCTTGGGTTTCTGTATAGATTTAATGCACTATGTATTAAGGCTCCCAAGGGATACTTCATAAGAGCTTGAGAAATAAATAGCGATGATCAGTTCCTAGATTAAATGGTTAAAAGGACTAAAGCTTCTTTTTAAAGGGTACAATAGTAAATTTAACTTACCAGATTTCACAACATATTACAAAGAGACAATTATCCAAACCATATGGTAGCAATGAAAAAAAAATCAGTGGAAGAGATTAAACGATCCAAAATTAACTGAGTACATAGTAAAACTAGAAATAATCCAACAATGAGGAAAGCAGTATATAATATACATTTGGGAGAGAACTGCAGTTAACACAGAGAAAAGTTATACCTTATACCACTTCTGCAATAAGTTGCAGATGAGATTTTGTGCACGTCTAAAAAACAAACCATGAAAAAGACAAAGTGCTATTCCATGTTTATCATTTTAGAAGAGAATGTATCACCAGAGACAAAAAAGATTTTCAAATTAAAAAAAATAGGAATCTTTGGTTGAAGAAAATATAGGACAATTAATTACAAGAGGAAAATAACAGCCTGGAAAAAAATAAACTACCAATCCATCTAAAATATATTAATTTTTGCTTTTTTCACCAAAAGCTAAAATCATTGCCCAGATTCCGCTCAGTAAGCAACAAAAGAGATGAACAGACAGTTTACACAGGAAGTACAGATGGTAAATCAAAACATGAAAAAGTACATAATTCAACCAGAAATGAGAGAAATGCAAACAAACCAGCTATGAGGTATCAGCACATGCTTATCAAACTAGTCAAAATTAAATAAAATGGCAAAACCCTCTGGTTGTAGAGCTGTGGGAAACAGGCAAGATAGTATACAGATGTTCAGGGAGTTCCCATTGTAGTACAGTGGTTAACGAATCCAACTAGGAACCATGAGATTGCAGGTTCGATCCCTGGCCCCGCTCAGTGGGTTAAGGATCCGGTGTTGCCGTGAGCTGTGGTGTAGGTTGCAGATGCGGCTCGGATCCCGCGTTGCCATGGCTGTGACGTAGGCCAGTGTCTACAGCTCTGATTCGACCCCTAGCCTGGGAACCTCCATAAGCCACGGGTGCGGCCCTAGAAAGCAAAAAACAAAAACAAAAAACAAAGTATGCAGATGTTCAGAGCATGGACTCTAGAGTCAGTCTGCTGTATTGAATACTGGCTTCACCATGGGCCACTTCTGAGACTGCCACAAATGGCTTGATCTCCCTGTGCCTGTTTCCTTGTTTGTCGGGTAATGTTTATATATATACATATATGTATACATATACGTATATATACGTATATGTATATATATATGTATATATATATATGTGTGTGTGTATATATATATATATTTATGGTGCTTGGAATGGTGCCTGTGACATAGAAAGTGCTGCACACCTGTTATCTGCAATTATTTGTAAATGGGGTGCCTTGCCCATCGTTTTCTCTCAATGGTAGTAGAGAGGGCATGCGCTTTGGAGCCAAAAAGATCATTTATTCATTATTCAACCCGTATTTACTGAATGCCAGATCCAGCTGCAAATCCCAGTACCATTAATGATTAGTGATGTCACTTGTGAAAATTACTTAGTGATATTGAATCTCAGTTTCTTCCACCTATAAAATGGAGTAACACAATCTATTGCTTAGCCTGGCTTAGGGGGAATGAGAGATTGCGAAAGTACTTAGGTGGGAAAGTACTTAGAAGTCCTTAATCCACCTTTGATTCCTCACTTCTTTTCCTAGAACTTCAGCTCAGGTCACATGCCTAGAACATACCTGTGGTCCTGAAATTTGTTCTCAGCTGCTTGCCAGTTAGACTAGATTAAGATTTTTTTTTTTTTGGTCTTTTTTTTAGGGCTGCACCCGCAGCATATGGAGGTTCCCAGGCTAGGGGTCCAATCAGAGCTGTAGCCGCTGGCCTACGCCACAGCCACAGCAACGTCAGATCCAAGCTACGTCTGCGACCTACACCACAGCTCATGGCAACACCGGATCCTTAACCCACTGAGCAAGGCCACGGATGGAATCCACATCCTCATGGATGCTAGTCGGGTTCGCCAACCTCTGAGCCACAATGGGAACTCTTAGATTAAGATCTTCAGATGGCCCCAATCCCTTAAGCTCACCATGCCACCTGCCTCCAAAATGTGAATCAAAATAACATCCCCAACCCATAAAAATAAATGTTTGGTGTTTGAAGTGACACAGAACTCACTTACATGCTGCAAAGATATTCGTGTACTTCTGTATTTTCTCTCTCATTCTTGCTTACTTTTTTGATTCCCAATTGCTACTGGTCTCTCTCCTGTGGTTTAGCCAGCCTGGCGGGTAATCCTAGCCTGCTGCCAAATCGTCCCCATGACATCAGGCCATAATGACTTCAGATTTTTCCCTCCCTGGGGATATTTGCATTTTAGGTGGTGGGGAGCAAGAGCTCCTGGGGACTGAAAGCTGGCACAGAAGGGGCACTCCGTAAATATTTGTGGAATGAAAGGATAAATGGATACACGAGATGTGTGGACGTTGGAATTTCAGCTGTGACAAGAGGCAGAGGAGGAAGTTCTCTTTAGCAGAGAGACAATGACCAGAATTCCTCAGATCGCCCTAGGCGGGTGCAGGGCTGATATTCAGAATATCTAGGAGTTCCCATCGTGGCTCAGCAGAAACCAACCCGACTAGCATCCATGAAGATGCAGTTTCAATCCCTGGCCTTGCTCAGTGGGTTAAGGATATGGCGTTGCCATGAGCTGTGGTGTAGGTCACAGGGGCAGCTCGGATCCTTTGTTGCCGTGGCTGTTTTATAGGTTGGCAGCTACAGCTCTGATTGACCCCTAGCCTTGGAACCTCAATATACAATGGGTGAGGCCCTAAAAAGACAGAAAAAGAAAAAAAAAGTAACAGGCAGAGCAGAATAAGTACTGACTGTGTACCTGGAGACCCCTGCTGGACTAAGCATCACCTCTTTGCTGTGGGTAATGGGAAGCCAGGGGTCCCAAAGGGAAGGGCTGGGGAGAGAGGGGGTGTCTAGGGGCTCCCAGCAGCTGCTACTCACCAATGGATATGAAAGTACTTCAATGTGGCAACAATCAGCATGGCCATGTCACACACATACAGGCCCAGTTAGGAGGTTGCACAGCAATCAAGAGACTTCTGTCACCTCCCTCCCTAGGCCCTGATTTGCCATCTATAAAGTGAAGAAGTCTGATTTTTCTAATTGTTCTGATGCACTCCAGCTCTGATGGCCTGTGATTTCGATCTAACCGTGCCACCAGTTTGTAAAAGGCAGTGGTATAGTGGAGTAAACACATGCTCTGAAGCTGGAAAACCCAGTTAGCTTAAATCCTAGCGACTTACTGGGTGACTTTGGTCCAAATCAATTAACTTCTCTGAACCTCACTTTTCATTAATTCAACAGATATTGACTGAGCACTTTTTGTGTGCCACATGCAGGGGACACACGGTGAACAAGACCTGGTCATTGCCATCATGGAATTCACTGTCTGCTTAAGCTTCCTTGGATGCAGGAGCCAGAAACAAAAACTGAGTCAAGCCAGCTTAGGCAAAACTAGATGCCTTATAAGGATATGGGCAAATCTGGGGGCCACGGGGTGGACAGCACCTCCAGCCACTCTCCTGCCCCCGACATAGCTGATGCACCGTTCATCTTCTCTCTCTCCTTCCAGCTTTGATTCCTGTGAGCCTCAGTTAATAGGACTCCCCAATTCCAAATCTTGAGAAGGAGAATCTGAATGTCCCAGCTTGGGTCACGTATCTGCTCCTAATCTAGTCATCTGTGACCATGGAGCAGGACTGAGGTACAGATGTGGTCTCAGGGACTTGATCATGTATATGAGGAACAGGTCCAGGCCCCAAAGAAAGAGGGGCTTGTGGATCCTGGGGTCCACCCCACAGCCTCGTAGGGTGGTTGTGAAATTAAACAAAATGCCATGGAAAGTGGTGGGTGTGTGACCTGGGCATAGATGGAGCACTGTGACAGTAGGCCATGTTCTGTTCGCAGCTGGTGCTTGACCAGGAGGAATTACTTGTTAATGACGGTGTCTTTCATGTCTCTGGCTGCTTTGTGTCCATTTTCTCAATGACTTCTTCCCTTTGCTTTGATCATGCCACCCCCAACACCCCGCAAGCTGACTTGTAAGTTGCTTGGCACGTGGGGCACCCAGGCTGGCTCCACCCACTGCTCAACACCCGGCCCATACACCTCCTGGGTATCTGATATGCTAAGAGAATGAATGAGTGAATAAGTGAATGTTCTCCCAGCCAGCCCTCCGTGCTCCGCTGTGACAGGTAGCCAGCCAGGGAAAGGTGTGGGGGCTGGTCTTTGGAATTTGTCTACTTTCCACCCAGGTGTTTGTTGGAGGACGTTTCTTTCTCCCTTTGTTTATTATCCAAAGGACCAGGAGCTCAGCATCTTTTTAAAATTCTAGGAGGGATCAAGGACTGTGTTCAGGTTCTCCCACCCGAGTCTAACAAGCGGAATATCCCTGAGCCTTTACCTCTCTGGGCCTCAGTTTCTCCTGTGGCAAAAGGCATAGCTGTGGATTGGAGGACTGGCCGAGGTCAGAGATGGGAAATGGCTTTGACAAGGACAGGCCGCGGCCCTTCCCTACCGTCCACGGGCCCCCTGCTGCCTGGAGGGGAAGAGAGGCGAGGCCTTCCGCCCAGCTGCTCTGTGCCCTCGGGAGCACCCCTGCTGCCGCCGGCCCGTACCGATGACTTCACCGGCTGTGTGGCTGAAACCTGAGCCCTCTCGCTAGGGGCTGAGCAGGAAGTTTTTTTCCTGCGGTGGGAGCTTTTGTTCTGCAAGCCTTGATCGCAGGGCAGAGGAATTTCCAGCTGGCTGACGTCAGCGCAGACTCCGGCCAAACCCAGCAGACTTGCAGGGGGCCTGAGGGAGGGCTGTGGGCAGGTCAGAAGGGGCAGGGTTTCAGGCACCTGGAGGCTGTCCTCCTTCTTCCCCCCCACTGTCCGGCTGTGCCCTGGGATCTGCTCCCATCCATCAGTCAGGAGGAAACTCCGGGGGAAGCTCATTCACTCTGAAAGTAGAAAGAAAGATGAGTGGAAAGTGGATTCTCATTCTGGTCCAATCACTTCCTGTTAGCTGAGTGCCCTGGCCCTTGACCTCAGTGGCACTCAACTTCCTTATCTATAAAATGGGAATAATACCGCCTCAGACCTGCTGGTTGGGGGTATTCAGTGTAAGGCACTAAAAGTACCTGCTCCATAAAGTGATTTTGTTGTTATTATTCTCTCTCCAGTGAAGGAGAAAGGAGATGCCCTGTGGAGGCATCTAGCAAAGAGTCCATGCTCAGAAACAGAAAAACAGAGGCTCCCATACTCAGAAATCATTATTCTTTTCTGCTGCACAAATCTGGCTGTGCTTTCCTTCCCAGGACCACAAACTTCCACAAAGGGGACTAGGTTAATTTCCAGAGCAGAAACGTATTCTCTCATCGTTCTGGGTGCTAGAAGTCTGAAGTCCAGGTGTCAGCAGGGTTGGCTGTGAGGAAAAGGTCTGTTCAGGCCTCTTGACTCCGTTTGTGAACGGCTGTCTTTTCGCATCGTCTCTTCTCCTAGTATTCTCTCTCTGTGTATCTCTGTGTCCAAATCCCTTTTTATCAGGACACCAGTCCTATTGCACTCGTGCCCACCCCCAAAGTCCTCATTTTAATGACTGCTTCTGTAAAGACCCACCCTGTCTCCAAATGAGGTCACATTCTGAGGGGATTAGGACCTCAATCAATCCATGAATTTGGGGCATACCCAGTGTAACCCAGAGCAATGACTGGGGGAAAGGGTAGTGCTTAACTGAAAGGTGGATTTAGTATCTTTTTTTTTTGCCTTTTATTTATTTATTATTTATTTTATTTTTTTTTACAGAGGGATAACCTTTTACTTACTTGGAAATCACAGTTAGTTTTCTGTGTCATCAAATTGATTGCAAATGTTCATCTGTAAAAACGACCCTTAGCCATGCAAAAACAGACAGTGGACGAAACTGGCCATCAGGACATCTGTGGATTTCATGTCTTTTAACACCAGAAGAGAGGAGATAATTTGGAGCAGAAAGGCCTTTTTTTTTTTTTTTTTTTTTTTTTTTTTTTTTTTTTTTGTCTTTTAGGGCCGCACCCTTGGCATATGGAGGTTCCCAGGCTAGGGGTCGAATTGGAGCTATAGCTGCTGGCCTACACCACAGCCACAGCAACTCGGGGTCAGAGCTACAACTGAGACCTACACCACAGCTCACGGCAACGCCGGATCCTTAACCCACTGAGCGAGGCCAGGGATCAAAC
>PVHT021183528.1:14440651-14460548 GCA_004024745.2 Catagonus wagneri | reverse complement strand
CACATCCTCATGGATACTAGCTGGGTTCTTTAACCACTAAGCCACGATGGGAACTCCAAATTCTAATAGTGTCAAGTCTTAAAAGCATCAGAACCTAGTTGTGGAGCCCAGATGACCAAGTTATTCATTTTCTACTCTAAACTTGCTGGTACCCTTTCCTAATTTAATCTGCCACAATCAAATGTGAGATCCAAGATTCGCCAAGAAAGCTATGCCATCCTTGCTTCCTGGCAACATAGTTGGGTAGAAAAAGCACTGGAAAGGGAGTTGACGGACTTAGATTCTAGCTTATGTACTTGCTGTGTAATCTTGGGCATGTGACCTTCCTTCTCTGAGCCTTAGTCTCCTCAGTTGTAAAATTGTGTGAGTGTGTGTGTGAGAGAGAGGGAGAGAGCACGTGTGTATGCGCACACATGTTTATGGGGAGGTGGAAGCAGAGAGCTCAGACTCTGCCACTCTAACTAGGAGCCAGCCGTGGGTCAAAGCTGGCACATCTTTCTTGACTGTCAGTTTCATGTAAAATGTGATTTTAAAATTCTAAATCACACAAGTACATCACAGAGGAGAATGCAAAATTACATGGATTTTTAGGCTAAAACATGACACTTTAGAAAAACTGGATAATTTCTAGACTTGCAGCTGCGATTCTATACTCCACTTTGACCCCTGATCTTTGGGGTAAGATTTTTTTCCCATGTGCCAGTTAGGCGTCCTTTACTGGAAAAGTTTGAGATCCTTTGAACCATTGTTAGCAAAAAAAAAAAAAAAATGTCCCAGTTTAGAGTCCATGGACCATTGGATCTGAATTCCCTTTAGCTCACTGAAAACCGCAGGGCATCTTCCCCCCGCCACACACTTTCGGCTGTCCCATGGCATATGGAGCTCCTAGTAGAGGGATCAGATCTGAGCCACGGTCTCGACCTAAGCTGAAGCTGCAGCAATGCTGGATCCTTAACCCAGTGTGCCGGGCTGGTGAGGAACCTGCGTCCCAGCGCTCCCAAGAGACCACCAATCCTGTTGCACCACAGCAGGGGCTCCAACCCAGGGCTGCTTTCATTCATCACCTAGTTTGAGCCTCCTCTTCACTAGGCACTTGACATTTGAGGCGTCTGTGCCAGATCAGAAAGGCTGCGGCTGGGAGAAGAGGTGGGCCGGCAGTGGGCACGGAGCAGAGGAAGTGGAATTAACCACTGGAGGAAGCAGCCTCCGGCAGCTGTGCAGAGAAGCATCTTGGGGCTTCCCCCATCTTCCAGTTCCTCTGACGGTCAAGTGGCAGGAATCTGAAAGCGAGAGTGTGCCTTTCCCTCACCTTCAGCCCTCTCTTCTCTCCTTCACAGCGAAGCTTCTTCACTCACCTCCTGCTCCTCCACTGTGTATTGTGACTTCTGTCCCCGGCAGCCACCTGCACTTGCTCTGGATGAGTGCTTCTTTGTTGTTAAAGACCGTTATTCACCTCAAGGGCACCCCTGGTGGGACACTGGCTTTGGGGTCACTGCCTGCCCGGGGCTTGCCCCTTCCTCTGCAGTTGCTGCTTCTCCATCATTGCTGCAGCTCCTCCTTCCTCCTTCTGCACACCCTCCCTGTACCATCTCACTCATTCCTGCAGCTCAGTCCTTCTCCATCTCCATCTCAAAACCCTCTAGTCTCTACCTCAGGCTCAGAGTTCTGCTGGAGCTTCCAGCCTGGCCGCCTGGGTATCCCATGGGGCTTGCAAATCAGCAGGGCTCAGATGGAGTCATCGCCCTTCCCTGGACTCCAGCCTTCCACCTGCGTTCCTAGGCACTGAAACCAACGGGGGGTGTTGCCCTTGGTACCTCCCTCCTTCCTCCTCTCATTTAAAAAAAAAATGTTATGTCAGTACATGCAGTGTATGGAAATTCCCAGGCCAAGGACTGAATCTGAGCCATCGCTGCAACCTATGCTGCAGCTGTGGCAACCCCGGATTCTTTTTTTTTTAAACTCACTGTGCTGGGCTAGGGATCATCGAACTTGTACCTCTGCATCGACACGAGCCACTGCAGTCAGATTCTTAACCCACTGTACCAAGGCGGGAACTCCCCTCCTCTCATTTGATCTATAGATTAATTGCTTGGCTTCCGTCTCATCTCCATAGTAACTAGACTAACTTCCCTGAGGTCGAGATTTGAGAATTACAGCTCTTGGCATCCCTCATGGGGCCTGGCACAGTTTGGTGCACAGTAGGACCTCAATAAATATGTGTGATTTGACCCTTAAGGGAGGTCGGGCCCAGGTACTAGAGACCCCTTTCTTCAGCATTCTGAGACGTAGCACTGAAGGATGAGGAAGGGGGGTGGTCCAGAGACCTGGAATTTTTGTCCTTGTTCTATCACCTTATTACCTGAGACTCTGGGAAAGACACACCTGTCGCAGTGTGAGTCTCCAAATGGCATCCTGGAGCTTGGGGAGTGGGTTCCTTCCCAGGGGTCACAGGTTCCTGCAGGGAAGCGTGTGGTGGGAGGAACAGGCCGGAAGTAGGGACAAATAGCCCTGCTCTGTCTGGGGCCACACCGGCCACCAGACTCACCTACCTCACAAGGCAGGCAACAGGCAAGCCCCCCATGACAGATTTCACAGAGAGAAAGTAGGAGACAGCCCAGGGCTCAGGGCCGGCCCGTAATGAGGAAATCTAGCCCCTCGTCCATGCTCTGCTGCTGCTCCAGACTTTGTTCACCTGCCCAGGGGACTGTCCCGTGTGCTCAGCCAGCCAGATCCCCCATCTGCTCCCCTCCCCTGTGATACATGAGCAGGAATTGGTTTGTCGAGCTGCCTTGCGAGCTGTGTTGGGGGAGTTTGTTTCCCTGAGTCCAACTGATTCTAGATGACCTGATCAGTGGGGACTTTCAAAACTGAAAGCCGAAGCCCCTTGTGAGCATCCCCCTGGGAGACCCGGTGTGAGCAGCCACCTGGACTGCCCCTCCTTAGAGGCATCTCAAATTCCACCCCTGGCGCCACCAAGGTTGCTCTGGTGGGCGGGGCTTAGCAGTGAACTGGCCTTGGCTGTAGATCAGGGGTCCTCACTGGGGTGGGGGTCTTGCAATATCTGAAGACGCTTCGGGTAGTCACATCTTGGGTGAGGGTGGAGGTGCCACTGACATCCAGAGGCCAGGGCTGCCGCTAAACCTCCTGCAATGCCCAGGACAGCCCCCTCGACTGAGGATTATCCGAAGAGGCTGTTCCAACACCATCAATAGCGCTAAGGTCGAGAAAGCTTAAAGTCAGACCACTTGGCTTCATCACCAGCTCGCCCTGGAGCAACTCGCCTACCTTCTAGCTTCCTAATGGGAATGGTGTCGCATTCTCTTGGGGAATCACAGCAGGTTAAGGATAGGACCTTGTCACTGTTGTGGCGCAGGTTTGATCCCTGGCCCAGAAACTTCCACATGCCATGGGGGGAAAAAAAAACAAAAAACAAAAAACTTCCACATGCCATGGGAGGGGGACTTCCACATGCCACAGCCAATAAAATAAAATAAAATAATAAAATAAAATAAACATAGTATCCACACCTACCCACAGTGTTGTTGTGGAGAGTAAATGACTAACTTACATAAAGCACTTGCAGCCATGCTTGTTACACAATGAAAACACTCGGGAAGGTTTTATTGTTACTGTTAGTTTTTGTGGGAGAGGAGTCTCAACTGTGCAGCTTTTCATACTAGTGTGGATGCCAATCCATTCATATAGAGTAACATCATGCACCTTGTCATCACGTGTGATGGAATCAGTAATTCCCATGTCTCTGTGGGGCCTTGGCCTCTGCCAGAGGCACAGGGCCTCCCTGGCAGTAGCTTGCTGGTTCTTGGGTTGCTGAACTGCGTCTCCGAGCCCCACAGGGGTCAGGAGCTCTGGCTGTCCACCTGGGAGGGGTTTAGCAGCTCACCTTCCTGGGCTGGCCTCCCTGTCAGCCTCTCCAGACTCAGATCCTAAAGCTGCCGGCCCCCTCCCGGCAGAGTCCCAGGCTGCTCAGACTCAGCTTTTGCTGGGGGACCTGGTCTGGGCTCCCTGCCCGCTCTCTGGCTGGTGCTCCGGCCTCGGCTCACCCCAGGTTTGCTGCTGGCTGCCTGAGGGGCCTCAGCCGGCCTTCTGTCCAGCAAGGGCGCTAGTAAACATTTCTATTTTTTTTCCCTGCAGTGTGTTTGAAAGTTCCTGGGGGGAGTGCCATTGTGGCACAACAGGATCAGCACATCTTAGGATCCTGGGACACAGGTCCCCAGCCCGGCACAGTGGGTTGAGGATTCCTCATTGCCACAGCTGTGGCATAGGTTGCAACTGCAGCTCAGATATGATCCCTGGTCTGGGAACTCCATATGCCATGGGGCAGCCAAAAAAAGAAAAAAAATGAAAGAGATTTCCCGGGCCAGGGATCAAACCTGTGCTACAGCAGCAACCTGAGCCCCTGCAGTGACAACGTGGGATCCTTAACCCACTGCACCACAGGGGAACTCCTATACATTTCTGTTTTACTAGTTTTCAGCTATACTTGACCTATACCTGGAATCTTCAGAACACTCAGTGAACAAAGGTAGTAGTGGTGGAAGATTGTGAGAATGAAAAGAGAATTTAAAATCTATGAATTATAAATGTATCCAGAAATATTATATATATGTGTGTGTATGTGTGTGTGTGTGTGTGTGTATGTATGTGTGTGTGTATATATATATATATATATATAGAGAGAGAGAGAGAGAGAGAGAGAGAGAGAGAGAGAGAGCAATGTGGTGAAGTGAATTGGTTACCAGAATACAATCATCTCCGTCCTCTACACACCCCCCCTCCGACATACTTTAGTTATTCAGGAAGAAGGGTTGGCAGGGGAGGTAAGGAGAGAGAAGGAGAATATCTTAAAAATCTAGAACTTTTATAAAAGGGAAAGCAACGCTTTCATGGAAGAACTCGCTAGGCTCTCCTTTTAAGGAAAAAGGTTGGTCTTCAAAAGGGAGAGATTAAAAATGTGCTATCACTTAGGGAACAATCATCTTTAAGAAGGATCCCCAGAGGAACCCACTCCTGGGACTCTTGCGGTCGGAGGGTCAGCCGGCATTCTCCCAGCCGGCTGCAGCTCTCAAATGCTTGCCAGTCTAGTTCAGGGATTGAGACATGGTCCTTCTCCAAACCTGCTCCTCTGTTGGACAGACACACGGGAGGGGGCTGGGTTTGCCACCGCTGCTGGTAGTAAAAAACTGGCCTGTTTCTTGCAAACTGACTGTTCCTCCCTTTAGGAAAAAATGGACATTCAAAGAAGCTTCTCTCACCCCATTTGATTCTGATGACAGGCTAAGTGCCCATTTTCTCACTGGAAAGCCATTAGCATGATGTTCAAACTGCAACCATCCGCTGCATGATTTTTTTTTTTTTTTTTTTTTTTTTGCTTTTTAGGGCATATGGAGGTTCCCAGGCTAGGGGTTGAATCGGAGCTAGAGCTGCAGAACTACGCCACAGCCACAGCAATGCCAGATCCGAGCCATGTCTGTGACCTATACCACAGCCCATGGCAACGCCGGATCCTTAACCCACTGAGCAAGGCCAGGGGTCGAACCCACAATCTCATGGTTCCTAGTCAGATTCGTTTCCACTGCGCCATGACAGGAACTCCTACATAATAAACTGATGCTCTGTTTTATCAAACTGAGGTTTCAGAACAGCTGAGAGAGAAGAGGCTACACTTTCTTCCGTGAGATCACAGCTTTGATGATCCCAAGACCTTTGCCTCGGTGGGGTCAGGATGCTAGAACTGGGATTGGCTCCTTTGACTCTCAGATAACAGGACTAAACCCTCTTTACTCACTTCTATTTCATTCATTCAGAGAATATTGATGGGGCATCTACTCTGTGTCCCCAGGGGTTATACAGGCACTAGAGTTATAAGCAGAGAACAAAATAGAATAAGTCCTCCCTTCATGGAGCTAATATTTTAGTGGAGGGAGGAGACAAAGTGTGTGGGGAAGAGATGGTGCTTTTTAGGAAGTTCTTGGAAAGCCTCTCTGAGATGCCAATGTTTGAACAAAGACCTGAGAGGTGAGAGGGTGCTGTACCAGGGAGAGGGTGCTCCAAGCAAGGCAAAGAGCCGTGCAAAGGCCCTGAGGTTGCAGGGAGCCAGGTGTGTTTGGAAAACAGGGGTAGAGCAGGGCAGGGTGGGAGAGCACGTCAGAAGGCCAGTGGCGGCATGGGGCGGACCACACGAGCTCCTGGGCCAGGGCAAACACCTTGGATTTTTCTCAGACTGAGATGGGGAGCCCTTGGAGTGTCAGGCAGAAGGATGACACCACGCATTCTATGAACCGCTGTTAGCTCACTTCTTGGTTGTTTGATTGGCCCCATCTTAAAGGTGAGGAGACTGAGGTTCAGAAAGGTTAAGACAGTTGCTCATGTGCACGCGGCACGAGCTGCCAAGACTCTAGACCCGGCTCCTCTCCCTTCTAATCCAGGGCTCTTTCCTTTCTTGGGTGTGAACCTCTGCTCCTGCCTGAGAGCACTGGGAGAGGGTGGTTCACCTAGAAAGCTTCTGGTGCCAGCTCCTGTTTCCACCTTTCCCAGCCCTCCCATGTGGATCTACTGCTTTCACCTTCGGGTCCAACCTTGCATTGGTGCACAGACCAAGCAGTCTGTGTAAGGAAGCACTTCCTGCTGGGTGGCCCAGCCCTGTGCCTGGCACACACGAAGTGCCACATACCCTCTAGTTGACCTGAGCACCAGGCCCAGCCCTCCTGTGTGGCCCACAGCTGCTGGTCCCTGCAGATGGGTCTACTCTGCTCATCCTGGGAGGGCTGGGGGGCTGGCCCAGAGCTGCTCTGGCTCAAGGCCACTGGGTCCTGCCGGAAGTACACAGCTGCCTCGACACATCTAAGAAACAGGCTCATGGAAAGAGTCTGAAGGCACAGCTATAGTTTGTGGTGCTCACGTCCAGTTTTGTGGCCAGCAGGCTTGTGGGGGAGGGGGTAGTGGCAGCAGCTGGCCCAGTGGAGGGGAACCCCTGTGCACCCTGAAAAGATTGTCCACCCTTCTCTGTGGGTCAGCTCCTCGTGATATCTTCACCAGAGGATTTTCTTCCCTGTGTGGATTTCACAGAAGGTAGATGGACTTGTACTTACAAATGCAGAGTGGCCAGAGTTTTGAAGGCCTTCAGTACCCCTGGGCCATACCCTCAAAGAAAAAGATGGGGAGAAGCAAAATTAGAAGAGGAGAAAGACTGTAAAAGTTAAACAAAACCACCCACAAATAGCCTGGAAGGAAAAAAGACTGTACCATATCATGGCCATTGTGGACAGTTTGGCAGCTGAGCCAATGATGACTCATTCCTAGACTCTGGTTGCGTAATCCTCCCCGGCCCAGGCAGGAGAATGAAACTAGGAAACTAACGCAGTGACATTTAGTAGCAGAAAGGAAGCCCACACAACATTTGTGCAAGGCCATCCAAAAATAGCGGGCTCCTCCATGCTTGGGCTGGAAACTATGCATTTCACTTGAAATGCCTGAGTCGTGGCACATTTTTCCTGGACCACCCACACCATCCAGTTCATTTCAGTTCAGCACACATTTATTGCATGCCTACTGTGTGCCAAGCCTCGTGTCGTGGATTTAGGGGTAGGAAATCCAGGGATGCAGGAGACCAGATAAGGAAAACATGGGAGGAAGAATGAATGGGTTTTGCAGCCAGAGAGTGATGGAGTCAAACCCCAGCATGGTCCCTTAGCAGCTCTGAACCTTGCTTTTTCCTTGTCTGTGTCGTGGGAATAGCAACGCCCACCTCATTCAGTTGAGTGAAGGTTCAATGAGATAAGGTATGTAAGTCCCCAGCATGCTGATCAGCACATAGTAGGGCCTCACCATATGGCAGCTCCTCTTGCACCTTCTGGAAGAATCCTTGGTGTTCACGCGCATGCGCACGTGTGTGTGTGTGTATAGGCATGTGGGCACTGCAAGACCAAAAGTGCCACTGGAGGAAGTTCCCATCATGGCTCAGCAGTAACAAACCCGACCAGGATCTATGAGGACGTGGGTTCAATCCCTGGCCTTGCTTGGTAGATTAAGGATCCAGCATTGTCATGACCTAAGGGGTAGGTCACAAACCTGGTTACTGTGGCTGTGGTGTAGGCTGCAGCTCCGATTCAACTTCCATATGGTGCAGGTGCAGCCCTAAAAAGCAAAGCAAAAAAAAAAAAAAAATGCCACTGGAGAAGCGTAAAGCCATAAGGGGACTCAATGAAAGGAACTCTCGAATCTGGTCAGAGTGATTCAGAGAGGAAGAAATCTTTGAAATGAGCTGTGACTCTTAAGCTGAACTGAATGAACTGCCCAGAATGAACAGTGGCAGTTTTTTCCCTTCAGTGCTCACTGGGTGTCCAGCCTGGAGCCAGGCCCTGGATGCAAGGACAAAGGAAACAAATCTATCATCACTTTTTAATAATCGTAACGATAAAAATAGAAATAATAATAATACAGGGAAGCGGTTTGGCTTAATAGTTGTGGGTGCTGGTTCTGCAGACAGATTCCCTGTGTGCAAACCTCAGCTCTTTAGCTTCTGGCTGTGTGGCTCCAGCACATTATCTCACCGCTCTCTGCCTTAGTTTCCTTTTCTATAAAATGGGGGTTGCAAATAGCAACTTCCTTGTAGGGCTGTTGTAAAAATTAACTGAAAATATGCTTGCGAAGCACGTTACATTGTGCCTAGTGCATAATAAGAGGTTGGTACCTAAGTCCTGCCGTCTTCATCGCTGTCACCGTCACCCTTATCACCGTCACACATCCCAGAAGAGAGGGGTGCAGAGCCCTCCAGGAGCAGAGGAGAACTTGGGGCAGGGGGTGGTCAGGAAAGGCCAGAGAAAGGAAGTGAGTTTTGAAGGACATGTAGGAGTTTGCCAGGGGGATTCTGGAAGGAAGAAGTATTCCAGGCAGGGGGATGATAGGAGAAGAAAGCATGAATGTGCAAGAGATAAATGTCCAGGCAACAGGAAACAGGAAAAGACTTCGGCAGAAAGCCAGGCTTAGGGGATGACCTGAACAAGGAGAAGGAGAGCAGGCGGGAAGGGAGTGAAAATCCTTCCTTTCCTGGCACAGGTCAGACAGTCAGGAAGCTCGGGGCCTGGATGGGAGCACTGGCTCTCACTTACAGCCCTTTGGCTTCCTTCCAGGAGATGTCCGATGCAGGCTCACGGAGAAGGCAGCCATGGTAGCTGTCCCATTTTTATTGAAAATACTACCCCTTATCTTGCTCAGAGCTCTTTGCATAAGGAAACCTCAAGACACATTAATCTTCGAATTTAGGAGTTCCCGCTGTGGTGCAGTGGGATTGGTGGTGTCTCTGGATCGATCCGTGGCCCAGCACAGTGGGTTAAGGATCCAGCACTGCCACAGATGTGGTGTAGGTCACAACTGTGGCTCGGATCTGATCCCTGGCGTGGGAGCTTCCACGTGTCACAGGGTGGCCAAAAAAGAATAAAAGAAAGAAGAGAGAGAGAGACTGAGAGAGAGAAATGGAGGGAGGGAAGGAAAGAATGAATGAATTCAGGCAGGAAAAAGTCTTGATAAAAGTGATTTCTAACTTTTATTGGAAGTTTCCAGTGTGTCAGGATCTGAATGCTTCACATGTATTAGTTCATTTAATTCTCACCACAACCATATGAAGTTGGTACTGCTATTTGTCCTGTTTTATAAGCAGAGGAATGACTCACAAAGAGGCTAACTCATTTGCCAAAGCAACACTGCTATTTAAATATCAGAGCCAGGACTCAAATCCTGGGAGCCAGGCTCCAGAGCACATGTGCTCTTCATTCCTTTGTAACTTGAAGACTTCTTTTCCTTTTCTGTGTTTCTCTTTTTGCCTTGGCTACCAGGAGCCTCAGCTGTTTTGTGATAGGGTATAGTATCTTCCTTTAGCCCAGTTTTCTGGCATAATTAGTTTTTTTCCTTGAAGACCCTCTAGTCTCCAGATCCAATCAACCAACTCAGATTTTCTTCCCATTGTATTCCTCTTTGTCATTTAAGTGCCTGCTTCTCTGGACTTCTCACTTTTTCCAGACTTGCTTTGCATTGTCATCCCTCCATGCCTTTGTTCATGTCAGTCCTCCTCCCTCTCTCTTTTTATATTTATTTGAAAAACAAGCACATCTTCTAATCTGGGGAAAATGTAAGTTACAAAACGATACATATTGACGTACAGTAAGTTCCCATGTTTAGTAAATAACCATCGAAACATATATATGAAAACAACCCCAGAGAGTTATGCATTAAAATAACATTATTTAGGAGTTCCCACTGTGGCACAATGGGATCAGTGGCATCTCTGCAGCACCAGGGTGCAGGTTCAGTCCCCAGCCCAGCCCAGTGGGTTAAAGGATCTGGCATTACTGCAGCTGTGGTGTAGGTTGCAACTGTGGAAGGGATCTGATCCCTGGCCCAGGAACTCCATATGCCTTAGGGTGACAAAAAATGAAAAAAAAAAAAAGACATTATTTATATCTGAATGGTGGAATAACAAATTATTTTATTGATTTTTTTTGCTTCATAATCTGTTTTCTTGATGTTCATAGAAAATATATATCACTGAGGTAAGCTGTTATTTTTGAGAAAATTGTACATTATTTTTTACATTTAATTAATTTAATTTATTTATTTGTCTTTTTTGGGGGGGGGCTGCACCAGCGGCATATGGAGGTTCCCAGGCTAGGGACTGAATCAGAGCTGTAGCCGCTGGCCTCTGCCACAGCCACAGCAACGCCAGAGCCGAGCCACATCTGCAGCCTCCACCACAGCTTGTGGCAACGCCGGATCTTTAACCCACTGAGCAAGGCCACGTACCAAGCCAGCATCCTCGTGGATACTAGTCAGATTCACTTCCGCTGAGCCACAACAGGAACTCCTAAATATTTATTTTTAATTTTACAAAATCTCAATTAGCATTTCAGCCATATGTAAGTGTACAGTTCTATGGCATTAAGCACATTTACACAGTTGGGCAACCCTCTGGGACGACTCTAACTTCATTCTCAGCTTAACCACACACACTCTCCCCTCGACTAGAGCAGTTTTCACCTGGCATTTACCGCTTTCCCCATCTCCTTCCTCACCCATGCCCCCAGCAGCAGCGATGGCTCCTTCCTCTGCTCTTCCTTATTGCAGGGACCTCTGCGTGTCCCTCATGTCATTCTGCAATAGAGGTCAAGTGAACAGAATCTAGTGGCTTCATATCATGTATTTGACACCTGTGAGCTGTGTGATTTGGAGCGAGTCAGTTAACCTACGTGTACCTCGGATTCCTCACCTTTCAAAATGGACATTGTTGTAGAGAACAGATTTGCGGTTGCCGGGGGGTGGGGAGGGATGGACTGGGAGTGTGGGGTTAGCAGACACAAACTATTATATATAGAATGGATAAACCACAAGACCCTACTGTACAGCACAGGGAAACATATGCAATATTCTGTGATAAACTGTAACGGAGGAGTTCCCGTCGTGGTGCAGCGGAAACAAATCCAACTAGGAATCATGAGGTTGTGGGTTCGATCCCTGGCCTTGCTCAGTGGGTTAAGGATCCGGCGTTGCCGTGAACTGTGGCGTAGGTTGCAGACACGGCTCGGATCCCGCGTTGCTGTGGCTGTGGCGAAGGCCGGCAGTTACAGCTCCGATTAGACCCCTATCCTGGGAGCCTCCATATGCCGTAGCAAAGGGTAGCAGCTGACCTAAGCCTGCCCATTCTCCCTCCATACTATGCAAACATGATTTCTAAAGTGCATAGTTAAGGACTGAGGGACGCAAATTGTACTTAGGACAGAGAAGAGTATGGCATGAAGTGTTCAAAGTTGAGGGCTCAGTGAGAACTCAAGAGTATGGAGCCTTCACAGAAGAGGCGAAGCTGTACTGAGCCCTGGAGACCAGTGGTGGAGGGCCTGCCCTGCTGGGCGCCAGTGGTAAGGCTCCTGGTCCCTGTAAGCAGTCAGCTCCAAGTGAAGACTAGTGAGGCTGAAAGGGGCCTGGGTCTGGGTCTGCTGTCCTGGAGAGGAGGCGGAAGGCCAAGGCCTAGCTTGGGATGGCCGGTGCTAAAGATGGGCTCCATCCAGGGGATGCCAAATTAGAGTGGGGGGGCCCTGGGGTCTGGATCCAGAAGTCAGCCCGCAGGCATCTGACCAGCCGGCCAGGTGTGGGAACAGGGAGAGCAGGGGAAGAACCCACAGGGGACTCCCAAGAACCTCCCTCCATGGTCACAAGGCTCCTTTCCTGAAAGCCCCATCCCCCAGCCCTCCGCCAGCCTTTGGGACTCAGGTTTCCGACAGCATGGGATAAAGGGATACATTCTGGGTGGCCCAGGCCAAGGGGTGAGCAAGGGCGTAATGTAGAGAGACTAAAAGATACAGACAGAGGGGATGAACCAGGTAGAGTGCAGAACGTGCATAAGGACAGGCACCTGGAAGCGGCAGTTTGTTAACAATTGAGGCCCTAGGAAGCCTGCTTTATCGCTCCCTAAAGCTACTCTTCCAGGCCCCGCTTATCAAAGCCTGGCTGGTCTTGCTCAGGTTGTGTGCTGGCAAGAAATGACACTGCCCATCTGAGGGACCTGGAAGTCAGACCAGGCTTGGGAACTTGGACGCCTGGTGCACAAAGCCTGGCCTTCCCCATCTCTGTCCTCTCTTCCTTTTCTGGTGGGCACTCTCTGGGTCCCATGTTATGCTTGCTGTACACCTGGCCCTGCATGTTGGTCTTATTCCCAAGGGAAGAGGGTTGATCATGAATATGAGCAAGTAGTTCCACAGTTTTTTGAGCCTCACTCTGTTCTAGGACTGGCCTCAGCTACTTCTGCCAACGATCCCATGGAGTGGGTATGGTTATTAGCTCATTTTATAGATACCCTTTGGTCGCACAGCTAAGAACTGAACTAGTTGGGGAAGTTCCTGTCATGGCTCAGCAGTAGGGAACCCGACTAGTATCCATGAGGATGTGGGTTCGATCCCTGGCCTCACTCAGTGGGTTAAGGATCTGGCATTGCCGTGAGCTATGGTGTAGGTCACAGATGCGGCTCGGATCTGGCGAAGCTGTGGCTGTGGCGTAGGCTGGCAGCTGCAGATCCAATTCAACCCCTAGTCTGGGAACCTCCATATGCCGCAGGTGTGGCCCTAAAAAAAAAAAAAATCAAACGGAACTGGCCAGACTGGAATTTGAGCCCAGGCCTGACTGACTCTGAATCTGTTGCTCCCAAGTCCTCTCCGGGGGTTTGGGGGCGGGCATCATCTTTACTGGCTTCATCCCCAAACTACCACTTGTGATTTATCCCATCATTCTCTTTGTATATTTTTTAACTGAAGTATAGTTTATAATGTGTTAGTTTCAAGTGTATAGCAAAGTGATTCATTTTACACACATACCTATATGTATATATTCTTTACATATATATTCTTTTTCAGATCCTTTTTATTATAAATCATTACAAGTTATCGAGTGTAATTCCGTGTGCTATAAAGTAGGTCCTTGTTGTTTACCTATTTTATACTTTGTCTTTTAAGCCATAAACTTTACAAAATCTAGAAATAGAAGCCAAAAAAGATAAATGAACTCAATGCCATGTGGTAATAAGATACTATGGTGACTCCAAGAGGGTACCTGGTTCAGCCTGAGGAGAAGCTTTTAGAGGTTTCCTGAAGGATGGGACATCTAATCTGAAATGAAGGAATAAGAGTTAACCAAGAAGAGGAAATGGATTTAGGCAGGGATGAGAGTTTGGAGTCGAGGAGAGGGGTCTGATTGCAGGGGGAAATTTGGGAGCCCTTGGCATAGATGACATTTGAGGCCCTGGGACGAGTGGGACGCCCTAGGGAGTGAGTGCTGTCATTTTGCCTGTCCTTTGAAGTGGGGGAACAAGAGAACAGGATTCCACAGAGGACTGTGTGGGGACAGAGTGGGACGACGCCGAGATATCTGATCCGTGGCCAGGTCCGACGGGAGCATGTCTGGCAGGGAGACAGAAAGCCCCCAGCCGTCAGAAGCAAGGGAACCACCAGACAGTAGCTGGAGTAATGTGAGCATGAGGCAGGCAGGGCCTGGGTTTCATCTTGACACCCAGCTGGGTGCTGGCTGCGTGGAGGACCCAGCGGAGAGACAGCCTGGATTTAAGGGCTCAGGGTCCAGAGGGCTCCTGGGAATCTGATCTCTGCAGAGACAGTGACTCCCTCTACCAGGGTCGGGGGGGTTAGGTCTACCAGGAATAATCTGCGTGGAGTCCACCCTTGTCAAGATTTTTGCTGGTGCCCACAGTGACCCTCGTTCCCTGAGCCTCCCTGTGTCTGTCTGTGTATCAGCGAGGCCTCAGGCACTGGGCACCTCAAGCTGTCAGGTTAAGCATCTCTCATTCATCATCCCTTTCCATCCCCACAGACTTGCGTTACCCCATTTCAAAGAAGAGGGGTAAAGTGCCAGCACTCACTTGCTGAGGACTTTATATATCATCTATACTGAGGGCTTCCACATTTCTCTCTCCAGTCAGACCTCTCTTCTGAACTCGCAGCTCATGCAGTCAACTGCCTTCTGAGAAGTCCTACTTGGTTGTCCAATTGGGACCGTAGACAAAATATGCCCAGAATGGAACTTCTGATCTTCTCTGCCTCAACCTGTGTCACCCACACCTTCCCCATCTCAGCTAAGGACAACTCAGCATAACTGTTTAGATTAAAGGAAAAAAAAGAAAAAGCATTATCCCAGATTCCCCTGGAGCTCTCATGCCCAAGTGCAGTCAGCCTCCCCTGCTAGCCGTGGTTGTGCTTGATTTTTAGTGGAGCCGTGCGTGAGGTCACAGGGGCTGGGGACAGTCTTCTGGGAAGACAGGGAAGGGATAACTATAAAGGGAGATTGCTCTTCCCGCGGGGCCTCAGAAATCAGCGATTCCCCAACAAGAAGAAGAGCAAGATGGGCCAGGGGTTTCCCAGTCCCCTCCCTGGGGAAAATCCTTGTGGGAGCCCGGAGCAGCAAGCAGAACCTTAATGGAGGGACCCTGGAAAGAGGGAGAACCAAAGAAATCAAGAAGCTAGAACAAAACAGGGCAGGAAAAGACAGTTCAGCTTCTGCAGATGTTTTCCGTAGAGGAATCGTGCACTCAGCGGGGCACTGGGCACAGTTGCCCACTCTGCATTGGGCATGCGCAGCTGTGCCCACCTGCATTCCCCTTGGAAGACAGTCCCTGTGCGCCCTGGGTCTCGTGACCCCTGCCTGGATGACCGCAGTGCGCCCCACCTCCCTGTAGGTTCAGTGCCTCTGGCGTCTCCCTCTGCCTCATCAAGACTGACGTTGCAGATGGCCTTGCTGCTTGTAATTAAAGGTCATCTGCTGGCTGTGGACCCCAAGCCCTCTGACTTCTTGGCCGAGGAGGGTGGCCTCTCTCCATCTTTGAGACTCAAAAAGGACAGAGGGCCTGCTTGCTTTTCCCCTGGGCGCAGAGCTGGAGAAAAGCTGCAGCATGGATGTTGGGCCACCTTCTTCCGGTCCCACTGTCTCTCACTTGCTGTGTGACCTCAGGCCAGGTGCTCACTATCTCAGATATCCTAACTTTAAAACGAGCAGTGTTAGAGAGAATGATTCCTGCCAGCTCCTCCAAGACGGGGTTTGTGTCTTCTTTATTGTTTCCCATGGTCTGTGAATTGAGAGAGGCGAGATAGTGCATTCAGTTTAAGAGTGATCGTCTCTATTGTAATGTGTTCCTGTTGGGGGGGTTGTTATTTGAACCAGATGTTCTCATTCCATGTGCAAAGTTATAAATGGCCCCCATTGTCCTGCAGCTGGGGACACAGAGCAGAGATCTTACACAGATGCCAAATGTGTCTTAAGGTTCTGTTAAACTCCCAGCTCAAGGGACTAAACCACAGGGCTCTTGGCCAAAATTCAGCTCCCTCCAAGTTCTGTTTCCCAAAAACCTCCCTCCACCTTTGAGGAGTGATGATGTCCCAGAATTACGGATCTGTCCCGACACCCTCCTGAGAATGGCTGAGCTTCAAGGTCAGGGGCTGGGGGAGTAAAGAGAAGCCGTGTGGGAGTCAGAGTGGACTCAAGTGAGGTCTGGTTTGCAGTGGCGGGGGCGGTGAGAGGGGATAGGTTTTCAGAGCCTTCGGTGGAAAACAGTGCACTTTGCTGCTCCGGCTGCATCTGCATTTGTAAGTGGCTCTCCAGTGCCAGGCATTGTCCCGTATAGAGGGTCCCAGTGAGCTCACTGCTGTGGGCAGAGGGGCTCAACTAAGTTGAAACCTCCTGAGAAGTATCCAGAAGGCTTCTCAGATTTGTCTGAAAGTAAAGTTCAAGGAAGTTAGAGAGCTTGCCCAAGGGCACACAGCTGGTGAGAGAGTCAGCCCAGCAGGGATTAGAACCCTCTGCTGTCAGAAACCCTGCTTCTCCCATCATGCTTTGGAGAGGCTGGCCAGGGCTCTGACTTGCCAGGACACTTGGGGTCCATCACCTGACCTCTCCCTGGAAGTGACACGGTTTCTCATCCTGGCAGAGGCATGATGAAGGTATCTGTCTGCTTGCCCGCCAGAGAGATCCCGAGAACCCAGGGCACAGAAGCAAGCAAGGTGCTCCCCGTGTCACAAGGCGGGCGCAGGACAAGGGGGTGGGCGGGGTCCTCCTGGGTGCGGAGAGTGGGAGAAGGATGGGGAGACTGCCTGCAGAGAGACTCTGAGAGGCTGGCTGCCCCCCTCGCTTCCCTCGCCCCTCCCCCAGACCACAGGTCTCCCCAGGCCCCCCTCCCTCCAACCTGAAAACAGTGACACCTGGCTTTCATCAGGAAGTCCCTGTCATGGAGACTTACCCCTTACAGAGGCCTTTACAACTTCCCAGGTATTTCCCATCACTTTTTATATTTTATTTTATTTTATATTTTATTTTATTTTATTTGTTGTCTTTTTGTCTTTTCAGGGCTGCACCCGCGGCATATGGAGGTTCCCAGGCTAGGGGTCTAACAGGAGCTGTAGCTGCCAGCCTTCGCCACAGCCACAGCAACGCGGGATCCGAGCCGCATCTGCGACCTACACCACAGCTCACGGCAATGCCGGATCCTTAACCCACTGAGCAAGGCCAGGGATCGAACCCGCAACCTCATGGTTCTTAGTCGGATTCGTTAACCACTGAGCCACGATGGGAACTCCTCCCATCACTTTTTAATTTCGATCCCACCACACCTCCCTGAGGTGAGCAGGAAAGACATTATGAGCCCAATTGTACAGCCGCTTGGAGGGGACCCTACAGACCCCAGCCCGGCCCCCTCCCTTTACAGACACAGATAATGAGGCCCAGAGAAGAGAAGCCACTGGCCCAGGGCCACACAGGTGATGAAGAGCAGAGCAGGATAAGAAATGCACTCTTCCAGCTCTCGGGGTGGTGCTCTTCCTAACATGTGATTTGAGCCGGGGTGTCCAGACCCTGAGGACCTGCCCTGGAAGTCACCCTTTAAAATAAATCCCCCAACATCCGTCTTTCCCTCGGGAAAGTCAGGGGAAGATTAGGCAAGAACCAGGATTGTGCCATGATCCTGACCCTGCGTCCTCTGCCGGGTGATGTGAGGGGAGGAGGCTGACGGAGGGGGCCACGGGGGATGTGGCAGGCAGCTGGCCTTCAGTTTCCGTGGTGCCCTGCCGCCACGTGGTCAGGGGTGGCTGACCTGACCTCCTCCTTTTTCAGTCCTTTCTCTAGCCCCGGCCTGTGGTTACTGATGACCGCACCGCTCCTCTGTGGCCACAAGAACCCTCTTCAGCAAGAATCCACTCAGTCACAATCGCGGGGCAGGAAAAGTGACTCAGACATTTTTTTAATAACTAGCAGCCAGAAAGAAGACAGAAACAAATTGAGTTATATCAACAGATCCTTCTATTACTCAGAAAATTTCATTTTCCCCACCCCCCACTCCCCGAGCTTTCTGGTTAATAGAATATTGACTGAAACATGCATTTCTGAAGTCTGGTGTGAGAAAAATGAAAGGGGAAAAACCCAAAGGATGAGAAATGCAAAACACCTCTTCCAGAAATGCAAGAGACCTTGCTGAAGTTTTACTCCCCCTGATAGATTTGGGAAGGATGCTGGAAAAAAACAAATTCATCAGGCAAGTCACAGGCCGATGTCCAGCTTGAAGCCAAAGTTTTATGGATGAGGGTTCATTATAAATGAATGTTAAGTGTCTAAGGGTTTATCAGGGAAAACCCAGCAGAATTTTTACCAGCAACTCACACGGGTGCTGCTCACATTCCACGGTATGTGCCAGATCTGGGTAGCAGACTGGTCTTGGTTCCGAGCAAAGAGAGTGTGCCCTTGCTGTCTAACCCAGTTGAGAAATTCCTCTTTTGCTTTTTAATTTGAAATCTTTAGTAATTCACTCCCTTCCTTCCTCTGTTCCTCCCACCCGCCAAATTAGCCACTTGTGTGAATGGGCTTCATAACCAACTCATCATGTCAATACCATATCAGGGATCTTAACTACTGTCCTTTGGGGTAAGTAGGTAACCACACTGAGCTGAGTCTTCCTCCTCAGTGTGATCCTGAGCATTCAATGGCTCCCTATTGCCTTTAAGAAAAAGGCTTCTTTGCATGACATCTCAGATCCTCCAGACTGGTACCCAAGTTATCTCTCTAGCTTCATCTTCGCCAGCTCCACGTCATACAACATCAGCCTCAGCTGAACTACCTTGGCCTTGACCACCTTCCCACCTGTCTGTTCTTCCCAGAACATATGAGCGTCAGACAAAAAGATAATCAGTTTCAATGAAACACCTTTCCTTCCCCTGAACACAGTGATACTTTCCTGCCCTGCCTGAGACATGATTCTCTGTGGCACTTTTTGGACCACATGTAATTATAATGTGACCAATTTAATCCATTATCTGTATATATCTTCCTTCTTCAACCATGTGGTAAAAATAATGAATTTTCTGAGTGAAGGAATGAATGAATTTGCAATTAGCCCTTCACAAATGCTCCATGGCAAGGAACAGAATGATTTGCTCAAGGCATCTGCAGTTTAATGTTCCAGTCACAGAAAGGCAGACTGTCGTAGCAATCTATTAGTAGCCTACAGGTTAGCTCATTTCACTGAGCAGCTTCATTAGGGGTCCTTAGCACATCAAAGCAGTGTTTATTGAACCTGGAAAAGTGCCCAATTGTGCTGAGGTTCCTCAAACTTCTCCAGAGCTAGGTGATAACATCTGCTTTCTTTTCAGGAGAAAAATAGTTTCCTTTCCCTGAACACATAATATCTTTGTTCCTTCTGTTGACTAAGATGTCAAGCTGCCTTGAGTTATTTAAAGAGACAGAAAATGTCTTTGTTCTTCAGTGATATTCCCCTTGGATTCCTTTCACTGACAATAAACAGCTTCACTATTATAAGATGTCTCTGCTTGCCTTTAAAAGGATACCACTCTATCCATCTCCTCTCCATTTTCTGGTTGCTGTCTTCACGTGGAGTTGCTCTGGCCCCTTGAAAGTCTTTCTCTGGATATCACACTTCTTTAATGTCGATATAAAAGACCCCTAGCTTCACGTCCTACCTCCCCCTTTTTAAGGCTAATAATCCCATTTTGCAAACATGCCATTTCAGCTGCAGCAGTCGTAACCCAAGAATACGGCTGCTTCGCTGAAACAGATAAATGGGGTGGCCACCCTGGTTACCATGGAGATAAAAGCACACTTCCCAGGATAACGGGGGCCACCTCTGGGAGTCTTAGACTCTCGCCCGTTCTCCCTTGCTGAGGCCTCTTGCTTTCTGTTCCAATAGGAGTGGAGGAAGAATAGCTTCTACTACTGACTTTGGACTTTGGCGGCGGGGGTGGGGTTCTAAGTGGGGAGCAGAGATGAGGGAGAATCAGTCTAAGACCTGCCTGGTCCTGTGGCCGGGGCCCTGGACTGGGCTCACACCCCCAACTCA
>PVHT021183528.1:14361244-14440551 GCA_004024745.2 Catagonus wagneri | reverse complement strand
GTTCTTGGGCCCTTCAGACTTTGCCCCGTGGTGGCCCACCGTGCTTGCAGGTATTGGAAGAAAGCAGCCTGCAGTGCAGGGTGAGTGCTGAGAAGCCAGAGGGAAGGCCCTAACGACAGCTCTGTAGTAATTGGCCTTCAGATCTCCCCCAGCCCTGGAAGGCTGTAGGCATATGCTTGGGCCAAGTAGGTGAATTTAGGGCCTTGGTATGATGTGCAGAGTGTTGTGGACTGGTCTTCTGCCATCGGTGACATCCCTCCCTCCTTCCCCCTAGACTGTTCCCAGAGGCTGATACCAGACTACGTCTCTAGTCAGAATGGTGAGCTCATCCACCAGGCAGAGGAGGAGGGGGTGTTCTAACAGACTGCGTCCCACGTTCTGCTCTGTTGCATCAAGGGTATTAACCCCACCACCCCCATCCCAGATTCCAAAGCTTTTCACGGTCTGCTTCCAAGATACCTTTTTTTGTTTGTTTTTTAGGGCTGCACCCACGGCATATGGAAGTTCCCAGGCTAGCAGTCGAATTGGAGCTACAGCTGCCAGCCTACGCCACAGCCACAGCAATGCGGGATCCAAGCCGCTTCTTCGGCTTACACCATGGCTCACGGCAACGCAGATCCTTAACCCACTGAGCAGACCTGGGATAGAACCTGCGTCTTCATGGATACTAGTTGGATTCCTTTCCGCTGTGCCACGACAGGAACTCCCAAAGATACCTTATTTTCCAACACAAACCCTCAATGCTGCTAGGATTTCCCCCTCCCCACTTCTGAATAGGGCATTCCCACAGGTACCCGAGAGTACCATTCATTGAATTGATCTTTCAGAATCCAGAGCCCAACCCAAACGTCACCTCCTCCAGGAAGTGCTTCATGACCATGCTAGGGTTGGAAATCTCCCTGTCTTCTAAGCATGTACTGCCTCCGACATCATCTAACCCGATCACACAAGACTCTGGCATTTCACCGAGACATGCCTTACCTTCCTCAAATGGAGAATGTTCTTCTTTCTACCATCTGGCTCTCTATCTTCCAGGGCCTGGCTGGTGTCCGAGAGACAGGCAATATTAAAGTGAAGAGCGAGGCAAGTAATTCTGCTCGGCAAATACTGATTGAGCACCTCAGTATATAGACACTGTCCAAGGAGCCATAGAGTAACTCAAAGATAAGTAAGATGCCATTGTGACTGCAGGATTTCTGAGTCACAGATGTCTAAGGTAATAGAAAGTCAGAATATCTAAGGATGGCTCTTGGAGGTCACCAAGTCCAAATCCCCCTCTTCCCAGGTGTGGCATCAGAGAAGAAAAGTGACTTGTCCTAAGGTCACATAGCTAATGACTAGTATCACATAGATTTATTCACAATGGAGGGTCTTAGACATTTTATCTTATCTTGTGTGCAAGTTCAGCGACAGTCTTTTTTTTGCTTTGTCTTTTATTCCCCCACTTGGAAGGAAATGAAATCTAACAGCTTCTCTTTCTGAAGAGAAGGGGCAAAGAATAAAAATATCAGTTATATAATAGTCAGTTGCCTTAGTCATGCAGCCCTGCCAGAGTGCCGTTGGAACAGAAAGATGATTAAGTTAAACACTGCATATTTATTCCCCTGCGGTCACCCTAATTGGCTCTGCCACTGTAATTGATTTGACAGGTTATTTTTACCCAGAACGAGCTGGATTCTTCTGCTGGCTTGTAGATTTGCTATTGTTTGCAGAGTCCAGGGTGGCAATTGTCCAGATGCCCAGATGTGCAAATGTGGGCTGGTTGCCACTTGGGGATGGGTGGTGGGGGGATCCCCAGCTTAACCAGGGGGAAATGGAGCTGACAGTGTACAAGTTGGAGTGCGTTTAGGGCGTGCCGGGGGAGGACCTGGGTAGAGAAGCTCAGTGTAATATACTTCAAGGGATCAAATGGAGGAATTTAGGAAAAAATTTAATGTGACATGAAATGATGTCGAGGACTTTACCCTCAAGGGAGAGAGAATCTTACAGGGACTGGGGCAGAGGAGTGGGGACAGTTTTTGCCTATGAAGCCTTCTGTATTTTTCGTCTGTTCCCAGCAGCCACCTTGTCTCACCCCTGCAAACTGCTCCCCAGATACTGAGCACGTAGAACCAGCATTTCCCAGTAGCCTGCAGCACCGGCCACCTACACAACCTGCTCCATCTTTGCACCCGGCTAGGTGTCTCCCACCAAGTGGGGGCTGTGAGGGGAGGGTGTGTTGGCAAAGGGTCAGAAACCCCTGGGGGCTCTCCCGGGGGGGAAAAGGGGACCCTTGAGGCAGCTGGCACCCTGCAGAGACACAGGCAGGGATTAGGGCCATTTCTATGACTATGGAGATCATCTAACCTTTGAACTTCAGAGTTCTGGAGTTTCCATCGTGGCTCAGTGGTTAACAAATCTGACTAGGAACCATGAGGTTCCGGGTTCGATCCCTGGCCTTGCTTAGTGAGTTAAGGATCAGGTGTTGCCGTGAGCTCTGGTGTAGGTTGCAGATGCGGCTCGGATCCCACATTGCTGTGGCTGTGGTGTAGGCCAGTGGCTACAGCTCCAATTAGACCCCTAGCCTGGGAACCTCCATATGCCATGAGTGCAGCCCTAGAAAAGGCAAAAAGACAAAAAACAAAAGAACTTCAGAGTCCTAATCATCTGTCAACAAGGTGTAACCACAGTGTGTCCCACCCCCTCGATGGCCTGGGATAAGGGTAATCACAGGTGGTAATTAATTACCAACAAGGACCTACTGTGTAGCACAGGGAACAATACTCAATATCTTGTAATAACCTATAAGTAAAAAATATGTATATATATAATTGAATCACTTTGATAAATACCTGAAACTAACACAACATTTTAAATCAACTCAAACTTCATTTTTTTTTTAAAGTGATAATTCCTAAGCACATACAGTTCACCAAGCTCTGGACTGGTGCTTCCCACGCACTATTACATGTCATCTTGACAATGCATGGAGATGGTGCTACTATTTTTTTCTTGGCCCCACCTAAATCATGCAGAAGTTCCTGGGTTAGGGATCAAACCTGTGCCACAGCAGCGACCTGATTCACTGCAGTGACAGTGCCAGATCCTTAACCTGCTGCACTGAAAACTCCAAGAAGGTGCTATTATTATTATTCCTTACAGATAGGGAAACTGAGATTCAGAGAAGTTAAATAACTCCTTTACAGGTACACAGCTCGTAAGACATGGAGCTCAGGCAGGCTGACCCCAGCCCTTGTGTCTTTAACACTGTAGTACTCCATTCAATGCTCGATGCCAGAAAATGAAATTTGAATTGACAACTGCTGAGGAGCACGTTAGTGTGAGAATGGTACCACATCCAGAGGAGCAAAGCACTGTGGAAAGAACATGGAAAACGCAACCCTGCCACTTGCTAGTTTTCTAACTTTTGGGACATTTCTCCTCTTCTGTAAGACTGGTAAAACTATCCAGGTCACATGGCCATTCTCAGGCGTGTAGGACAGCCCACATCAGGCCCCTAGCACAAGGCCTGGGATACAGTAAGCGTCCAATAAATGGCAGCTCCTTTCCTTTCTGCTTTATCCAAAAGCTGAGCCAGTAGAAAACCTTCCAGCCCCAACTCTCCTGAAACGAGGTGTTTGCTCTGTGCATTTGATGTTGAATAAGGGCACGGTGTCTGACTTTGTAGAGCCGGGAGCGGATGATGGCCGTGGCCTCCCCAAGCCAGCTGGGCAGCCCGGGGGTCTGAGCCAGAGCCGAGCCCTGCGTCGCCACCGCATCCACGTTGGAGCAGGCTGAGGAAGTGAGATCACGGCCTCTGACAGCAATTCGGAAGTTGGGAGAGGCCTGCCAGCCCCTGCCAGGCGCGGGGCCTTCACAGAGCAGTTGTTTCTCGGTTCAGCTGGAATTTCAGGCAGGAATGTTCGGCAGATGGCAGAGGGGCAAGTGTAAATTCCTGAGGCTGAGGCAGCATTTGCAGAGGAGTTTTACTGCTGTCAGCCTCCAGTCGTGAGCGAGGCCTTCCTGGGAATGGGAAGCACCTCCCGGGCTGGAGCAGAGCCAAGGGGGCCTGGGAATCAGCTTTTCCCAGGGTCCAGGGGAGATGGTTGGTGCAGCTCGTGTGCCAGCTCTTTACACAGATGTGACCACTTTATGGTTCCAGCTGGACTCAACATGCAAACAGAAGTCAACTTCACTTTTTCCCTGTCTTTTTTTGGGCTGTTCTCTTTCTTCCCATCCCTAAATGAAGTCTCAAGCAGGTCTTGTAGCTCTCCTAGGCCTTTTTAGTCTCCAAGACAGTTTCGTTTCAGTAACCTGAAATTTCTAGTCTAGCTGAATATCAAAACTCCAAGCTCTGGTTCCTCAAAAGACTCCAAATACAAGTACCAGATGATCCAGCAGTTCTACTGCTGGTATATCTCCAAAGAAAAATGAAAACTTTAATTTGAAAAGATACATGCTTCCCAGTGTTCACAGCAGCGTTATTTACTACAGGCAAGCTATGGAAACAACCTAAGTGTCCAATGACAGATAAATGGATAAAGAAGATGTGGTATATTTATACAATGGAATATTACTCAGCCATAAAATAGAATGAAATTCTGCCACTTTCAACACCATGGATGGACCATAATACTCATCTTAATGAAATAAGACAGACAGTAGAGGACAAATACGCTATGTGATCACTTATGTGGAATATAAAAAATAACAAAACAGAAACAGACTCACAAATATAGAGAACAAACTAGTGGTTACCAATGGGGAGAAGGAAGGAAGGAGAGACAAGATAGGGGTAAAGGATTAAGAAGTACAAACTACTATGTATAAAATAAATAAGCTACAGGATATATTGTCTAGTGCAGGGTATATAGCCATTATTTTATAATAACTTTAAATGGAGTATAATCTATAACAATATTAAATCACTGTGTTATACACCTGAAACTAATATAACAGTATACATCAACTATACTTCAATTAAAAAAGAACAGAATAAGGAGTTCCCGTTGTGGTGCAATGGGATCAGTGGTCTCTCTGCAGTGCCAAGGACACAGGTTCAGTTCTGGGCCTGGCACAGCTGTGGCGTAGGTCCGTAACTGTGGCTTGCACCTGATCCCTGGCCTGGGAACTCCAGATGTCGCAGGGGGGCCCAAAAAGAAAAGAAAAAAAAGATATGATGAATTCAAAGCTCTGATCTCATTAAAGCCTTTCTCATTCCATAGGTCAGCCCTACTCTGGGCTTCAGATATGGTAGTGGAAGTCACAGCCACTACTTGCTTTCCTCACTCCACCCACCTCTGTCCCTCTGGCTGCCGCTTCGGCCCCTGCAGGGCAGGCACTGGGGTGCAGGAGAGCCTAGGGGGCAGAAAGGGTCCCCTGCAACTGGTGTGGTGCCACCCTAGCATCACATCACCTCTGGGGGTGCTCTGCTGGGCTGTGCTTCTCTCTCCTCCGCCACTTATCACCTCCTTTAGTTCTAGGCTCTCGGCTGACCTTCCCCCTTCCTGGTATCATGTGCAGTGAAATCCAGTTGGGGAGACCCAAGTCGGGCTGCCTTTGACCCAGTCCCTCCCAGGGCAGCCCCGTCTCAACTGCTCAAGCCTGTCCACCCAGCTTCTCACCTTCCCAGGCAGGTGTTGGACACCAGTCCCTGTGTCCCCCTAACTCTGGGGTCGCATATCAAGCTTTCCAATTGCCCTCTTAAAGCACCCCCTCCTTCTGCTGGCATGTCTGGGCAGACGGGACACACTTGCAGATTTCTTCAAAGAACTTCTTACAACTCTCCTCTTTGCATCCACTCTCTGTCATCCCAGAGGTGCTAGCGGAATGGTCCACAGTCTCTGAGCTGGTCCCAGACAGGTGGACCAAGCACTTTGCTTTATGATGTGGGAGTCCTTGCTTGGCACCTGTTATTTCAGGCCTTTGGGGTGACACCTGAGATAAAGACAGCAAGCGCCCCATTGTAGCATCTTGTTAGGAGAGTCCCCTAGTGTAATGCTTGTGATGGTGAGGCACGCCTGGTTCTTGAGTCCTATGTCCCAGCCACTATACTCAGCAGCTTAGATGCATTATTTCCTAGCAGTTCCGGTTTTACAAAGGGAGGAACTGAGAGTCAGAGAGGTTAAGTGATTATCCCCAAGGTCACAGAGCTGGTCATAGTGGAGTTAGGATTTGAACCTGGACTCCTAGACTTTAGTCCATAGTGCGGTTCCTCTCTCCTCTGCCCTGCCCTGCGTCCTCTGCCCTAGCTTCAGCCTCTTTCTCCCTGGCCCCTAAGCACATCTTGTGCTTTCTCACTGTCCAATCCACGCTCCTAGAATGACGCTAGTCCCATTTGTATTCTTTAAGGTCCAGTTAAAGGCCCACCTTATCCTTGAAGCATGAGAAACACTTCCGAATACTATCCTGAACTTAGTAATTTTCATTCCCATATACATCTTTATGTTTTGTAAGTTTTCAATCAATGCAGTCCTTGCATTAAGTACGTAAGTCTTACATGTACAGCTTGATGAATTTTACAGATGGACATGCTTGTGTCACCACCACTGGGAGGGAAGAATTCTGGAAGTAGCCCTAGGTCCCTTCACAGTCAGCACCTTCCCCAAGCACCGCTAGTCTGACCTCTGTCTCATAGGTTCATTTTGCTGGCTTTTGGTCCTCATATGAATCATGCACGGTGTATCTTCTCTTACATGTGCTTTATTTCACCAGTAAGATTCAGCTGTAAGATTGTTGTGTACAGAAGTACTTCTCTCCTTTACTGTTGCTTGGTGTTCCATTGGGTGGAGATACCATAATTTATCCATTCTCTCAATGATGGACATTTAGGTTGTTTTCACTTTGAGGATACTGTGAATATATGACGTTCTTATACATGACTTTTGATGGACCCGATTACCCTTTTCTGTTCAGTATGTCATCAGGGCTAGCATCTCTGGGGGATGTTTACCTTCATTCAGTAGTATATACTGGCAGTTTTCTAAAGTGGTTTCACCAATTTACATTCCCACCGGCACTGTATGGGAGCTCTGGTTGGTCCACATCCTTGGTAATACTTGGTGTCATCAGTTTTTAAAATTGTGGCCACCCTTATGGATGTGTAGTGCTATGGCATTACATTTTAGTTTGCATTTTCCTAACAGTTGATGCCGAACACTTTGTTTATTTTATTTTATTATTTATTTTTATTTTTGCTTTTTAGGGCTGCACGTACAGCATATGGAGGTTCCCAGGCTAGGGGTCTAATCGCAGCTGTAGCCGCCAGCCTATGCCACAGCCACAGCAACGCCAGATCCGAGCCGTGTCTGCGACCTACACCACAGCTCATGGCAATGCTGGATCCTTAACCCACTGAGCAAGGCCAGGGATCGAACCTGCAACCTCATGGTTCCTGGTCGGATTTGATAACCGCTGCGCCACAACAGGAACTCCCGAACACTTTTTTTTATATGCTTAGTGGTCTTTGGATAGCCTTTTTTTAAAGTGCCTGTTCAAGTTAGATTTTTGAAATAATTGAGTTGTATTTTTCTTATTGATTTGTAGCAGCTTATTATGAATTTTGGATATGGTTCTTAGAGATATGTGCTGCAAATCTTTTTTCCTATTCTCTGTGTTGCTTTTAAATTGTTTTTTAAATTGTGTTGCTTTTTTGTTTCTCGTCATTGTCTCTTTTCATGCCATTCTTAGTTTTAATGAAGTCCAGTTAATCAACTTGTTTAAGGATAGTGCTTTTTTGGAGTTCCTATGTGGCGCAGCAGAAACAAATCTGACTAGGAACCATGAGGTTGCAGGTTCAATCCCTGGCCTCGCTCAGGGGGTTAAGGATCTGGTGTTGCCGTGATCTATGGTGTGGGTGGGAGATGTGGCTTGGATTTGGTGTGGCTGTGGTGTAGGCCGGTGCTTGTAGCTCTGACTGGACCCCTAGCCTGGAAATCGCCATATGCCGCGGGTGTGGCCCTAAAAAGAAAAAAAAAGAGGATAGAGCTTTTTGTGTCTTAAGAAATCTGCCCACCCCCAGGTCATGAAGTTATTCTCCTGTGTTTTCCTCTGGATGCTTCATTACTGCCCACGCACATTGTCGTACTCTAACCTGGTTATGTATCATAAGCATATATGATATTATTTTGGGTTTTTTTAGGTTTTATACAAACAATGTGTAATAACGTATTATACATTAATAGCGTATTATACCATATTATGAAACAGTAAACTAATAATATCCAGAAACTTGATTTTCACACAAAATAGTACCTTTATGAGATAAATCTTTATTGATATGTGTTATCTTTCACTCATTCCCTCTCCCTGGAGCAGAGTTAATTACCGCATACATGTAACGCCATCTGTTTACACTTTCTTCTGCTGATGGACGCTTGCCTGCCTCCAACATTATGTGTTCACCACCACATGTAATGCTTCCATGAATCCAAATGCAGGTGCCTCCTTGTGTGAGAGTGTCTGGGGCGCATGCACACCTCCCGGATGAGGCTGTGGTTTTAAAGCTGTGGAAACTCAGCACTCGGAGGAGGGGCCTCAGGGCTGCAGAGGAGCAGGACTTGGGGGGGAGAGATGGGTGGGTGGATGGGGTGGGCGCTGGGTAGTCCTGGCTCTGGGCCCCCACCTGTTTCAGCCAGAACAGATTTGCTTTCAGGGGTTAGGACCTAGGGTTCTTTTTACCACTTTGTTTGAAAAATGGATTCTGCTTTAAGAAAACAAAAATGTGAAAACAGGTAACCGAGGTAAGGCACCGTTCACAATGTTACAGGGACCATGGACTCTGTCAGCTGTGAGGAGCTGAGTGCTCCCTCCTGCAGCCCAGGCCAGGCTGCTCTTTGCTGCTACTTTGCTCCATGCTCTTATTAACTCTTTATGTGCAGCCCTCCTTTTTATTCTCTTTTTGTAGACTCTTTTAGTCTCTTTTTTTTTTTTTTTTTCCTGTATCCTCAGTGTCCAGCTCAGTAAGCAAGCATCTGTTAATGGATTGATCGATGGGTAAATTTTTGTTTGTTTTTGTAGGGCTGCACCTGCAGCATATGGAGATTCCCAGACTAGGGGTTTAATCGGAGCTGTAGCCGCTGGCCTACACCACAGCCACAGCAACGCCAGACCGGAGCCATGTCTGCGACCTACACCACAGCTCATGGTGACATCGGATCCTTAGCCCACTGAGCTAGGACAGGGATCAAACCTGCATCCTCATGGATATTAGTCAGATTTGTTTCTGCTGAGTCACAACAGGAACACCTTGATGGATAAACTTTTGAATAACTTGGCACCCTGGTCATCTCTTATTTGTCCATTTTGAGATTCAGAAACAAACCCCTTTTATATCTATCTTGCCCTTCAAATCAGCCTAGTCAGAGCTTTCAGGATTTCACTGTGGGGGACTGACTATTCCCACTTCACAGAGGTGAATACTGAGACTCAAGGAGGTAACGAGACTTGAGGTCATGTGATTGGTGGGTGGCAGATTCCAGACTTGGACCCAGGCCTTCGGATCCTGGCCTTGGGCCCATTCCACTGGCATGCGGGGCCTGAAAACACGGCCTTCATCCGGACATCAGTTAATAAGTAACCTGCGTATTACCCTCTGCGGTTTATAAGCTCTTTCCCTTATACAGTCTCTCTTAATCTCCACAACCCTTCAGTGGGGTGGATGCAACCCACCTGTTTTCAAAGGGGTGCTCAGAGGGTGGAGGTGTCTTACCCAAGGCCACGTACTGTGGAGTGACCGAGCTGCATTCAGCATCCAGCTGCAGCTTGCCCCTCTACCCCTTCCTTGGCCTTTATACCCCAGTGCAGGCCCTGGGGGCATCTGGGGACAGGCCAGCTTCTCAGCGGCCCTCCAAGGCCAGCCTCCTGCAGCTGAAGGCCTCACCCTCCCTGGCAGGCCCAGGAAACCGGGTTGGCTCTGAGCTGCTGAGCGGCCCCTCCCATGAGGCCTGAGGTTGTTTTTCTTATCTAAATAAACTCTGCACAAACATGGCCACATTACTCATGAGTAAGTTATTTGCGATAGCCTAGCCCAGAGATGGGGAAATTAGTTCACCCTGGAACCTAACCTGGTAAAAATGAATGGGGAAGAGGAGTTTTAGACCTGGGTCAGCGAAATCCAAAACCTTCTTTTTTTGGGGCACCCCACCCTCCCCCTCAAGCCTGGAGAACACTTTTGTCCCTGGTTCTATGCCCCGTGGGCCCCACTGGAGGACAGGCTGAACCCATCTGTGCCTGGGGAAGAGAGCAGGTGAGCTCCAGAGGCCTGGACTCTGTCTTGCAGCCTCTACCTCTTCCCACTGGCTTCTTAAGGGGAGAGGAAGAAGAAAGCTCTGCTTTCTCTTCAGGCATTTTATAAAATGCCTGCTGGAATCAACACCAGGTTTAACTAAATTCCTTCCACTTCTTTTTATTTTTATTTTTTTGTCTTTTTGTCATTTTTTTAGGGCTGCACCCATGGCACATGGAGGTTCCCAGGCTAGGGGTCCAATTGGAGCTACAGCTGCCGGCCTACGCCACAGCCACAGCAGCGCAGGATCCGAGCCGCATCTGCAGCCTACACCACAGCTCACGGCAACACCAGATCCTTAATCCACTGAGCGAGGCCAGGGATCAAACCCGCAACCTCATGGTTCCTAGTCGGATTCGTTTCCACTGAGCCACGACGGGAACTCTTCCTTCCACTTCTGAGTGGGCTCTTTCCCAGAAAGGCCCTGGGATCGGCGAAGGGCTTCGGAGCTGCGATGTAAATGAGGATCCACGGAACTTAGTGCCTAGCACAGCACCCTCGCTGTTATGACTGTCTCAGAAATGCAGGTGTGGGAAAGACCACCACCACCATCAGCAGCACCACCCTGGAGCTTCTCAAAGGCCTGCCCATCTACTCCTGCAGCTGCGTTGATTACATCATCCTATAGGTGAGGACCTGGCTCTCAGGGAAGCTCTGATGTGCTGGAGGTAGCAATAGGGATCGAAAGTGACAGACAGTGGAGCTGGTGTTTGCAAAGGACTCTAGGACATAAGATCTAACTGGAACTCCTGGCAGAGCTGGGAAAGGGGCCTTAGTCCCTGACTCCCAGCTCAGCAGATCCTGGTTTCACAGGATATTTCTCGGATGCCACCTTTAGTCCCAGAGGTGATTGTGGCTCTCCCAGGGACCGTGGGAACTACAACTGGCTTCTCTCCAGGGCTCTGGAACTGGGGTGCCTGGGCTGTGTGGTCACGGGGATCCCTTGCTCTTCTCGATCAGCTTTAGAACGGTGGGGTGGAGCCGGGAGAGGCTGCGGTTATTGCACTGTGTGCGGGGCTTACCCTGGAGGCCTCAGCCCCTGAGATGCCCTGAGAGATTCGGCTTCTGTGTACAAATGGAAACAAAAACAGTCTGAACCTGATGATGTGCCTTCTATCCATGCACGCTGAACTCAAAAGAGCTTTTTTCTAGGGAGTTTCCTTCGTGGCTGAGCGGTAACGAACCTGATTAGTATCCATGAGATTGAGGGTTCGATCCCTGGCCTCGCTCAGTGGGTTAAGGATCTGATGCTGCTGTGAGCTGTGGTGTCGGTCACAGATGTGACTCAGATCCCGCATTGCTGTGCCTGTGGTGTAGGCCGGCGGCTACAGCACAGATTCGACCCCTAGCCTGGGAACTTCCAAATAGGGTTCTAATGGCAAAATCCTGGATGAATGCAAGGAAGTTGGCTGGGGGTGGGACAGGAGGAAGAGGGGGCCTAAGCCCCTTCTTGCTCTGCCTCCTGGGTCCCCCCAGTCTGTCAAGGGGGCCTTGCACATAACAGGTGCTCAGCCCCTGTCTTCTAAATGGGAGGAGGTATGCCCACTTCCCAGAAGAGGACGAAATCCAAGCAGGACTGTGTGGGGGGTGGGCAGCGAGTCCGAATCAGCCCAGGATGAGCACACACACCCTCATACCCTCTCTCTCATGTGTGTACACACACACACACACTCACACACACACTCACACACGGTGGTGGTGGGGGAATGTGTGTGAGCTCAGCAGCCTTCCTTAGTACCAGCTTAAAGGGACAGCAAAATAAAAACATCTGTTCCCTCTCAAAATTAATATCTGACTTTAGGACTTCCATACCTGCCCAGGTGTGGAGTGACCTAAAATGTTGACTGCCTCTTGCGGGCAGGTTTCCCACAGAAGTCTCCTAGCCCTGAACTCCAGCCCTGGCTAGAACCCCCAACTTCACAGAAGATGCAATTCCTCAAAGAGGTTTTAGGGTTTCCTGATGCAGCCCCAGGCAGATGGATCACAGGGGCAATGCTTTCCTACCTAAACCTGGCCCGGATCTGCTTAAAAAATAACAACAGAGGCAAAAATACACATAATGAAGGTGTAACACCACAAAACCACGGCAAGTGGGGTTTGAGCTTGAGGGGGAGTATATAATTGTGTGTGTTTTAGACACTAAGTTAAAGTAACATGGCCTCACTTGGAAAAATCTGAGAGGAGGAGGGAGAAAACTGAAAATACGGGTCCATGCTAGCTGGGAGTTCAACTCCACCCTTGCCAACTAAGCTTCAAGCATCGTTCATGCAGACGTACGTTCGTTTTTCCATTCATTCAATCAAATATTTATTGCACAACTGCTTTGTGCCAGGTGCTGTCCTGGATACTCGGCGACACATCTGTTAATTAGGCAGAGGAGTTCCTGCTCTGTTTCTTCAAGTCAATGGGAACAGAACTCGTATTTTCCGGCTCCTGAATTAAACCGCATGCTACCTAAGGGCACGAGGCCAGGCTCTCCCGGGGCACTTCTTCAGCCATTGCCCCGAACAAGGGGGATCAACCATGGAAACCCCGGCGCTAGGCCTGGCAGGCTCAGGGATGTGTACCCTTTCCCTCTGCCACCCCCTCTCCTGCACTTCTCTCCTGGGCCTCCTGGGTGGCCTTGGCAGGATCGGGCCCTGAGAGCTTCACTGTCAATTAAAGCTGACAAGAACTTGAGGTGTTTTCCTCCCACGGTCATTTGCATCTAGTTAGGAGATTGCCAAAGACCAGAGGAGGTGTCTCTATCGATGAACTAGAAGTTCGGAGCCAAAAGAGGCTCAGAGGCCAGCGGGCTCCAGCTAGGGCAACAACAGCTCCATGGCAGAGTTTAAAGGATGCCAGGGCAGGAAAGAAGTCAGAAAGCCATTCATGATGTCCACCCTGGGTAATGCAAATGGAGGTATCTGAGACTCACGTTTACAGTACCCGAGGCCAGTCCAGCCCCTTAATTTTACAGATGAGGAAACCGAGACTGGGAATGTAAAGAAAATGCAAGTTAGAGCAGGTCCACTGCTAGAAGCAGATCCCCTCCCTGCGCCCCTCCCCTCCTCCCGCACTCAGCTCTCCTGCCACTTAGCCAGGCTTCCAGCAGGTCAGAGAAAACTTCTCCCCAGGTCACAAGCAGCTTCTTCAGCTGTGGGCGAGGTCAGTCCAGATTAAAACCTGTGGATCATCCTTCACCCTGTTCCTACATTTCTTTTGGTCCCCGTCATCTCCTACCAGTTGTTTGAGGGCAGTCAGATGCAGTTGCAATGAAAGCTGAATTCATACCAGAAACAGCAGGATGGTGGTCCAGGCTGCCTGGCGTTTAGCAAATGGCAACTCAAATGAATCTTCACGTAAGTCCTCCCATTCATGCCCTGTGTTGGCTTTTTCCTTTTCTCTTTTTGACTTTTTAGGGTTGCATCCACAGCATATGGAAGTTCCCAGGCTAGAGGTCGAATTGGTGCTATAGCCACTGGCCTATGCCACAGCCACAGGCCACTGAATGAGGCCAGGGATTGAACCTGCGTCCTCATGGATACTAGTCAGATTCATTTCCACTGAGCCACGATGAGAACTCCTTGATTGGCTTTTTGACATCCCCTAACCCAGTGGCTGAATGGTGACACTCCTGGGGGATGGAAGATTGAGAAGGAGGCTCATGGAGGAAGCTGGTGAGCTCAGTTCTGAACATGAACTTGAGATGACTGTGGGCCTTTATTTCCTGGGTGCCCCTCCTCCCCTCCTCCCTTTGGTCAGACTGAATCACTTGGGAGAGGGACAGCTTTCTCTAACTTTCATTTTATTCCTTCAAAGTCTGAGTCAAACCCAGGAGGGGTTTCCAGAGGCTGTGTTGTATCTAAAGTACAAAGTTTTCTAGATGTGTGTGTGTGTGTGTGTGTGTGTGTGTGTGTGTGTGTGTTTTAATAGGGCTGTATCTGCGGCATATGGAGGTTTCCAGGTTAGGGGTCAAATCGAAGTTACAGCTGCCGGCCTATGTCACAGCCACAGCAATGCCAGATCCGAGCCACATCTGCAACCTACACCACAGCTCACAGCAAAGCCAGATCCTTAACCCACTAAGCGAGGCCAGGGATTGAACCCACATCCTCATGGGTGCTGGTCAGGTTCTTAACTTGCTGAGCCACAATGGGAACTCTGAGAGGCATGTGTCGTTTTGGGAGGTGAGGACTCTGTTTCTCCTTTCACACGCCTCACGTCTGACTACTCGGAGGCACTAGCAGCACCTCCCCAGCCTAAAACATCAGCAGCACTCTCAGACTGGACCAGATGGCCCCAACCTCCTCTGCCTCGTTCCCTCCACCCTTCAGAAACCACATTCCTTACCCCGGAGAGACCGGACTCCACCTTCCCCTGACACATTGCTTGCTTTCTTTAAAAATCTTTGAGGTATAACTTTGATATAGTCTATTCCATTCACTTACAATGTAAAAAAAGCTTGCCAGTATATTCAAAGTAATTTAAAGGCATAAGATCTCTCTGCCTTTCTAGAGCTATGTTTCCCTTTCGACACACCACTCTTTGGTGGTTGTCCATATACACGTGTGCTTTTAAAAATAAATGCAATTATAATGAACCAACAATTTTCCAATTACTATTTTTTTAGGGCCGCATTGTAAACTGAATCCTGGACCAGGGGAGATCTTGGGCCTGAGCCAAGCCCACATTTGTGACTCTTATTATCCCAGAAAATAGGAAAGGGAAAACACAGTGAACTCCACAGACATACGTACATACAAGGTGCAGAGACAGAGACGCATGAACCCGGGGAGGAAATTCACACAATATGTACCCATGTCACTTAAACATATGGGGCTGGACTCTGTGAAATAATGTGATCTGAACAAAACAGCTCAGAGGCACGATGGGCCAACAGAGATATCGAACACACACACACACACACACACCAGAATCTGAACAAAACCTCTGTACACAGAAATCAAGCTTACACACACACACACACAACCATATACCTACCAGGATCCTCTCCTGGCCTGCAATTTCTAAACGCTGGGAAGGAGCAACTGCAGGAGAACTCAAAATAGCTCTGTGAACCCTGCCCTGGGCTCCAGCCACTTGCCCACAGGCCCATCCTGTCCTCCCCCGCAGCCCTGGCCCCCAGGGCCTCGGTCTGCACACGGCAGCCAGTGGCTGTGCCTAACCCCAGGTCCCATTCCCGACCCAGATCTCCCCGGGTCAGGTCTCGCCATCCCTTCCTTGGACAGTATCTACACTCAGCTCCTTCTGTCCCAGTCTCCTTCTCCCAGGGACAGCCTGTAATCAACCCCAGGAACCTGCTGGGGCTCGGGAGACAGAGGGGCCCATGCTGGGCTGGCAGTCAAGGGTCAGGAAGCCAGTTTGGAGAACAGCAACGGAAATTCCAGCATCTCTGGTCCCTCCTCAGAGAGGCAGCAACGATAGAAACTGCCTTTTGGAGGCTGAAAACTTCAAACAAGTCTCTAGGCTTAAAACCCCTGCCCAGAGCTTGGCATAGGGCAGACCTGAAATGGTGTTAGCCGCCACCCCCGCTTCCCCAGCCCTCAGCTGTCAGGTGGGGGCAACGTCTGAGCCTGCGTGTTCCTAGGGGTAGTCCTAAGTAGGTATTTTATTTTATTTTATTAATCAATTTTTTGTCTTTTTAAGACCACACCCACGGTGGACTAGATGTTGAATTGGAGCTATAGCTGCCGGCCTTCACCACAGCCACAGCAACACGGGATCCAAGCTGCACCTGCGACCTACACCACAGCTCATGGCAATGCCAGGTCTTTAACTCACTGAACAAGGCCAGGGATTGAACCTGCATCCTCATGGATACTAGTTGGATTTGTTAACCACTGAGCCACGACAAGAACTCCAATTTTATTTTATTTTAATTTATTCGTTTTGTCTTTTTAGGGCCACACCCGAGGCATATGGAAGTTCCCAGGCTAGGGGTCAAATCAGAATTATACTCCAGGCCTATGCCACAACACCAGATCCGAGCTGCATCTGCTACTTACACCACAGCTCACGGCATTGCCAGAGCCTTAACCCATGAGTGAGGCCAGGGATCGACCCGGCATCGTCATGGATACTAGTCGGGTTCTTTACCGCTGACCCATGATGGGAACTCCAAGGCAGGCACTTTAAATAATTTTGCCTGGGTTCTCCAGACTGGCGATATCACCATAGCTGGGTTGGAAGGTGCTAGAAACCGAAGGCTGTATCTTTGCAGTAAACAGAACAGTTACTGTACAGACTACCATGTGCTGAGCACGTTGTATTATTACAGCTCCGCAGGCCGGGGTTAATTTAACATCCTACTCAGCAGCACGAGGACTTCGTCATTACAGATCCACAGATTCATTTATTTTCCCTATTTAGTCTCCTTTCGGATTCACATCAGCCTATCCTCAAACACCTATTCTGTTGTACTGCACGTGTATTTTTTTTCTATTTTTTTTTTAATTGTGGTAACATGTAGATAGCATAAAATTGATTATTTAACCATTTTTAAGTGTACAGTTCTGCGGCATTAAGTATATTCATGTTGCTGTGCAGTCATCACCACTGTCCATCTCAGGAAGTTTTCACCTTGCCCATCTTAAACTCCATACTCATTAAACACTAACCCCCCCCCAACCCCTGGCCACCGCCATTCCAGTTCTTATCTCGGATTTGACAGTTCTAGGTACCTTATGAAAATGAAGTCATAAAGTATTTGTCCTTTTGTGACTGCTTTTTTCACTTAGCCCTAGGTCTTCAAGGTTCATCCAGATTGTGGGATGTGACAGGATTTCTTTCCTTTTTAAGGCTGAATAATATTCTATTGTGTACATATACAATATTTGGTTTGTACATTAATCCATCAATAGACTTATTTCTACGTTTTGGCTATCAAGGGTAACCCTGCTACGAACATGGCTGTACAAATATCTCTTGGAGTCCCTGCCTTTGCTTCTTTTGGGGTATATGCCTAGAAATGGCATTGCTGTATCAAGTGATAATCCCATGTTTAATTTTTTGAGGAACCACCATTCCATTATCCACAATTCTACACTATTTTACATTCCTACCAGCAATGCCCGAGAGTCCCTGTTTTCTTCACATCCTTACCAACACTTACTCTCTCCTTTTTCTTTTCATTTTTGGCCACACCTACAGCACATGGAAGTTCCCAGGCCAGGGATCAAATCTGAGCTGGATCTATGGCACAGCTGCAGCTACACCAGATCCTTAACTCACTGTGCCATAGTGGAAACTCCTATTTTCTCCTTTTTTGATAAGAGCCATCCTAGTGGGTATGAAGTGGTTCCATGCTTATCTTCCTGTTTGTATGACTTTCAAAATATACGGTTATTTTGTATCTGTGTAATTTTTTCCATAAGTAGCATTATGTCATTTGTTTCATTGCGTGCTTTTTTTACTTGAAACTGTTTTGAAGATCCACCCCTTTGTTTTGTGTACATAGAACTCATTGTCTCTAATTTGTGCATAGTCCTCTATAGTGGGCGCCAAACATGTCCATGTGTATTGAAGACCTACTAAGTGCTTGGGGAAAGCGCTCTACTGGGTTGATTCCTTACAGCAATCTGAAGAGGGAGGTATGATGATGATGATGATGGTTATGATGTCTTTTGTCATTTTTAGGGCCACACCCGCGGCATGTGGAGGTTCCCAGGCTAGGGGTCTAATTGGAGCTGTAGCCGCCAGCCTACGTCACAGCCACAGCAACGTGGGATCCCAGCCGCGTCTGCAACCTACACCACAGTTCATGGCAACACCGGATCCTTAACCCACTGAATGAGGCTAGGGATTGAACCCGCAACCTCACGGTTCCTAGTTGGATTCGTTTCCGCTGAGCCACGATGGGAACGCTGAGGTAGGTATTATTATTCCCATTGTACAGATGAGGAAACTGACACACAGAGTTAAAGGACTTGCCCAGAGTCACATAGCTGAAAATGGGGGACTAGACGTTTTGCCACAGGTCTGTCTGGTGTCACAGGAGAGCTCATGCGTGTAAGATGCTACCTAAGAAAGAGGTCTGACTGGAGACAGAGGTGCTCTCTGAGATGAGGGCCCTCTGATGAAAGGTCTAGTCCTGACTAGATCCCGACTTATCTCCGGGTTGAAACTCCCCTCTCTTCACCAGGGATCACTTTGTCTGTTATGTTACATAAGATGAAGACAGGACAATTTTATTGCTCTTTCTAGATTCACCCCTTATTGATCAAACACCCTTTGGTGAATGGAAAAATCATCAGAACTGAAGACAGGTATTTGTTTTTTTCCAGCGTTGCACCTGCCAGCCACTCCAAAGCCATGAAAACCTTCTGGCAAGTCCTCTTGCGAGGCTCCTCCCCATAGGACTAGTCCCAGGGAAATGGAGTTGCTGCCTCCGGCCCCATCCCACCTGTCTTGAACTTTGCACTCGCCGTGATGAAAAATTAACCCGGCTAATGTTTCCCTTCCAAGGACAACCTCTGCAGAAGCTGGCCAGGCTGGGCCCCAGGAGACCAAGCGCCAGATCAGAGTTCCTACCATCCAGAGCCACCCACCTGCTCACCGCCCAAGGTCAAGGGACCGTGCAGGGTCCTCTCGGCTCTGGAAGAATCCAGGCCTCAGCCCTCCTCACTTTGTATAATTGGGCTGATTTCCCCAACTCTTCTAGTGGAGAAACTGAGGCCAGAGGAGAAAGAACCGGCCCGGAAGTGGCATTTGTTGGACTCACATGTGGATCCGGAGCTGTCTTTCTGCATGCACAGCCGTCCCTGTCGCACGGGTGCCAACATATGAAGGAAGCACAGGACAGCATGATTCCGCCACGCTAACTAGCTGCTGACTAGTTACTGCCTCCCCTCGGGAAAACAAGGAGCCCTTCCTGTGCCATGATTCAGGGGCTTAGGATCATGCCAGGCCTGCCCAGTACATTCAATCCTCAGATACCTCTTAGGCTCCTGACCTCCAGAGTGCAAACTGCACTTCGCCACCCTGGCATCTGCCCGATAAAATGAGGGGTTTCCACGGAAGGAGAACGTTAATACTCTTTCTAGATTCGTAGTAAGAACTGCGTGCTTCATTCTTACAGCTGAAGAGAACAGATGCTCAGTGCGGCAAAGGGAGGGAGAGAGCTAGGATCGAAAGGCAGGTCCGTCCTCGATGAAGCTGGAGGTCCTTTTACTGGATCTGACTGCCTCTCAACAGTGGGACCCGCCTGATTTGATGTTCGGGTTAAAATGAATGTTTTTTCCTGGGATGACGGCAAGGGCGTTTTTGCAGGCACACAGCTAGCGAGCTCCTTAGGTTAGGGACCTTCGTTCTTTCACTGGATTCCCAGGAATGGAGGCGCTCCATAGAGGTCTAACCGAATGCTGCCTTCCATTCTGCTCGGCTCTTTACTCCTCATATGGAGCTTCTGGGCCAGAGATCAGATCCAAGCCTTGGTTGCAAGGCGCTGGACTGGGCCCGGGATTGAACCTGCATCCCAGCACTCAGAGACACAACTCACTGTTCCTGTTGTGCCACAGTGGGAACTCCCCCAAGGTGTGTTTCTATTCCTTTACAGCACTGGATATTTGCAAAGGATCGGATTCCCACAACCACCCTAGGAGGCTGAGAGGAAAGCTACTTCTAGCCCCATTTTACAGGTGAGCAAACATTTCTCGTAGTATCACAATAGTGCACCTGTGTAAAGAACTTTTGTGTTGCAAAGAGCTCCATCTGTGATGTCACCTTTACCCTCCACAGCTCTGTAAGGCAGCTGGCTGGGTGCAGTGGCTAGAATGTGGACTGAGGCCTCACAAGGCACTGGGTCCCAATCCCAACTCTGCTCCTGGGAATCTCGAGTAAGTGTTATAATCTCTGGCCTCAGGTGCTTCATTTGTAAATGGGAGGCTGGGGGACATTTACCTCAAGAGCCACTGTGAAGGTGAAATCAGAGGACAGCGCTTGGGCTAACTGGAAGGAAGAAAGCCATCAATAAATGTTGATTGCCTTCCTCCCTTCTCTGGTCTGAGGAGGGCTGGGAGGAAGGGAGTGAAACAAGATTGCATTGGCTGCCAGTTAACTTGAGGACTGGCCAGGAAGGGGAATCAGGTCATTAAGCCCCAGTTGGGGTTCAGGGATTCTCCTTTAAGGTCGGAGCAGGCAGGGAGTTAGAAGGAGGGGAGGATAAGGAGCCCAGGGCGCAGCCCCAGTGCTGACGGGCTGGTTGGAGGACAGTCTGTCCTACTTGCAGGGGTCCCTGCAGCTTCTGAACTGACTTTGTGGATTAGGCCACACCTCACAGGGCTTTGTAACTCCCCACCCGCCAGAGTTTGCAGATAACTTCTTTCTCACCACAGGAGTTTCCTGCTGTTAAAAACAAACAAAGGCTAGAGGCCTGGTAGAGGAGGGGCGGCAGGAGAAAGGCCCTGGGGTCCTGCAGTAACTCCTGAAAGCAGCTGCGGGAGGGGTCTGGGGGCAGATGCCCTTGAATTGTGCTCCTGGGGAGAGAAGCCCCTGAGGGCCCCCAATATCTTGGTGTTTCTTTGCTTCCCACCAGAGCTAATTTGGAATACAGAAGGTTCCGGTACTGCCCTCTTGCCCCACTTTTTTTTTGAAGTTCACAGCTTTGAAAACAAAGCTCTTTCCTTCTATTTATAGGGTGTGGAACTTCGGCTCTTTCCTCATCATAAGATTCCAAACACCCCGTAATGAAACTTATCCTCCAAAGATAAATTCTAAAGCGCCCCTTCCAGAACTCAGCAGATATCTTTGCGGCCCAGTTTCTGCCGGGCACTTGATTCCCAAGGCCCCAGGGACCCCCTGGCTCCAGTTACTATCCAGGGAGTCACTAGGGTCCCCAAATCTCCACTTCTGAGAGGCTGCCCCTGCCTAATCCCTCGTTCGCACGGTCTCGGGACTCTAAGCCGGTATGATCTCACCGGTGCTAGAATTAAAGGAGCCCTAGAGTCACCGGCGCCGCCAAGGTCCCTGACGGGAATTTGCGTGCCTGCGTCCCAGTGCGCCTTCCTAGGCCTCAGCTTTACTCACGCCCTCTCTCGGACCCGGGTCCTCCCGGGGGTGCACTGCCAGCCTGCGGCCGGACGTCGTTCGTTCGTGCGAGCCTAACCCTTTCGGGCCTGCCACTCCAACTGAGTTTCCTTAGTGTGGGTTCCGAGAGCGGACGCCGCGACCCTAGTCCGGCCCTCCCGCCTCGGGCCCCTCTAGCCGCTCCTTTCCCACGACTTCCTCCCGGCGCCCGCCGGACTTCAGGTCGGGGCCGCGCGGGGCCCTGCGCGCTCCAGCCCGGTCCGCCGCAGTCCCAGGTCGCCCACGTGGGCGTGCTCCGCGCGGGGCGGGGGAAGGCCAGGCGCCCTCCCGGAGGCGGGGGGTGGGCAGGGCGCCCGCGGCAGGAGGCGGCGGGGCGCGGGGGAGGAGGCGGGGAGCCCCGGCGGCAAGGGGGCGGTGACAGCGCTTGGAAAGGAGGCTGCACGCGGATTTGCATGAAACACAGACTGGGAGCGGGCGGGAGCGGGAGCGGGAGCGCGGCGCACGCCCCGGGCCGGCCCAGCGAGCGAGCGAGCGAGCGAGCGAGCGAGAGAGCCGGGAAGGAGGAGGGCAGCAGGGAGGCGAGGCTGCCGAGGCGGAGGGATCTGCGCATCAAAGCGAGCGAGGCGAGCAAAGTTTGGCTGAGGGTTGGACTTTCCTTCCTGGAGGCGGCACCCAAACAGCCACCCCGTGCGGAAACCCAAACTTTCTTCTGCCACTCCGAGCCCCACGGCCGCCGCCTCCGTCCCGCGTCCGGGGCCTTCCCGACCCCGTGCTGCTACCGCCCGCTCTTCTCCCCGCCGAGGGAGCCGCCCGAGGCACAGGGCCGCACGCCGATCCCCGCAGGCTGCAGCGCCGCGGCCCGGCCGGGAGCACCGGCAAGTTCGCCGAGAGTTGAGGCGAAGTTTGGGCGGCCGCGGCCGGGCCGGCCGAGCTCCCCGCTGCGCCCCCGGCGTTCCGCCGCGCCCAGCCCCGCCGGGGGCGCCCCTCGCCGCCCGCACGCCCTCCCCAGCCATGTCGTCCATCCTGCCCTTCACGCCCCCGATCGTGAAACGCCTGCTGGGCTGGAAGAAGGGGGAGCAGAACGGGCAGGAGGAGAAGTGGTGCGAGAAGGCGGTCAAGAGTTTGGTCAAGAAGCTCAAAAAGACGGGGCAGCTGGACGAACTGGAGAAGGCCATCACCACGCAGAACGTCAACACCAAGTGCATCACCATCCCCAGGTGGGGGCCCGAGGGACCCTAGGGCGCGCCCGCCCAGCCCCCTGGCGTGGCTGGGGGTTGGAACAGAGGGGTGGCGTGGGTGCGTGTGCGTGTGTGTGTGTGTGTGTTGTGTGTTGTGTGTAAGGAGGCGGTGGGAACGTAGACAGGAAAGGGGGGGACCCCAAACAAAACCTTCTCTGGATTTGCAAAGATTCAGAGCCTAAGGCTTCCACGCGGCATTCGCGCTCCCAGACCTCTCATTCGCTTTTCACCTTCGGGAAAGGAGGTGCTGCAGGAATTGGCCGCCCCCACCCCGGGAGCTGCGGGCTAGAACTTGAGGCCCGCTTTGTTCAGCTCCGCGGGCCGGAGCCCCTCCTCCGCCGCCGCCTCCCGCCCCCGCGGCCCGCGCTCGTGGAGGTGGTGGTGTCTCTCCCTTTCTTTTCTTCATCCCTGTCCCCCCACTTCTTTCCTCCTCGACAGGAATGCAGTCCGTACAGCTGGGGCTGTGGGTGAGGAGCGGGAGCCTCGTGATTGACAGATTCCTTCTTCGTTCTCTCTTTGCCTTCGGGATTAGCATTTTTATCCAGTATTTTTAGATTCGGTTGTGCCAGTCTCCCGCCCCCTCCGCACACACACGCACTTTACTTGCAGTGCGGTGCTCTGACTTTCAAATGAGAGAGATAAGTGGCAGAGGGTAGGGTCTTCTCCTCCGACTGTTTTTTGCCCTCCTTTCAGCCTGAGGTTGCGGGTGGTTGCAGAACGCAGGGGACTGAGAACCGAGGAGATAACAAAACGCACCCCAAAGGGGGCCTCGCTTCAGCCCTCGCATTCCTACAGAGCCCTCCTTCCCAAAGCGCTCTGCCATCTGTCTGGACCTCCTTTATCCTCCACTTTGCGCTAGCTAGGTCAGGCGGGAGCTCACAGATGGCTGCTGGAAAGGGTCACTGACTTCTCTCCACTCCCCAGAGCCTTCTTAGCTTAGCTGCGCCTGGCTGGGAATTGGGGTGTGGGGGCACCTTAGCCTCCTGTTTTTCCCTCTTAGCCCCCTTTAAAAGTCGGATTCTGCTCCAAGGGAGTGCGTGGGGTGTGTGTGTGTGTGTTTGTGTTTGTAGGGGATGTCCTTGGGGTTCTGGGATGCACAGGAATGAGTAGAGGGTCCCTAGGGCCCGCACCCCACAGATATTGTCATTCTTGCTGCTGGGGCCAGGAGTGAACTCTGTCCTTGGCCACCTGCTTGGGGCAGCTGTATAAGGGCTGCCAGCCGTGTCCAGCAGGCACAAAGCAACATCTGTCCACGGGAACCCAGGGCAGGCCTCCTCTGGAAATAAATGCCACATATGGTGGGAGTGCTGACTTGAAAAATAATATTTTTTTTTTCAAAACTGGGTGGATCCAGTCAATAAAGCGGGAGGGAAGGCAATGTGCTGTCTGGGAAGTGCGTTCTGGGCATGTGATCGGGAGCCAGAATTGACTTCAGAGGAGGTGGCGTGATGTGATGGTCAGTGAGCCCTAGGTCCTGCTCCCGGCCCTGGTGCTTCATTCTTCTTTATTCCTTTGCAGGGGGGTGAGGAGTTGGGCAAACGAATGTCCTACTTCTCCGCCCTGGGGAGGGGTTTGCAAAACCTGCCTTCCTACCTGCCTGGGGTGCCTTGAGGACAAGGGCTTTATGCATTGAAACAGGAAAAAAAAAATAGTATCAGTCGTAAAACGAGCAGCTGTGTAAAGCGTTTTACAGTTTACCGAGGTCTTTCACGTGGTTTTATGAGCTCAAGAAAAAGAAACTCCTGGAAAATAGATAAGGCAATTAGGCCTAAGACATTCCATTTTTAAAGTTGAGAAAACTGGAGTTCCCATCGTGGCACAGCAGAAACAAATCTGACTAGGAACTATGAGGTTGCAGGTTTGATCCCTGGCATCGGTTAGTGGGTTAAGGATCTGGCATTGCCGTGAGCTGTGGTGTAGGTTGCAGATGCAGCTCAGATCTGGCGCTGCTGTGGCTGTGGTGTAGGCCGGCGGCTGCAACTCCAATTTGATCCCTAGCCTGGGAGCCTCCATATGCCGCGGGTATGGCCCTAAAAAGACAAAATAAATAAATAAATAAAGTTGAGAAAACTTTGGAGGTGAGAGGTGAAAAGGCTCTGTGTAGTAATGGGATTCTGACCAAATGTGCTCCTTCTGCTAGGCCAGGCTGCTCTTCACTTTGAAGGTTCGGAATAGCTTCTTTGCTGACCCCTAAAGCAGTGTTAGCCAGGAGGATGGGCCCCCGGGATCTTTGTTGGTAAATTTGCCAGTGTTGGTCTTTGGGCTAGTGACAGCCTGGAGGAGAGGCCTTGTTCTCCCTTGCCTTAGTAGGAGTTGGCCCTCTGGGGAAGCACAGCTATGGCCTGCCTTTTCCTCTTCCAAAGTCCTCTGCAGCCCGAGGTATTGGATGCTTTGGGTGTTTCTGAGAGTTCAAGTTACCTTGGCCTTGTCATGATTCTCTTAGGACTGGGCTGTCTTCTACCTGTCTGGCGAGGACCTAATGCTGAGGCAGATTTTTTTTTCCATCTTTTTCAGTTAGGGAAACCCAGTTGCTTGGGTGGATCCAGACAAAGTGGATTTCCATCCCTGGTTTTTGTGCCCACGCCTCTGGGTCACCTTGTCTCCCTTGGCAACGGCTGCTGCTGTTTTGGTCTTGGGCTGCAAACTAAAGGCCAAGTCTTGGGGAGGTGGCTAGCTGGCCTCATTCTGGGGACGTCGGTGTGTTTCTGTGACCCTCATAGACTGTGGGGTTGCTTGTCCCCACTGCCTTTTATGATTAGGGCTTTGGAAAGTTGACAAAGGGAAGTGTTTAACCTAGTTATCCTACTGTGTGTGGGAGGTGGGGCCCTGGGTATTTAAAAGTGCTCTGCAAGATCTGGACCTTGGGGTTTAAGGAGCCTTCCTTCAGTCTAAGGAGATTTTGGCAAGCGTGTTGCGGTTAATATGTAATCACGAGCAGCCACAGCACCATTTGGCAATTAGAGCTGTTAACTTGGGCCTCCCAGACTGCACACTTGTGTCTCTTGCCCCATCTCTAACCTGTCTCAGTGATCAGGACAGCTGGAGTGATACAGGCTTACTGACATCAAGAACGTAAGAGACAGGTGCCAAGGTAGTGGTCAGGGCTTAATTTAGATACACCAGCAGAGGGGCACTTGGGCTACTCTGAGCTCTGGCAGGATAGGCAGAACTTGGACAAATTGTATACCAGCATCCTTCGTGTCACCTGCTTGAGTTCCCGCTTACAGCTGCAGGTATCTTCACGGCCAGTTTAGAAGAATAGAGTTATAGCCTTTGCCACTGAGAAGTCGAGAAGGTATGTGTGTGTTGTGTCAGTGATAAGGACCCACGCACACTTAAAAATGACTGCTCTAGACTAGTTGCCAAGGGGAAGGGATGGATTGGGAGTCTGGGGTTAGCAGAAGCACACGCTTATGTACAGAGTGGATAAACAACAAAGTCCTGCTGTAGAGCACAGGGAGCTGTATCCAGTGTCCTGTGATAAACCGTGATGGGAAAGAATATGAGAAAGAATGTATGTATGTATAAAGGAATCACGGTGCTGTACTTCGGAAATTAACACAACATTGTAAATCAGCTAGACTTCAATAAAATAACTTTTAAAGAATAGGATTATTTGAAGGAAAAAAAAAAGGAAGACCGTTCTGATAACCTGTCTTCCCACTGATGGGATTCCTGCCCGGGCCCAGTTGTTGAGAGCTGGACTGTGCATAAGGCCTGGTTTGTCTGTAAGGAAATTTGGGCTTTCTAATGTCAAAGCACCAAGTCCAGAGGGAAATGCGGGGACTGAGCCAAACGCCAGGTCTGACACCCACCCTCTCCTCCCGACCTGTGCTTCTGTTCTTTCGGCACCGCCTCCTCCTGTTACCCACCTAGACTCTGCCAGGCTGCTCTCACCCTAGGGAGAAAGGGAGAAAGACCCTCATCTCTAGCGCTCCTTTCCCAGACTTCTGGGGACACACCAAGGGTGCAGGAGTGGCCTCTTTAATCCGCTCTCCATCCCCGCTTCTCGTGTCCTCTCCCCTTTCTCAGCTGCTGCTCAGAGCACCAACCTTGGGTGGCCCCCCGGGAAGCAGGCGCAATTGTGGCTGCCGGGGGGGGGGGGGGGGGCACCCTCTCCTCTCTCTTGGTCACCTTGATTAGGGGAGTTCCACACAAGGGCTGGGAAGAAGAGGGACCTGCAGGCCATCGGGTAGGTGACCGTGTGGCTGGACCTGGGAGCCATGTGATGTTCCCCTGACATTTGGAACCTTGTCTCTTGCTGCCTGTGCTCAGGAGTTGAACGTTTGGGCCGGTGCTTGCTGCAGACGGCCCCTTGCTCATAGTTCCTAATCGAGTGTTACAGGTTTGGATTTTGTGGATTCATTGTTGTTTTTTGGCCTCTCCCATGTCTGTGTCAGTATTCCAGGCAGGGGGCAGGATGCAGAGGTAAATTTGAGATGGCTCCTGCCTGTGAGGAGCTTCCACTGCAAAAAGAGAGGCATCAGTAAGGCGTTATCTTTGAATGTCTATTTCTTTCTTATTCCCAGCCGTCAGAAAAAATAAGAGCTCTAGTATGGAGTGATATTTGGAGGGGGGGGGGCGTGTGTGGGAATTACGTTGTGTGTTTTTGAAATTGTGGAAGTCACTATGTTAGAAAACAAAATAATGACAGCTATCTGTTTTCTCCAGAAAAAAAAGCACAGAATTAATGTCCCGTGTCTTGCTGTTTTAATACCTGGATGGATTTAGCAGTTCCCTTAATGGCTCAGAGCCTTCACGTCAGCACCTGTAAAATCAGGATGAGGTAAAGCTTGTGGAAATGTTTTTAAACCAGAGTTTGACAGATGTGCTGTGTTTCGCCGTCTGTGTGTATCATTCATTCATTACTAAATTATTCAGTCGTTCATTCAATACCTACTTTAATGAGCAGGGCAGGGTGCCTGTTCTCTAGGGGGCTCACTGTCTAGAGTGGGAGACAGACTTTGCCAAAATATAGGCCAGGAGCTGCAGCCAAGGGACGTACAGAACGTCCAGGGATGTGGGAGACAGACCTTTAACTCTGTGGAGGAGGTGGGAGAGGAGGGAGGGGGTCTGTGTGAGGTGGGAAACCAAAACGAGCACAGGAGTTATTATCCAAAGAAGTTTCTGGACTGTAGCGCCATCATGCCAACTTTTGGGTTCATGGTGATGGTTTCCTGTAAGAATGAGGGTAACTTTATCTTCCTCCTCTTCCTAAGCAGAGCACTGCTGTGAATGTGTCCCCTCATAGTTTGCACGAAACAGCTAGTGACTTATGTCCAGCAGTTTATTCCACTGCAAAGTGTTCTCTCTTTGAAGTAAAAAAGTAATTAATACTGCAAACCTGAAATTCAGGTTTCCTTGGTGGGAACAGTGACTTTCGCTATCTGAGATCATAACAGACCATATCGTTAAAAAGTGGGCAACTCAGAGGTGACTGTGGATGCATAGAATTTCAGAGTTTTGGTGTGACTTGGGTTTTCACTTCTCTGGTTAGCACTTGCTGGAAATAAATCCTATAAGCCTGAGTTTCTGTATGGACCTAAGAGCCTTTAATCATGTATCGTAAAAAATCTTGGCAAGGATGTGAAGTTTTAAATGACAATTCTAATAACACAAAAAAGTCAGTGAAGACAGTAATTTAGTTCTGGTGAGAAACACAAGCGTTGATGACTTTGAGAGAACATGGCTCAAGCTTAGCACATCAGGAATCCAATTACAGGGAGGTTTTGAAAAATAAATATTGGTTCAATAATGTAAATTGGTAATTGCTGTATTATTATAATGGAAATAAAATTAACACGATTTAATGGACTGAGCGACCATTAATTTTCACTTAACTTATGGGAGATTTTTGAATGCCACTCGATGCACTATACAGCCACGTTTCTGCGTGAGCTCCTTTATGAAAGAAATTAGACCCAGCAGCGCTTGCTTGAAAGGTGAAGTCCAGACTTTCTTCCGTTACCTCTTCTCCCACCTTCTTTATCCACCCCTCCCCCAGCCTCCTATAAGTGCAGTTAAGTTCTCTAAAGCGGAATGCCGCTTTCTCAATCAACAAGGCTCGTGAATAGTCCTAATTAACTTTTGTCCTTGTCTCCTTTGATGTATTGACCTATTAAGAAAAAAAAAAAAAAAACCCGCCCTGCCCCCGTCCCCAAATCCACATCTGGTTGTACTAGTCTTCTGGGGAGGGAACTGCCCAGAAGAGCTGCTGGTGAAGGCAGCCCGCTGAGCGTGCAGGGGCCCCGCAGGCGGACCTGCCTTTTGCAGATGCTAGCGGCTGGCGTCTGGGACTAGCCCTTCCCCAGGACGGCTGCGAATCAGCTCTCCACCGACCAGGGAGTCTTCCATCCCCCCATCTTCGGGCGCTGTGGTTCCTGGAAGCAAACGGTTGGAAGTTGCCATCTTAACACCCACCCTGCAAAGGTCTGGTTTCTAACTTTATTCCAAGTCTGCGAACCAAGATCCGAGAGACCTGGTCCAGTTCACGTTTATGTTTTCCTTCATTGCACCCACCAGCTGCCAGAACCTGCTCCGGGTTTAGACGGACCCGGGGACCGAGGCAGAGGCCTTGTTCTGCCCTCCTGTCGCTTCTGGCCCACTGGCTGTGGAACGTGGGTCCTTTGGAAATGTAATAAGCACGTGTGCGTTCGGTCTGGTTAATTTGTAAACACTGTTTTCTTAATGCCGGGGAACTAAATCCAAGCTCTGCAGTGTGAGTCCTGATGAGGGCAAGTGTGTGTGTGTGTGCGTGTGTAACATTATTCTTTGTTTTGACTTGATTAACAGTTTTAGAAATAACAAATCTAGAGCACAAGTCACGCTCTCTGCTGTGATTATCTGAGGCCTCTGCTGTAAACAGCAGCCTGCCACCGTGGCACACTGTGCACTATGTTTTGACAGAGAGACTCGGTCTAAAATGAAAACACAGTAGAATCCTATTAATTAAGAAGTTTAGCTAATTCCGGACTGGGCTTTCATTTGCTTAGCAGGCCTTTTCTCCCCATAAATGCTGTCAGAGAAAAATTAGTAATAATAAGCAAACTTTTGGAGGCCGGGGTCAACAGACCTGGGTAGGTTCTAGACTTAGCTCTGTTTCTAATTAGCTCTGTCACCTGGAACAAGTCACGCACCATCTCTGGGCCTCATATGGAAAATGGGCTAAATAATAGCTTTATCGGAGAACCTTTCTAATTCTGAAGTAGTTTTCATGCAAGCATTTTAGAAGCTCCCCTTTGCACACATCCGGTTGATCAGTGAATCACAGATCTTTCTTAATTATAGTTATAATAATTTCTGGTCTTAATGTCCTAAGACCCAGTCAGTTTGGTGCCAATGAATTTCTATAGTTGAAAGTCATAAAACTATAATTTAGCCTTTAGTTTTGGTTCTCCCCACCCCCTTACCTAGTGAGTCTAAATCGGTGAAATTTAACTACAAAGGAGTATGAAAATAACCCAACACGAGGACAAAGACGGGGAGGCTGTGTGCCTTCAGATGCAGTGAGCAATTTTTCTTCTTTTGTTGCTATTTTGGGCTCTTCTCAGAGCAGGAAGTTTACTTAAACTAATGACCACAATTGCCTAAAAATGGTTAAATATGAGCACTAGGCATTATAGAGGATACCTGTGGAAAATGTTTGCTCATATGTCAGAGTTTACCCAGGAAGCTTCCTTTATTTATTTTCAAGCATCTATATAAAGAAAGGCTATACTTGATTGCGTAACCGAGTGCCTCTTGTGGGGCAGCGCGAAGGTTACAAGTTTAAACCCCAGCTAGGAAATGAAAAGTGAGTTTCCCCCAAAATAGTACTTTTTCTGGATCACATGGCTCTCCCTGCTTACATCTGGCAAGTTTTTCTCCTGACAGCTTTGCTGGGAGTGTAGGACCAGAGGGTTGTTGAAGAAACCCAGGGTCAGGGTTTGCCTTTGAAACGTACAGCGTTATCGGTCTGGTTGCTTTCGCTGCTAACTCTTGCGTCACAGACCGCCAGGCTGAGTTGTAGCTCTGAGGTGTCACCGTTTTGGTGTTTTGTTTTGTTTTTTTTTTTTGCTTTGAGACTGGACTTTTGAAAATAGTAATGCTTTTTGGGTGTGTGTTTTTTAAAGGTCTGTTTTTACGCTGTCACAGCTCAAAAATGCCAAAAGGCATTTTTTCCTTAAAAAATCACCTCTGGGCTAAGCCCAAATGTGGAGTAATGGATCCAGAAAGGACTTTTTGAGTAGTTACAAGTGGCTGAAAGCAGGCGCTGGTGATGGAAGTTGGATTTTTCCTTTTGCTTCAAATGTTCCCCGTTATAAACGTTCTCGCATCCTTGCTGCAGTCAGACACCAGGTGAGCCTGTTTCTCTGTGGGGTGAGTGGGTTTGTCCCGCTACCCCTTTAAATGCTGTGTGTAGCCATTTACCTCGACCCAAGCAGATTCTTCAAATATCGCCTGGGGAGCTGGGATGGGGGCGTAGGTGGTCTGGAAGAGCAGAGGGCCCTGGAATCTGACAGACCTGGGTTTGAGTCAGCCTTGCACTGGCTATGTGGCGGCCTTGGGGACATCCGCTTCCATTAATTAAGCTCCAGTGTCCTCATCTCTATAGTGATGGTCATCTGTATAGTGTGGTCCCTTTGAGGGACCAGCTAACTCATATGAGTCACAGCAAACGCGTAAGATAGATCTAGCACTTGGCTGATACGTGTGGCTCAGAGCACATAGTAGGTGCTTAGTAAACAGTCATTTTTTCCCCTTTCAATGGGGAAATTTGAATGATGGTGTCAACTGATTGAGGTAAGGGACCCCCACCCGCTACCTCCCCGCCCGCTGGCTCTCAGGGCTTACAGTTTGGAGAAGCTTGGTGGATGTAGTAAGAGAAGCTGCTCCCAGCACCTGTGCACCGAGAGGCCACAATCGCGCCCCTTGTTGATTCAGGGCTTGGCAGGCTATTGAAAGAGAAACAATTCATATTCTTAGGTGGTTCTCCCCCTTCCCCCTCCGCCACTCCATCATCATGTACAAAATTGTTTGGCTGACTAAAAATAATAGTATTGAAAACAAACTTTGATGAATCAGTGCTCCTGGGGTGAGGAGGGGTGCGGGTGTGGGGGGGTGCAAGATCCTGAAGAAGAAACGCTGTGACTCACAGGCTCGTCACCGATAGCCTGCCTGTCAGAGTGTGGAAGTGCATGATGTTTATTGTTGCTGGTTGGTTTTTCTTTCCTTTTTTTTTTGAGACCTGGCTAGAAAACACTTCTGGCTCTAAGTACCCCCTCACCCAGGCTGGCTTGGTTGTGAAGTGAGAATGTTCGGGGCCAGAAACTCACGGCTCTGAAAGGTTGCAGACATGGACGGTGGTACCCTTGGCTGCCCTTCGAGGTGTGCCGGTGGGGACTCGCACTGAGAGGGCCATGCCTTGGACATCCTTCCGGGGGTGGTCCTTTCCACGGGGCACAGCTGTAGGGTTCAAGGATGGCCCACGTAGGGCCTGCACTTCCTCCTTCCAGATCACATGCTGGGCTGTGCCCTCTGGTTCCCTGCCCCTGAGGGCTCGAGCCTGCCCCCAGGTCCATCCGCCTAAGGACGGGCAGACTGCCTCCGCTGCGGATGGTGTGTGCACCTGCGGGTCGGGGGCTGGGGCAACTGGATGGAGTTCAGACTTGTGGTGTCAGCGTTGGGTGGGTGTGAAGTCCCTCCGGGTGTCGGGTGGGGCCCAGGGTGGGCTGGGATTCGGGGCCAGTTCTCTCTGAGTGTCCATATCCCATTGTGAAACCGAGGGGTCGGAGAACTCTAAATTCAAACCTGGCCCTCCCAGGTTGTATTAAGGCATTTGTCAAAGTCGACGATAGAACATATTCTCTTTATCAGTCTGTTACCGTGATTTGTCTTTGACCTATGACGCGTGACATGCATGCCTTCATAGGGACTCTTGCTCTGGGTCGCGTGGATGGTGGAGGCAGGCCTGTTGTAAGCGGCATAGTTTTGTAGCCACGACCGCAGCCCCGCTCAGGTGGCACCACTACACGGACAGGCACGTGGGCGCTTCTGTAGGAATTCATGTCCCTGACCTTGAACCCAGGTGAGGTGAATGAAAGGCAGGTCAGGGAGAAGACGATACATATGGCAGCTGCCCCTCCACAAAGTGGAGCAGAGAGCCTGACTACTGATGGTGCATTTGGTTATTGGCACTGACTTTGTGCTGGGCCAGGGAGTGTAGAGGGGTAGAGATAAAGTCTTGTCTCTGCACAGAGGCAGAAAGGGACACAGTGACCACAGTTACAGTGGGCTCATGAGAAAGGCAGTCTAGTAAAGGTTGAGCAAAACAGTTTAGGGGAGCCCAAAGGAAGAGCAGCTCCCTTTCTGAGGCTTCACAGAAAAGGGAATGCCCCAGTGGGGCTTTGAAGGGTGGATAGGAGTGTGGGAGTGAGGGGGAGTCTGCCTGGAGCACTAGCCAGACAGAGTATGGAAGGGCCTGGTGTCTGGGGCCCAAGCAGGACAGTTCCGGGTAGCCAGAACGTGGAAGAAGGAGTGGCCTGAGAGGAGTCGGAGGAGGATGTTGCCAAGGGCTTCAGTCGGCCAGACTTGGCACTTGGACCTTGCTCCTTAAGCACCCTGGAGATTTTAAAGTTGGGAGGGGCATGGCTGAAGCCACCGTTCTGTTCGCATTTGCTCCCCCCGCTCCCAGTGGCTGGTAACAGCAGGTTTTCTGCCCAAGTTATCCAGGTCAGAGTCATAATCCCTCACACCACCATGTGGACAGCTTTAGGCTATGTCTGGACCAGGGTGAAAATAGTGTTTTGTTCGCTGTCAGGAGAGAAGACGAGTTGTACAGCCAGGAGGGCTCTGGGAGCCCAAGTGTTCAGGTAATTAGCCAATGAGTCATGCCAGCCTCTTGACATGGATTCCTTGGGAAAGTAAGCAGAGTGTCGCTGGGCTCCAGGCAAATGCTTGTTCTCCCCAAGCAAAGCCTTCGCTGTCAGATTGCTGGGTCTTCCCTGTGCCTGGCACGGTGTCTGTGTGTGGAATGTCTCTGGTCATGTTTTAAATTTCTTCATTGATGATTGTCTAGGCCGGGCTTTCCAATTCCAGACCACAGTGTAACCAGCAAAAATACCAAGACTCTCTACTGCAGACACAGAGAATGCTGTCGTGTATTACAAACAGGTTCTATTCCTTAATAAGAGAGTAAAATAGTTTAAGATGGTCATTTATTTTATCCCTGAGAGCAAAGAGAAAACAGGTTGACCATTGAGAGACTGTGTACGATATGCCTCATCTGTTTAGAGTCAGCTTTTGTTGTTGTTGTTAATTTCAGTTTATAGGTTTTTGGAAGATGAAGGTTTTGTGTCCATGGACTGACTCTCGTTCCTGGAGCTTTTTTTTTTTTTTTCCCTAAACACATGGATGATGAGAAAAATAGCATTTCAGTTTATTGAGTATTTATCATATTGTACTCACTTGAATATCATTTTCACTAATCCTCATAGCAATCCTATAAGATGGATGTTATTGCCCTCATTTTTTTTTTTAGATGAGAATGAGTTAGAAAAAGAATATAATACTGGAGCATTTTTGGGGAGCACTGATAGAGGCCTCCTGCTGAAGGGGCATGCAGGGAAGAGCTCTGGGCTGACGTTCAGGAGGCCCAAGTTCCTCCCGACTGCTCTCCCACTTCCTGCTTTGGTGACCGTGGACCAATCACCTGATTTCTTGGAGCCTCCCTTTCCTCATCAGAAAATGGGAAAAACGATGCCTCCCTTGGTAGGATCATTGACGTTGTTTATTTAGATAAGCTATGCATCAAGAGCGCCTTGCAAACTGCAAAATACTACGGGATGTCACTCTTTATTTCTTTATTATTTATTTATTTATTTCGCCTTAACTAGGGCCGCCCCCGCGGCATATGGAGGTTCCCAGGCTAGGGGTCTAACAGGAGCTGTAAGCTGCCGGCCTTCGCCACAGCCACAACAACGCGGGATCCGAGCCGCGTCTGCAACCTACACCACAGCTCACGGCAACGCCAGATCGTTAACCCACTGAGCAAGGCCAGGGATCGAACCCGCAACCTCATGGTTCTTAGTCAGATTTGTTATCCACTGAGCCATGACGGAAACTCCCATTATTTCTTTATGAAACGCACTTCTGTAGTATTGCTAAAATCCTATTCTGACAGAGCTGGAGTTAAGACTTCCAAGTTCACACCCATGCTTTCACAGAGACCTTAGAGCAAATCCTAAATGATGCATAGAATTCAATAGGAATATGAACTTAGGGTGAGCACACTGGGGGGGGGGTCTGGTTCCAGAAGCTTAGGTGAGTTGGTGCTCATGGCCTTGTCCAAGGATTTAGGTCAGTGGTGTTAATTTCTGGCCAATCACCTAGGACTGATCTTGGCATGTGCAGCCTCTATGCCCGACACCAAGGTGGGCCAGCGACCAATAGGTTGATCTTTGCTCGGCTGCGGTATTCTGGCAAGGATGAGTTCTCCATGTTGATAAGAGGAGGAGAGTGAGGCTGTGAGGGCCCAGCGGCAGAACAGGAATCTGAATTCAGGTCTGCGGTCCCTGACCCCCCAGTTGTCTGCCCCAAGGCTCCCTGAGAAAGGGCTGCCATTCTCATCCTCATGAGAAAATCCATGAAATTGCCTAGGAAAGTTGCTTTAGGTCTCATGATAGGAGATGGAGCTGGACTTGCTTCTGAAGCTACTCCCCTTGTAGAACCTAGGGTGACTATATTATTTATTTATTTTCTTCTTAGGGCCATACCTGCAGCAAATGGAAGTTCCCACACTAGGGGTTGGATTGAAGCTGCAGCTGCTGGCCTACACCACAGTCAATGCAATGCCAGATCTGAGTGGCATCTGCAGCCTGCACCACAGCTCATGGCATTGCCAGATCCTTAACCCACTGAGTGGGGCCAGGGATCGAACCCAAGTGCTCCTGGATCCTAGCTGGGTTTGTTATCACTGAGCCACAATGGGAACTCTTCGGGTGACTATATAATTTATTAAACAGGAGTTCCCACTGTGGTGGAGTGGATTAATAACCCAGCTTGTCTCTTGGGCAGTGTCAGTTTGATCCCTGGCCCTGTGCAGTGCATTAAGGATCCAGGATTGCTACAGCTGTGGCCGTGATCACAGCTGTGGCTCGGACTCGATCCCTGGCCCGGGAACTTTCATATGCCACAGGTGCAGCTAAAAAAAAAAATATATATATATATATATATTAAACAAACCAGGACGCCTCTAAGAGTGAAAAGGGGCAATGCTGTTATCTGTTATGGCCAGAAAATCGGCACAAACCTGGACTGTCCAGGCAAACCCGGATAAAGAGTCCCTCTAAGTCACCCTGCCTCTGTGCCCATGACCGTGATACCTGACAAAGGCAACTGGGAATACTGGATCATCAGGTTTTCCTGCTATTGCTAAAGTGTCAGGGACTGTCTGCATTACTTACTGCTATTCTGAGTGAGGTGACTTGCCTAAGATCATTCAGCAAGTTGGCAGCATAACTTTTTAAAACTGGATGAGACCTTAGAATCTGAAACGGTCAAGTTGGCACGAGAGCTTTAGCTGCTGTGGGGGTTGGGGAGCGTCTGGCTCTCCTGACTGCCACTCTGAAGGGAAGGGGGCCAGAAGCAGGAGGTGAGGTGGGGTGTGTCTGGGGGGTGTGGGGGTGGCAGTGAGGGGCTGGGAGGGCATTCCCCTGGCTGTGGAATGTCTGCATCCTCACCAGGCCGTGTCCCTTTGGAACCCAGGAGATGACACTAGGTCCAGTGCAGCATAGATGAGATTTAATGGCCGGGAGCAGAGTCTTCTGAGCTGACCGCCCCTGCTCCCCCGAGACCTCAAAGACACGACTGGCCGGGAGCTGGTGGGAGTGCAGCGTTTTGGAAGGCATTGAGGAAGGAATTAAAAATAACAGCAAGCATGCCTTTTCTTTCTCTTTGATTGTGGTAAACGCATGGAATGTGCCAGGCTACTCGGCCCCAAATAACCCCTTCTGCCATGGAATTCCGCAGAGAACACAGAAAGATTTTGCACTGTTTCATCCTTGCCTCCTGTTCGTGGGATTCGTTTCTGCAATCGTCTAAGCCTCACCCGTTCTCTCTGTTGGAAGCCTGGAGGGGGCCTCGAATTCTCTCTCCTCTCCAACCAAACTGTTTGCCGTGGGTTAGGCCCCGTCTCATGAGCTGCAAGGAGAGCAGCTGGAGTGACAAAGAGGACCAGTTACAGGCTGAGCACGGCGAAGTGTAAATTCAAACCAAACTTGGCACTTGCTTGGAGAACTTCAGCTGATACCGTGGTGCTCTAGTCCTCACTCTTTGTGGCTGTGCCATGTCTTATAAATAGAATGAGATACATTCCCCTCCCCTCCTTTTTTAACCCCGCAGACACAAGGAGGCATGTGTGTGGGTGAGTATGGGACGGGCAGGGAGTATTAATTATTTATGTTCCAGTTCATCGGACAGTCAGCGTGGGAACTGGGCCCTGAGCTTCATGGAGATGACTGGGCCATCTTGTGGGTAAGGCTGGAATATGCTTTTGTGTCTCTTGAGTTCCAGCTCTCTTCCCCACCGCTACCTTCCCCTCCGTAGCCACAAAGCCCCTGGTTTCTCATGCTTGGCCACTGCAGTAAGCCAGTTGGTTCCCTCCCTTTCTGATCCATCCCATATTCTGGGTCAGGGGCCAGACTCACTGTTTTGGGGCTGCAAGTAACCTGAAGTTCAGCTAACAGTTTCCCCGGTATGGGGGCTTGTTATCTCCCCTAAGAAGTCTGGCGGCAAGGAGGTTTCAGGCACCAGCACGGACTTGGGAACCTTCCATCTTTCTGCTTTGCCATCTTTATTTAGCCTGATGGCTTCAGCCTGCATGATCCTGTGGTAGCTTCAGACATGCCTCCAGGGGCAGAAAGACTGCTGCTCCTTGGGGGTCTCTTTATCCAGCAAGGAAGCCTTTCCCAGAAGCCTCCAGTGTTGTGTCACATGCAGTCATTGACAAAAATAGAATGTAATAAGCATCTTAAAGTCAACTACCCAGGCTATTTCTTTTTCCTTTTTTTTTTTATGGCTTTTTAGGACACACCCACGGCATATGGAGGTTCCCAGGCTAGGGCTTGAATCAGAGCTACAGCTGCCAGCCTTTGCCACAGCCATAGCAACACAGGATCTGAGCTGTGTCTGCGACCTACACCACAGCTCACGGCAACGCCAGATCCTTAACCCACTGAGCAAGGCCAGGGATTGAACCTGCGTCCTCATGGATGCTAGTCAGATTTGTTAACCGCTGAACCATGCCGGGAACTCCCTATTTCTTTGGCTCATTATGGTACTTAGTACTGTGCCAGGCACTTAGTAAATGTAGGTGAATACTTGTTGACTGCCATTTTCCTTCCTCTCCCAGTAGACTCCTGAACAGTTATGTCTTGTTGATTTCAGAGGTTAAGGTGGTAAACCAATCGGAGGCCAGATCTTGCCTTCATGGATGGAGCTTATAGTGGAGATGGAGCGGCGATTGTGTAACTGAGTTTGGAGCATCTAACCAGGCGGACCTTAGCAGCCTGCCGTGGGGCAGCGTAGGAGCAGGTGTGAAGTTGTGGCTCAGAGGGGACAAACGGATGTGCGTCTCACAGAAGGAGACCATCAGGGTCTCTGAACGCTGGGTCTGAGGACAACATATTTTCTGACCCAAACCAGCCAGGTCCTTTCAAGCAGATTTCTGTCCGCGCGCCTCTGCCAGTCTTGTTTTCCTGTTGACAAAATGCAGATTAAAAACTTGCCCTTGAGAGTGGAGTGGGGGCAGGGGGCAGGGCTGAGAGCCTCCTGGCCCTGGGGGAAATTTTCTCAAGGTTCTTGCGGTATTCTAGCTTCAAAACCCTGTGAAATTTAATTGCATGTTTAGCGTCTTTGTGCGTCTCGCTGGCTTTGAAGTGCTGGAAACTTTCTCTGAAAGCATATAGATGAAGAAATGAGAATTCTATAAATGGTTAGTGGTTAAAAACAAAGTGCTGGCCAATTTATAGAAATTTGGGGTTGTTTTCTGATGGAACATTCTGCAGACACGGAATACCCTGGAGCCTTCCTGTCACAGTCAGCTAATAACGGACTTCAGGTCTGCAAGTGCTTTTTCATTCCAATTCGGAGAAAACAAACCCTGTCCCAGGGCCTTATGGTTTATTTTCCTATTGATCTAGGAGCTGGGTTGTCTCGGGACCCCCCTTCTCCCCCCCCGCCCCCGGAAACAGCTCAAAGCTAATTAAAGATGTTTGTTTGAGGTTTGCTTGTTTTTCTTGCTTGATTGAGAAAGTTGCAGTTTTGGCTTTTATTGCTAAAGCAGGAGAATCTATCACCAGGGCCGATCCAAGAGGCGGCGGTGGGAGGGAATTGCACACTTCAGCACACACGCGACACGTTCGTTCCCCCCTCCCCTTAGCGAGGCCCCCCGCAGAGAGGCATCTTTGCGCCCTGAGTTGAAACCAGAGCAGCCACTTCCCTTGAAAATGCCCTAGTCTGTAGGAGTCGTGGCAGGGGAGCCTGGGCGTGAAACCCAATGAAGCTGTTCCTGCATGAGGCTGGTTCTGTTTGACCAGCTTGAAGAGTTCTGAAGTTAATGGTCCAAGGCCCCCACTGAGGGAGAGTCAGCATGTGGGGAGGTGGAGGGCCTGACCGTCATTCCAGGGGGGCCCCCTGACCCTTTGTTTAACCACGACTGCGGACCAGTGGTCTTCGATGTTTACCAGTGCCTGTTTATAAGAGGGAAGTGTGGTCATATTTCTATCTCTTTTGTGGGCTGCACGGTTGCCTTATTGGGGCTCATGTGGGAAGTGGTTACCGTTCAGAGGAGGGTGAAATAACAGTACTCACAAAGGGACTTTGATCCAAAAGTCTTTTTGAATGTCACCTTTTGGCCACTGTGTTCTTTATTTTTCTGCCTGTCGGCCTTTACTGATGAGAAAATCGAACCACGTGCTGAACCTCGTTCTCCCCAGCTGGGCTGAATCAAAATTGCAAGTCCGAGTGCTCCTCGTCTCCCTGGGTTTCACCGTGGGGTTGACCTCCAGACCTGTGGTTCTGCTCAGCTGGAGACTCTCTGCTTCAGCTCTTCTCTGGGTGTCTGTATCTGAGCATCCCAGAGATTCTTGGAATTCGGTTTTGGTCATGTCTTCCCATCCGCCTTCCACAACCTACACTGGTCTTCATTGGCATCATTACTGGAGCTCCTGGGGGCAATGAAGTGTTGAGTCAGCCAGTGAACAGACTCATGAAGGAATCCTGAACTCGGCGTCCTGTTCCTCCGGTGAGGCTGGGGGCCCTCAGCTACTCTTTGGTGGAGCTTGGCTTTCTGACATCAAAGAAGTTAGCTTGACTTTTCTGGTCTCTGCATCTACAAAATGACAAGCTCCAAGCGAGAATCTCAGAAGTCTGTATCAGCTTTAATATATCACGAGATCTCTTCCCTTCTCTTCCTTGACTTCTTGCTTTCGCTCTTGATGCACATATTTTCCTGGGGGGCAAAAATCTAATTTTTCATCTGATGCTCTTTGTTCAGAGGTGACCCATTCCTTATTACTATTATTTTTGTCTTTTTAGGGCCACACCTGCAACATATGGAGGTTCCCAGGCTAAAGGTCTAATTGGAGCTGTAGCCACCGGACTACACCACAGCCACAGCAATGCGGGATCCGAGCCACGTCTGCGATCTTTACCACAGCTCACGGCAACGCCGGGTCCTTAACTGAGTGAGGCCAGGCATCAAACCCGCAACCTCATCGTTCCTAGTTGGATTTGTTTCTGCTGCGCCATGACGGGAGCTCCCCATTCCTTATTTATAGTCATGGTTTAATTCACCAGATACTTACTGAGGCTCTTTAGTTGGTGGTGGACACTACGGTCCAGGAGCTGTAAATGCCTTGTGGGTTAGGACAGTTGAACATACTCCTGGAGCTGCCAGGCTTGTGTTAAAATGAAGCTCACCTGATGAGGATCTGTCTAATCTTCCTGGGCCAGGGGAAAATCAGCCTGCAGGCAAAGAGGAATTCTCATTTAGCCTAATGCACAGGCTTTCTGAGCTTCTAGGCATCACCTGCGTTCCAGCCGCGCTGCTGTAAAAATACAGGAAGGAAGGGAAGCGTGTTCACAGGTTGGTTAGAGATTTTGAAACCAACAACCAACCCTCTCATCCATAAGAAACCAGAATCCGCTGCAGGCTTTCGGTCTCTCAGACCCGCAGCTCAACAGAGCGCCCTTTCAAAACTGGGGTAGACTCTTTTTGCTAATGGCTTTTTCCACGAACCTCCGCCAGCCAGCAAGTATATCCTTTGAGGATTATGATTTGACCAGCACGCCTAGGAATCTTTCGAGAGAAGAAGCGTCTTTTGCCCTCAGCTGTTGTAAGGCCGGTGAGGAGACCGAGCCTTCCAGAGACGAAGCAATGAGAAGCTGGCCGCTGAGAGCACACCAGCGGGAAACTACAGCCATTCCTGCCCGTGGTCCCACTTTTGTCAGGAGTCTCTCACCCTGGGGGCTCCCGCGTGGTGTGCAGGAGAGAGAACTAGAGGTAGAAGACCTGGGCTCTAGGCCCACCCCATTTCGAGCCAGCTTCGTGACCTTGGGTGAGTCACTTTGCTCCCCCTGGCCCCTGGTTTCCTCCTCGACAAACCGAAGCTGTTGGCTTAGCAGGATTTTTAAGGTTCCTACACCTCGAACATTCTAATTCTTGAGCTTGCATTCAAAGAAATGACTGACTCTGTTACTCATTCGGAGAGTTTCGGGATCGCTGTACGATCGCTCTGGGGGCTGGAGATGGGGGCTCGCGGTCGGAGGCAGGACGGAAAGAGGTGTCGGGCACAAAGGTAGGCTGTGGCAGCTGGGACTCCCGCTTACAAATAATCTGCATCTGGTTGTTGGGCTCACCATATGAGATTCTTAACCTTGGCTACTTAGAAAAATTCTGATACGCAGGCCCCACCACAGACAGATTCAGAATTTCTACAGAAAGGGCCTGGGAATCAGTATTTTTGAAGTCCCCCAGGTGATTCTCGTGTGTGGCCAGGATTGAGGATCACCAGCCCCAGGTCTTATGTAAAGCTGTGGTTCAGTGTCATGGTGATCTGGCCTAAAGGAAAAGTGATAGTGGTTAGGTGAAAAGTGATGGTGGTTGTTTTTTTTCTTTCTTTTAAGATAAAAAGTGCATGTACCCAGAGAGGAAAAAAAGTTCTCCATTCTAGAAGCATGTTGATTTGGCAATCACAGCTACTACTGGTCAGTATTTGCCCTGAGGTTTGGGAGCCCCAGTCTTCTCCTACCTCTGGGTTAGTGGTTTTTCAACATCTCTGAAGGAGTGGAACCATCTGTAGTTGGTTATTTCTGCTTGGGAAACTCAGAGAGCACTAAGTGGGGGGTGGAGCAGGAATGGGTGAAACAGACCATTACACACACCCACACCTTTTTTTTTTTTTTGGCATGAAACTAAGTCAAGAGGCCTCTGCCGGCGCTGGCAAACCTTCGTGTCAGGTCGTTGGCAGTGCCCTGGGGGGACTCGGGGGCTGTGAAAGTACATGTACCCTGCTGTTCCCGGCGCTCTGGTGAAAGTGTCCCTGCCTTTGGTTGAGAGAGATCCCACCACGCTCCTCAGCAGGACCATCTAAACCCTCATGGTTCCCTGCAGGGACTCCATCCCTGCCGCCGAAGAAAGCTGATGGGGCACAGCTGTCCAGGTTAAGCAGTGATGGGAAGCACAGCTCAACTCTCGCATCCTTTCCGGTAGCAGGGAGGGCGATTGTGGCAGTGGTAGGACTTAACGGGTGTGAAGAGCTCCAGGAGGGAGGAGGACTGTCAGTAGGCATCAACCCCGAAGGGTTTTGTGGATCCAGAGGGCAGGGCCGAGGAGCTTTTTAAATGACAGGTTCTGAGGAGCTCCCGATGTGCCTCAGCAGAAGCGAACCTGACTAGGATCCGTGAAGACACAGGTTAAATCCCCAGCCTCACTCAGTTAAGGATCCGGCGTTGCTGTGAGCTGTGGTGTAGGTTGCAGACACGGCTCGGATCCCGTGTTGCTGTGGCTGTGGCGTAGGCCGGTGGCTGTAGCTCCGATTAGACCCCTAGCCTGGGAGCCTCCATATGCTGCGGGTGTGGCCCTAAAAAGCAAAAAATAAAATGACAATAACTGGGATGCAGGTGTAGGCACATATGCCGGATGGAAGTTGCTGTTTTTCAAACAAATGAATCCATCAGCCAAAAAATATCTAGGAAGCAAGGCACTCAGAGAAATGGCAGATATGGCCCTGCCCTCAGTGAGCCTACCGTCTGGGGGTTTGAACACACGAGCGTGGAGTAGTAATGAAGGCCTGCCTGCTGCGGTCACAGGGTGAGTATCCTGGGGTTCGGGAGCAGGGGTGGCGGGGGCTGGATGGGACAGATGCTTCAAAAGATGTGGTCCTGAGCTAGTGAGGGGGAGATGCTGGCCCCACTCCTGAACTGAGCCTACCTCCCTCCGCCTTCTAGCACGGTGCTGATTATATTTGGGGAGCAGTCCCCAGGAGCACCCCATTGCTAGCAGGTACAGCTTTGTGTTCTTGCCTCCCATCACAATGCTCTGCTCTCAGGAGTCAGTTTTCTTCCAGCTCTTTCCTTCTCCTGAAGGGTGGGGTGGTCTCTGCCAGGCCCCCCGCTTTGATGATTACCACCTGCCCACCTTAATTTCCTGCACAGTTTTCAGTTGGAAAGCCTTTCTTTCTGGACCCAGAAATACCATGTAGGATGATTATTCTTGGTTCCAGTAGCCACCTGGCACCCTCTCAGCGGTGGTTGCATTTCAGGTATGGATGGGATGATTATCTGTGCATCAGCAAACTCAAGTTTGTCCTGAGAGCAAGCCGTGTGATCATAAGCAAATGCAGGACTGGCTCTGTTAGGCTCTGACTGTGGCCAAGGCTATTATTTCTCTGCGGGTAATTATTTCAAGCTTCATGGTCACAAGCTGAGCATAATCAGGGGCAGATAAGAAAGCCATATATAGAGCAAAGTGCGTATTTCTTAAGGTAGGCGGCAGAGGCCTTATGTGTGTGTTGGTGTATGTGTGTTTTAAAAAAAGGCCTATATTTTCTGGGCAGTAGAACTTGAGTTTCCAGTAAACATCTCCTCCCTTTTTACTTTACCTTTTAATTTGGTGTTTATGGTCTCTGTGCTTTGAAATTGTTTTGCTGTGATGCCAGCTCTGCCTGAAGCGGGGGTGGTGGGGTGGGGGTGGGGAATGAGCCCGGCCCCTTCAGCAGCCATGGTTTCCATCAGAGTTCTTAGAATTCCTCTGGCCCAGCTGATTGACAGCTCGGAGGTGATGGCTGGAGCTCATCAAGAGGACTAAAAACCGGGACCTGGAGCTCGAGGTGGGAGGGGATAGGCACTCATTAGTTTCTACCCTGTTACTGCCTTTATCTGGGGAGGCATCATCTGTATGTAATTTCGGGTTGGGCTTTGTTTTTTCTGTTCCCCATTTGCCTGTGTTGATGCTTCTGCTCTGGAAATCAGAACTGCCCAGAGCCCCAAACCTGGAACTAATTCTCCGAGGCCGTGGCTTGGAGGCTGGGCACACACGAGGGTCAGCTGTCGTTAAGTGGGAAGCAAACCACCCCCACCCGCACCGCCGCAGGCGTGGTGGGTCTCCCTGTTCTGAAGACGGGCTGGGGAAGCCCACCCTGGAAGCACGGGGTGGAGGCCAGGTGAGGTGCATCTGCGAGCATGGATGTCCATGCAGGAGGGGAGGGGCCACGAGGAGCTGGGGAGAAAACCCGCAGGAGCTGCCCAGCCCTCGACGGGTCTGGGCTGTGTGGTGGGGGCCCGAAGGAAACGCAGGAGGTGTTTTGCTGCTTTTTCACACCTTCTAATTCTGCACAGCTAGGAAGGCTGTTTGCGAACCCCCCCCCCCCCACACACACACACACCCAGGGAGCGGAGCGGCTGCTCTGGTGGGAGGGGGAACAGCTTCCACAGCGGGGCACACCTGGGGTCCCTCAACACCCAGGCGCTTGCTGTGTGGACGGGGCTGCTCAGATCTCTGGCAGGGCAACCTTTCTCTGGACGGAAAAGGCGCAGTGAACCAAGAAGGGAGGGCCCTTCCCCAGAGACCCAGCACCCCGCCCCGCGGAGCCCCCAGGAGACCCTAGGAGAGCATTTGACACACAGCAATTCAGTCCCAAGTGTGAACACACTCAACTGCTTTCTTTTGCATGGTAGGCTTGTTTTTTTTGTTTTGTTTTGTTCTGAAAATAGGCTAGGAGACCGCATAGTGGGTGAGTGAGACACCCCGAAAATCTGTACCACCGCTCCTCCCGCCCCCGGTCAGCTCTGCCTGCAGACCATTGCTCCCTGGCTGCTTTTTCAGCGCCCTGTGCTTTCCCCCGCTTGCTTCTCCCTGTGAGCCTCTTAGCGATCCTGAATAGCAGGAAAAGCAGCCAAGTGTCCTTTTGTCTGTGACCTTCATCTTCCCCTCCTGGGGCGGGGGGGGGGGGACACGTGGACCACACTTGATAGTGTACAGAGCCGTTTCCCAGTGTCCTGTCGTCACAGCGGCCCTGGCCTGGGGCAGGAAAGTGGTCTTGCGCCTAGTTGGTAGGAGGCCGGGGACAGTCCCTGTGTTAGTGGAGCATCAGGGTCGGAGAGGCCCTGCCTCAGCTTTGACCGGGTTGGGTCTTTCGCTGCACGGTGTGTGGCCTCGGTGATAAAGGCCGAGAGGGGTGTGTGTGCGCCCTTCGAGGGCCTCAGCGTATCCTTCCGCCGATAAAGGACTCTTTCATCTCTCCAGCTGGGAAAGGGAGACCCCGCCCCCATGACCTGTATTGAATTGTACAGTTTACAAAGCACTGTCACATACGTGATTTTTATTTTCTCTCTGGAAGAGAGAAAAATAACAAGCCGAGGGAGGCCTGGAGATGCTCGTCCCAACAAGCCGAGGGAGGCCTGGAGATGCTGAGTGACTCGGCCTTGGGGCCCCCAGCTGGTCAGCAGCCCAGGGGGAAGCAGGTGGCACCAGCTGGACTCCGTGGATGGGGAAGCGAGAGTCCCCTGGAGCAGTGGGCGGTGAAACCAGCAGTAGGAGGCACTGGGTTTTGCTGCTCTTGCCTCTGAAGCCACACAGGGTCATGGTTCTTGACCTGACCTTCCCCCGGAGGGCCCGTCTGTGCGCGCCCTGCCTGGGGTGGGAGGCCTGGACCCCGCTGTGAGGAGGAGGCACACCCAGGCCCAGCCCAGGGCCACCCAGAGGGCAGGCTACTCGGGCGTGGGCGGAATCGGGGTTCACCCTGCTCGGGGATGGGACCTCCTGTTTCACATGACCGTGACGGAGAGGCCAGCCTCGCCGGGCGGTGCAGCAAGGCGGCACTTCAGATCAGGGCGCTTTTCCTGCAGTAGTAGGAAGGCTGGGGGGCTGAAGTCTGACAGGATTTGTTGGAAATCCCAGCTCTGCTACTTGGTAGCTGAGGGTTCTCGAGACAGTCACTTGAACACTTTGAACCTTGACTTTGGGATACTGGCTCTGTCCTTCAGAAGCACGGGGTCCCTGCCACGGTGTGGGTGGTATAGAGTAGTTACTCCCCTGGTCAGAAGTGACTCAGCAGATGGAAACTGAGGCCCCGAGAGGCACAATGAGTTGCCTAAGGTCAGTGTTCGCGAGTGGCAAAGCTGGAGTGGACCCGGTGTCTTGATCCCATACCTGGGTGTCTTGTCTGCTTGTGCTTTGTGTGAACCTGGGGTAGCGTTTCTAGTTTGTTCCCACCCTGGCCAACAGGCATAGCCCTCAGTAGCCAGCACCCAGGGGTGAAAGTGTGAGGGCTCTGCTGTCAACTGCCTGGGGAGAGGAGAATGGGTGGGAGAATCGGAGAGCCTGGTAAACACTTTTTGATGCTCGTCCAGCGTGAACCATTAAAAACCGAGTCCTAGTTTCCCAAGTGTGCTTGACCATAGGCGCAGTTCAGATGATGAGAGGTTCCACTTGGCTTTTTGGAGCGTAGACACATTTCTCATCAAGCCCTCGATGTTTCTCTCTGCTGCATCCCCCACCCCCATTTCCCTAAGGCTTTAAATCATCTTTGGCCGGGGGGGTTGAAAGTAACCTGTTACAGCGGTGAGTCTCGCGATCCATTTTGTGCAGCGTTGTCAGGCAGAACTGTTATAAACAGCCCACTGAACTGCGTTTGGTCCAAAGCCAAGAACCTCCTTCTCTGCTTGAGCGTTTGATGATGTGCCGCAGTGTTCAGCCTGAAGTTCAGTGCAGGAATCCAGCATCATTTCTTACATCGTTACCATCTGGTTTTGTGAAGTCTTTTTGATTTTAATTGTGCCCTCTGGGAGAGAAAAACCCTAAAATGGGTGGGCAAACGAGACACCCCACCCCCCAGCACCCCAGGTGCACACACCTTGCTGCCATGTTGCTTGGTGGATAAGGCCGAACAGAATCTTCTGAGTCTTAAGTGTCCTCTTTCGTCGCTCCTGCTCTCCCAGCAGTCTCGGGGGCCCTCCTCCAAAGGGATTTCTTAGATGGGATGCAGGCCAGGGCCCGAGATGGGAGCTGCCTCCACGGCGGTGAGGGCTAAGGTGGTTCGGGGTGTTGCCCCGTGTGAGCCGCCCTGCCCTGGAGCCCAGTGTTGGCGGTGCTACGTTATGTGACCTCTTTAAGAAGTGAGTCACTCACCCCCAGATAACCGCTGGTGCTTTCAGGGGGAACTGCTAGTATCATTGTGGCTGTGGCCACGGTTCCTCCAAAATAAGTTTTTTTTAGAAATGAAAGTACAGGGATTGGTCTCCTTTAATTTGTTGTCATGGCCTCACAGCTTCCCAGCTTATATGAAGTCTCTACTGCTTTTTCTCTTAAACTGTGTGCTTGATACCAGTTTGATTGTTTGGTAGTGGTAATAATAACTGACACACTTTTCACATTATTGGAGGAAAACTTTCCTATTTTTACCTCTTTTAGCGTTTCCATATTACCTTCTAGAATTGTCTGTCTGCCTAAAGCATTTTTTGTGTAGCTGTAACCAGAGTGTATTGGTCTAACTGGGAAAGCAGGAATGCCATCAAGAATTTACCACAAAAGGAATTTAATGCGGAGTCTTTGTTACACGGGTGATAAAGAAGCTGAGAAGCCAAACACGGGAAGGCGAGGTGACCTAGAGCTTAGACGCAGGAGGCTACTGCTGCTTCTAGGCTAGAGGGACCAAGGGACGAAGTAGTGAGTTCAAGGTCAGGGTCACCAGTGGGCCTATTTACAGCAGATGCAGCTGCTTCTAAAAATGTCCACCCAGGGAGTTCCCGTCGTGGGTCAGTGGCTAACGAATCCTACTGGGAACCATGAGGTTGTGGGTTCAGTCCCTGGCCTTGCTCAGTGGGTTAAGGATCCGGCATTGCCGTGAGCTGTGGTGTAGGTCGAAGACGCAGCTCGGATCCCACGTTGCTGTGGCTGTGGCTGTGACGTTGGCTGGTGGCTACAGCTCCGATTAGACCCCTAGTCTGGGAACCTCCATATGCTGTGAGTGCGGCCCTAGAAAAGGCAAAAAGACAAAAAAAGAAAAAGAGAAAATGTCTACCCAGGACAGAAAGAGAAAGGGAGAGGAAAGAAACGCCCTGGCCACCCTCTTCTTCCCACCTTCCGTTCTCCTATGAGTTCCTGCTGTTGTCCAGAGCCCCTGGTTGTCCCCTGGTGTGAGGCCTAGAGAGTCAGGGGTCAGCCCTGGGGGGTATAGAACAGAGCACAGGAAGATGGGGAAAGGGTTGGAGGACAGCCAGGACCCAGACCAGCCTAGGGTGCCAGCGTCCTGCTCTGATGCGATATTGTCCTCAGTATTTCCTGATTACACGTTATCTCAGATGGGTGTACCAGAGTTAAGCTAACCCTTCCCCAGCTGTTGGGAGAGTCCTTAAGATGATGGTTAAGTCAGCAGCTCTCAAAGTGCGGTCACCAACCAGCAAGTCTCAGCATCACCAGTGAACTTGTTGGATGTGCAGAGGGTCGGGCCCTCCCCGAGACCTCCCGTCTCAGAACGCCTGGCGGTGGGGCCCAGCAATCAGTGTTTCCTCTGGGGGATGCCGACATGCATTAAAATTCGAGGACCGCTGTTCCAGGTGATGCTGCATCTCACTGAAGGTGGGGACGGGGCACTGAGGGGACTGTTGGTCAGGGGTCTTTATCCAGAGCAGTGCGTGTGTCCAGAGTTCTACACCTCCAGGGCCAAGCCTCCCCTTGGCCCTTAACCTCCCTGGCTGGTTGTTTTCTCTTTTGTTCAGTAGCTGAAAACATCAGATCCTATCTGCGGTGGTGGTATTTGAGGATCTGATGAAATGTGATGGGCATGGTGCTCCCTAGATGCTGGGTCTTGGGGAGCTTTGGGGAAGGACGCGTGGAGACAGTAGCCAGCTTCTGGGCCACAGGAAATTGGTCCTGGTGCCAGTACCTGAGGGGTGTGGTCTGAAAGTCAGCGATGCTGAGCGTTCCCTGTCTGTAGCCAGGCTTTCCCTCCCCACTCTGTTTTGATGCGTGCTGCTGACCTGAGCTTGTGATTGGTACCCTCTTATCATTCTTTCTTGTGATCTCAGACCTGGTTTCCCGTGCTGGCCATGTCTTCTTGGGCTGGTCCCTTAAGCTTTCTGAGCTGCGCTTATTTGTAAAACCTCTAGCCTCACTGACCGTGGTGCAGATCAGGTAGGGTGATGGACGTGAAATCTGCCTGGAACCTTCGTGGGCCCCTCGAAGGTAACATTTTGGGGTCCACACCCCCACTGGGGCCCCTTGCCACCTCCACGAGCCTCTCGTTCCACTGCCAATGCCGGTGGTGTTTCATCTAGTGAAGGCAGGCATCTGGGTGCATCCTCGTTCTAACAGGGGCCTGGAGGGAGACACCAGGCCAGGGGTCTTCTTAGGTCTTTCTCTTACAATCCTCCCAGCTGCCCTACCGAGGAGGGAGGCTTGGAAGAAGTAACCAAGGCTCATACAGCTTAAGAGGAAGGATGTGAGCAAACTAAGTCTTGAGGGGACAGACAGAGGCCCACTTAGCCTCAGAGCCATCCAGAGTCGCTGTTGCTAAGAAGAGAAAGAGGAACTGGGTAGGGGCCCCTGCTGACTTATGGTGATATCTCAGGCCCACAAGTATTGTGGGTGTGGTCGATGAGCCAGTCAGAGCTCACTGGGGCGCTGGTTAACCTGTAGGAACATAGGCAGCCGGTGTTCCCATCTTACCACGTCTGGCAACACCTGAGAAGCCTCTTGGACCAATAGGAGGAGCAGTCACCACCCTCCTGTAGATTTGGATGCCTTCCTCATTTAATGGCTGGGGGATCTGAGTCAGATTTGACCAGAGAAGTCAAATGGTTTACCTAAGGTCACACAGGCCAGGAATCTGAGCCCCGATCACGTCTTTTCTGGTCCAGGGCTCTTTGCTTGACACCAGGGTGTTTCCCAGACCCAGGCATGGCCGGCACTTGGCAGTTATCCAGACCCTTTCCCACCCCTGCTTTGGGGAGTCCTCAGGCTGGCCAGTAGGTCTGCACGAAGTGGCTGGTGTGGATGGTCTGCGGTGCGACGAGCCCAGCAGATCAGCCCGAGTCTTGGGCAGGTCAGAAGACTTGTCATCCTCCAGCCAACAAATGTTAGGCTGCTGCTTGGGTTGCAGCCGGAAGTGACATCACAATGGGATGTGAGCCCTCTTAGAACGAGAGCGCCAGCTGTTCCATTCACCCCGCATCGGGGGTCAGCAGGGGCCATCTGCCTGCCCACCTGGAAGCCCCTCCTGGGCAGGGCTGCGGGCGTTCACCCAGCCACCTTCTTAGGTAGACTCAGCACAAAACAATCTTATTGTTCAAGCTCTGCTCAGAATTGCTACCCTGAGGAGAAGGCTGTGGCCGGGCCGGGTGGGGTGTGATAACCTGGGACACGGGGCCTGCTTGGGCAGGTCCTAATGACTGTAAATAACCAGGCTGGAGGCAGGACCTGAGCTTTTAACTCTATAAATATACATTATTTCTAATATGGCCTGGACGGTCTGAATATCATAATTACCTGGGATCTGCTTTATAGGCATTTAGTGAAACAAACGGGGCTGCACTGAGCCAGGTAAGGAGGCGGTCCTGTACCTTTAACAAGTGTGTCTCAATGAGGCCTTTTCATTAATTCTTTGTTTAAATCCTGGCAGGTTGCAACTGACTTGATGTGCCAGAACTGTTGGACTCTGTAGCTCTCTCTTTTCTTTTTCTTTTTTCCTTGACTTAAAAGCGCGTGTGTGTGTCTGTGGTTTTTTTTTTAAGTGATTTTTATTTTTTCCATCACAACTGATTTACAGTGTTCTGTCAGTTTTCTACTGTACAGCAAGGTGACCCAGTCACACATACACAGATTCATTCCTTTTTCTCACATTATTTTGCTCCATCGTAAGTGACTAGATATAGTTCCCAGTGCTATACAGCAGGATCTCATTGCTTATCTATTCCAAAGGCAATAGTTTTGCATCTATTTACCCCAAATTCCCAGTGCATTCCACTCCCTCCCGCTTGGCAACCACAAGTCTGTTCTCCATGTCTATGATTTTCTTTTCTGTAGAGAGGTTCATTTTTGCTGTGTATTAGATTCCAGATATAAGTGATATCATATGGTATTTGTCTTTCTATTTCTGACTTACTTCACTTAGTATGAGAGTCTTTGGTTCCATCCATGTTGTTGCAGATGGCATTATTTTGTTCTTTTTTATGGTTGAGTAGTATTCCATTGTGTAAATGTGCTTGCATTTTTACCCAGCTCTGCTACCAGCCTCGGGGCAGACGTCAGGGCTACGTGAAAGAATGTTTAGAAAAGTCTTTCATGTGTGTCTCCTCCTCTCACAGAAAACTTCGTCTTTTTTTTTATGATTCTTGTTTCTTCCAATATAGTTGACTTATAGTATTTTGTCAGTTTCTACTATACAGCAAAGTGACCCAATCATATATATATATATATATATATATATATATATATATATATTCTTTTTCTCACATTTTCCTCCATCGTGTTCCATCACAAGTGACTAGATATAGTTCCCTGAGCTATACAGCAGGATTTCACTGCTTATCCACTCCAAAGGCAAATAGTTTGCATCTATTAATCCCAGACTCCCAGTCCATCCCACTCCTTCCCCCTCCCCCTTGGAACCACAGAAAACTTCACTTTGATGCTTCTGATGACTGTGTGTGTACCTGTTTGTGTCTGTTGCGGTGGGGGAATGGTCATCTTCCCCACACCCAGCAATTCTCATATACCCTAGACCCCAGCTGGTGTTAATAGTTTAACTCAATCCCGACCCTGTCTGCCCACCGATAGCATCAGATCCTGCAGATAGGAGCTCAGACCCACAGGGCTGCCCCCTCCTCCTGCTTTAGATGCCAATCACATGTCCAGCTTCTGACCCACCAGCTCCTGGTCTGCAGTTTCCACCATCCCCTCCCTCCTAGGGTACAGTTAATTTTGCTCGAGCAACTCCCAGAACTCAGGAAAACATTTTACTGATTTATTATAAGAGGATCTAACTGGGAAAAAGCCTCATGGAAGAGATGCACAGGGCAAGGTATGTGGGAAGGTATGCAGAGGGCAGCCATGCCTTCTCTGGAATGCATAGCTCCTCCCAAAGCTCCACGTGTTCACCAACCCGGAAACTCTCTGAACCCCATCCTCTTTTTTTTCTTTTTCTTTTTCTTGATAGAGCTGCACATGTGGCATATGGAAGTTCCCGGGCTCAGGGTTGAATCTGAGCTGCAGCTCCAGGCCTTCGCCACAGCCACAGCAAAGCCCTATCTGAGCCTTGTCTGCAACCTACACCACAGCTCACGGCAACACCGGATCCTTAACCCGCTGAACGAGGCCAGGGGATCGAACCTGCAACCTCATGGTTCCTAGTAGGATTCGTTAACCACTGTGCCACAACGGGAACTCCTCCTTTTGGATTTTTATTATGACATGATTGATTAAATTATTGACCACCGGGGATTAATTCAACCTCCAGCTCATCTCCCCTCTTTGGAGTTCGGAGGCTGGGGCTGAAACTTCATACCTTTCTAATCCCAAGCTTGGTTTCCCTCATCCTTAGGGGCCTCCCATAAACTCAGGTATGGTTGAAAGGGGCTTGTTATGAATAATTAAAAATACTCACTTCACCTTTATTGCTCTGGAGCTATTTCAGGAACTGGGAACAAAACTAAATATTATAGCAAAAGGTGTCCATGTGGCTCTTAGATAGGAAATTATAAGGATTTTAGGAACTGTGTCCCAAATACATAGTTCTTCTTATGAATCATGATATCACAAAGGTCCCAGCAGGAGGTGGTGATAAGTCTAGAGACGGCAGCCTGAGCTGGCTGGGCAGGTCACATCATTTCTCGTGCCTCGGTTTCTCCAGCAGTAAAAGGGGATAGTCATCGCTGTCTCATAGAGTTGTTGTAAGATGGAGTTAATGTGAGTACAAAGCTTAGGACAGTTTGTCACCTGGCTAAGAGCCAGTAAAATAGTTGGTCCCTTCTTCCCTTCCCTTGGTATCTATCAGATCGAAAGTTATCTGGTTGCTGAAATAACCTGCTTGACTGTGTTGACAAAGGAACTGTCACACAGCCTTGGACAGCCTTAGGTTAAAAAATTGCCAGGGAAGTCTTCCAGCCCTACAGGCGCAGAGGTGGGCAAGCACTGTAATCCATATCCTTTTTGTGTTTCTGTATTGGAGCTGTTGCCAGCATTTCTTGGACCCACAGCTTCTGGGCTGTGGGGTCTTAAGCTAATTTGGCTTTACACCAATCTGCCAGCACAAGAGAGGACAGCCTTGGGGGTGGTCCCGAGCCTGCTCTTGACACAGGTGTGTCTGGCATCAAGGCCAGCATCAAGGCGTGTGGTGTGAGTGGTCACACAGAGCCCTGTGCTTGGTTTAATGCCTGTTGTGGACATCTTGAGCTGGTGTTTTGTTAAGTGGAGCCCAATAAGCCAGTTTGCATGCGTGGATTGCCCTGACAGTCCTAAGCTTGAACCAGAGCTGGTTTGGAAAACAGAAAGAAGGTGACATCATCCTCAGAAACATCAGCCAACAAGGAATCCCATCACTTGCTTTCTTACTCGTGTTGCTTCCCCGTGTGAGCCAGTCACTGAAAAGGATGACATACGAGAAGGAAAGATCGGGCAACCCGTGGTGCCTTTTCCCTTCAGCTTTTCCGTCCCTGGTAAGCAGAAGAGGGGGAGTGCTGGTAGAATGTGTGCATATCAAGAAGTGAAGTTAAAAGAGTTGAGTTAGGTTTAGGCAGCGTTGCTGCTGTTCTGCTAAGTCACATGATGTGTATGTCTATCTAAGTGGTGAAAAGCAAATTGTGTAATTTTGATGATTTCACATACTAGTTAAGTGCGCTTTGGTTTGTATTTAAAACTTGGCATTGTGCAATATAAACACAAGTGGCCAGATTCATGCAAATAATTTAAAGTTTTAATTTTTTTGACCCAGAGTGATATTAAACAGCAAACAAATAAACAAAAAAACAAAAACAAAAACCCAGCATCACGAGTCAATAGACTCTGGAAGAAAGGGGGAAAGTTGTCGATTTTAATACCATTAATGATACTTTTTCCCAGCTTTTTCCTCAAAGGGCTCTACATTTTCTTTTTTTTTTCTTTAAATGATTTTTATTTTTTCCATTATAGTTGGTTTACAGTTTTGTGTTAATTTTCTCCCATACGGCAAAGAGACGCAGTCACGCACACATATACACATCCTTTTTTCTCATATTATCCTCCATTACGCTGCATCACAGGTAACTAGATATAGTTCCCAGTGCTATACAGCTGGATACGTTTTCATTTTGCACCAGGCCCCACAAAGGATGTATCCTATGCTGGCTGGCTGGCTGGCATCCTGGAGCTGGTCTCAGGCTGGTCTTGTACACACAAGTCCCGGTCTTCACGCTACTCTGCGTTGCAGAGTCAAGAAACAGCATATGGCTAAGTGAGCATTGGCGCTTGGCTGTGAAGGTTCCAGGCAGTTCCAGGTAGGTCTGTTGTTGATAGAGATCACAGCTGAGGAATTTCAAGGCTGCAAACATACCTTTGTTGGAGGTGTTTTGGGGGCCTGCTGTGCAATTCAATTCTCTTGAATTGCTGAGCAGCTCAGTGTAGGGGCCCAGGGCCAGCAGTGGGCTGCATGAGAGGCCCCAGTTGGAATTCCAGCTCTGGCTTGGTCTCCTGGGGCAAGTCCTTTCTTCCTGGCTCGATTTCCTCACCAGACAACCCTCCGTAATATAGTTAAGAGTGTGCTGGAGTAACCGTCGTGGCACAGCGACTAACGAACCCGACTAGGAACCATGAGGTTGCGGGTTTGATCCCTGGCCTTGCTCAGTGGGTTAACAATCCGGCATTGCCGTGAGCTGTGGTGTAGGTTGCAGACACGGCTCGGATCTGGCGTTGCTGTGGCTGTGGCGAAGGCCGGTGGCTACAGCTCCTGTTAGACCCCTAGCCTGGGAACCTCCATATGCCGCGGGTGCTGCTCTAAAGACAAAAAAAAAAATTTTTTTTTTTTGAGTGTGAGTTACTCAGAGGCTAAACTCTTGGGTCAATTCATATATCCACATCTTAGCTAGTTGTTGGATCTCGGGTAGGTTGTTCAAGCCTCCTGAACCCTCAGTCTCTCCGTCTGTAAAATGGTATGAAATGCGTGAAGGGGAAGGAGCTAACATTGTGTCTGGTATGTGGTGCTGAGTAGATGAGAGCGATGGCCTGATGGTGAAAGAGTGAGAAACAGTCACTAGAGGTTCTGGGACCAACAGAGTACCGCCGGGGAGCCCGATCCTCAAGGTCTAAGAGGTTCTGTGAATATAGGTGCCTGGGAGCCTCTGCTTTGGACTTTTGAGCAGTTCTTCAGGCTGTTCTAGAAGTTGCCAGAATGAGAGAAAAATTGTGCTTGGAGTTTTGAAGATCTGGGTCCTTGTCTGTCTGCACTGAGTCATGTGACTTCTGACAGTCCCTTCCTCGCCAGGCCTCGCGTCTTCATCTGTGAGAGGGCATTGGGACGGGTCTGCCTGCCGCATAGGCTGAGGCCCAGTTGAGATGATGCACGTGGAAATCTTTCTTTAGCTTAACTTCAAGGTGCTGCGTTGGCAAGAACTCTTAGGGGAAGCCTCAGTATTCATTTAAATCTTGCTCACTCGTGTCAGGAGCAAAGACACAGCTGCTTTGCTTGGGCCCCAGACCTTCATCTCTGAGATCTGAGGATAGGACTTGGACGTAACAGAAAGTGGCCCATGAGCAGGTTAGAAGGGAAGGCAGGAGGGAGAAGAAAAGAGCACGCAAACCAGCAGGATTTGGAATTGTCCCCTGGAACCACAATCGCAGGTTTTAGGGACTTAGGAAGGGGCGCAGTCCAGCCTTGTGGTGGAGAAGCGTCAGATGTTGGGAAGGGGAGAAGGCGCTCGCTGTCGCAGGGTTTCTCACCAGCCCCTGCCTATTAAGCCCCGGCGGCTTGTCACTCCCCGGCTAACAGCTTGGCAGCACAGAGGCAAACCACAGAGTACATTGGAGGCCCCGATCTGCCCATTTCCAGGGTGGGGCTGCATTTTTCTCCCACCGCAGGGAGCTAATGAAAGAAAACAAGCTCTGGGAGTTGGGCGAGGACTGGCCACAGAGCACTCGGGGAGGACGGCGCTGGCTGTGGAGGCATCCACAGCCCCCGGGAGACAGGTGGAAGCCGGCAGCCAGGCCCCCCCGCGTCCCCAAGGGAACTCGGAGGACCCCCTGCTCCGCAGCTGGGAGGCCCGGAGGTGCGCCGTGTTAGGGCCTGTGTGGGATGGAAGGGGGTCTCGGTGTGTGAGAGGGGGTCAGCTGGAAGAAGCTCAGGCTCCCTGAGGTGGATCGGTGCTCTGGAATGCCTCACGGAGGTGGACTTGCGCTCCAGACCGTGGGCAGAGCCTGTGTGAGTTCTGTGAGTAACAGTACTTCACATCTCTGGGGCACTTTTGGTTCTGGTACCAGCCCTGGGGAAAGTGGGTGCGACTTCTGTTTTCCCTTAAGAGTAAAGTGACACTCAAAGAGGGGCAGCTCTCAGCAGTTCCCGTAGTGGCTCGGCAGTAATAGACCCGATTAGTATCCATGAGGATGAAGGTTTGATCCCTGGCCTCGCTCAGTCGGTTTAAGGATCTGGCGTTGCCGTGAGCTGTGGTGTAGGTTGCAGACGCGGCTCGGATCCCGCGTTGCTGTGGCTGTGGTGTAGGCCGGTGGCTACAGCTCCTGTTAGACCCCTAGCCTGGGAACTGCCATATGCTATGGGTGTGGCTGTGAAAAGCTAAAAAAAAAAGGGTGTGTGTGTGGTGGGGGCAGCTCTTGTTCAAAGTCTCAGGTCTAAGGACTCAGGACTTGGGTCTCCAGATGGAGCCTGCTGTTGACAAAGAGGGATCAGCAAACCTTCGTCCCCACTGCCTTGAAACACATACTGTCCTCCAGGATTGGAGCCTGACTTGAACAGCCGCACACTGTTTTATGGAGGAGGGCTGGTGCTGAAACACTGATGGTGTAAATTGAATTATGTTTGTAACTGTACCAGCAAAACCATTTCAAGGAATCCTGTTGTGAGTCATTTTGAAAAATGAAGAATTCCACTGTCTGCCTGACACTTTGCTCTTTTGGGATGTTTGTGTGGTAAGATGGCTTGGAAGGAGGGTCCGCTGTTTTGCTGGCTTACGTTGCTGCTGCCTAAGGGAGGTTGACTCCTGCAGGTGCTCAGAGGGGCTTGCACATCCTGGAGTACTGGGGGAAGATGTAGTTCACGGGCAGAGGGTGTTGATTCATTTATTCAAAGAAGTTGGGACCGGAGTTCCCATTGTGGTGCAGCGGAAACGAATCCGACTAGGAACCATGGGGTTGAGGCCTTGCTCAGTGGGTTAAGGATCCAGCGTTGACTTGAGCTGTGGTGTAGGTCGCAGACGTGGCTTGGATCCCGCGTTGCTGTCTGTGGCTGTGGCATAGGCTGGCGGCTACAACTCCAATTAGACCCCTAGCCTGGGAACCTCCACATGCCCCAGGTGAGGCCCTAAAAAAGCAAAAAAAAAAAAAAAAAAAGAAGAAGAAGGAGGTCGGGCCTCAGGGAGCAGCCAGGCCAGTGATTCTAGAGTGAGGTGTCCTGTAAGGAGTTTTTTTAGTGACGGTAATGACAATGACACTGTTAACTGAGCACTCACTGTGTGCCTGTGCCCGTACATAGATGATCTTATTACCACTGATCATACTAACGTTTGTGAGTGATTTCCTTTCCAGTTAATTCAAAGGAATATTCCTCTGTACAGAGGAACATTTTTCAGCCAAGAGACAAAGTGCTTGCTGTAATATCAGTGAACCTTGAAACATTAGGCTGCTTGAAAGAGGCTCAACACAAAGGACATGTGTTGTATATTTATATGAAATACCCAGAATAGGCAAATTCATAGAGATAGAAAGCAGGTTAGTGGTTGCTGGAGGGTTGGGATGGGTTGGAATGGGATGTAGTGACTGCCTAATGGGTCCAGAGTTTCCTTTAGGGGTGATGGAAACATTCTGGAATGAAATAAATGCGATGATTGTACATTTTGCGAGAACTAAATCTCATTGAGTCGTACACATTAAAATGGTTGAAGTGGTAAATCTTTTAAAATTATAGTTGATTTACAATGTTGCATCAATTTCTGCTCTACAGCAAAGTGACTCAGCAAAGTGTATATATTTTTATATATATGCATATATACATATGCATATACACACAGACATTGCTTTTTCTTATATTATCTTCCATCACGTTCTGTCCCAAGAAATTGGATATAGTTCCCTGTGCAGTACAGTAGGACCTCATTCTTATCCCTTCGAAATGTAATAGTGAAGTGATAAATCCTTACGTTATGTGCATTTTATCACAAGCTATATTTTCATTATTGTGTTTTCCTCGTGGCATCCTTCTCCCCAACTTGGGCTCGGATATGCTGTGTAGATCGGGAAAGAAGGGCAAGGGCTTGTTCGTGTCCGCAGTGAGGCTGAAGCAGCTTGGCACTTTCCAGTCCAGGCTCCTCCTTTAGGAGCAACCAGAGACCCAGAGAGGGCTAGTGACTCAGCCAAGGGCACAGAGCAAAGTGCTGAAGTTGGGATGTGAAGTCTGGCCTTCTCACTTTCCACAAGAAAAATCACAGAAGAAAAGTGCTTTTTAAAATTTTTTAATTTTTTTAAGATTCTTTGTGTTGCCGGGTAAATTCTGGGCTACAGAGGCCCAGCTCTGTTACCCCTGGAGTTTCATACCTGCCTTGGGTACCTGGGGAAACTGTCTGACCCACGCTGCGGGGAAACAGCCCCTGGACTAACTCAAGTGTCAGGAGGCCCTCAGCCAAAGACCTGGGCTGTGTCCCCGGGCATGTGTCTAGAACAATTCCACTTGTGCTACTCAGCTTCAGCTCTGAGCAAAAGGAACCAATTATGGGTGAACACATACGTTTGGTGTTTGATGGGAGACTTGCCATGTGACGCTGCTTCTTCTTTTCTTTTCTTTTCGACTGTGAACATCTGACACTACAGGAAATAAGAAACTTTCCAGTACCTAATTTGTGCTCACTCTACTTTCAAACCCTCTTGGCCCCAGCGCAGGGTAAATGAAACTGTAGCTTATAGTAATATTTATGTATGGGAGTCATTGAGCTGTTTAAATGCCTGGATGTCAGAAAACATTTCTCATTTAGCAAGCCCCCTGGCCCTCCCGCCCTCTGGTTGTACGGTAGCTGGGCTTGCCTTCTCTCTGAAGTCAGGCTGCAGCCTCCTTCCTGGGTGGTGGCGATACAGCAATGAGACAATTTCGATGATGCCATCTAAGTGAGGCTGAGCCGTAATGCAACTAAATGTATATTTAATCCTTTGGAGAAGGTGGATCAACTCCAGAGTCTTGGAAGTTAGCTAGATTCTCGGCAAGATCCGTGGGCAAGGAACGGCAGGACCTGTGTCTGATCGTCGACCTGACCTTAGCGAGATGGCGTAAAGTTTCTAAGCTGTGGCTTCCTCCTCTTGGAATGTGAATGATGATCCTGGCCTCTCCCACATGCTGGGGTGGGTGTGAGCATCTGAGCGAGATGAGGGATATGTGGGTGCTTTATTACTGTCGAGGAGCTTACCGAGGCGGCTTCTGAAACCAAGGGATGGAGGGACGGAGAGAAACCGTGAAGAACTGATGCCACCTGGTTTGTGTTGGGAGTCGTGGAGCAGAACTGGCCTTCGCTTTTGGGGCAGCTTCTCGTGGGAAGTGGCACTTGGCACACGTGGTTCTTTCTTTCTGCCATCAGACCAGCAGGGTTCGGAGGCACCCACGCTGTTAAAGACAGTGTGCCCAGTTCTGCCCTCCGGGAGTTCACAGTTTAATGGTGTTTTCATGGGTCCCCTGGAAGGCGAGCCCTTGAGAGGGAGTACAGGTGACCTGGTGCAGCTCCCACCCACCACCCATACCCATCACCGTACTATTCAAATCAGAGTCCCTGGGGAAACGTGTGTGTGTGTGTGTGTGTGTGTGTGTGTTGAGAGAAAGAAAAGAGCTAAGAGAGTGGGATGAGTCAGATTTACCCAGTTTTTTCCCTTCTGAAACTAGTTATGCTCACACACACACAGAGCAGTCATGCACTTGCTCAGAAATGTGTGAAAACCACATAAAATGTGCACAGTGCAGCCCTTTTGAAAGCATACCTTTGACCTCTCTGGAGCAGGAGTGGATTTTGAAGGTTCGGATCTTTCCTTATCTGCAGGGACTTTGTGTTAGCCCCAGCGCTGGTTCAGGGCCTGCCCCGGCTGACTTGTGGGAGCGGGGGTATAGACGTGGGGGAGGCCCTAGGGAGTCCTGCCAGACAGGTGAGTTCTGACCCTCCTGGTGGTCCTGGTTGGCCGGTAGCAGGCGGTGGCCCGGGACAGACTGGGAAGAACCAGACACCCCAACTTTCTGTAGGCAGAGGGCACGGGGCCTGTAGTTCGGTATTGAAGGTCTTCTAGGGCTCAGGTTGTGTGGGTTGACCTTGTACCTGGGGCCCTCTGCCCCTACCAGCTGAGGCTCCTCGCGGCTCCCTCAGCTGCTGTCTCCACAGCCACCGCCTGGCTGGGGCTTCCCCTTGCGTTTCCCAGGGGGCGTGTTCTCTGACTCCTCCGTACCTTTCTGGCATCAGTTCTTCACGGCTTCTCTCTGTCCCTCCATCCCTTGGTTTCAGAAGCCGCCTCGGTAAGCTCCTCGACAGTAATAAAGCACCCACATATCCCTCATCTCGCTCAGATGCTCACACCCACCCCAGCATGTGGGAGAGGCCAGGATCATCATTCACGTTCCAAGAGGAGGAAGCCACAGCTTAGAACTCGGAGTGGGTCCCACCGCCTCTGTCGCGTTTCCCTTGACTCTCCCAGCAAGCTGTGAGCACCTCCCCTTTCTCTAAAGGGTCCCCAGAATCTCTTCCCAGGCCCATGGTACATCATCGGTGTTTCTGAGTGTGCGAGTTGGGTCTTCTCCGTAATGGGTCTCTTGTCTCCGGGTGTCCTTCATCGTCCCAGGTGTGGTCGCCACCTTCCCTGGTCCAGGAGCTGGGTCTCAGGCTCGTGGTTTTTAGCTCCCGCTGCGCCTCCTGCTTCCCTTTGGAAGAGGAGTGGACAGGCTTTGGACCAGGCACACAGCCTCCGCGGGACTGGCTTTATACCACATGCAGTGTGGATAGTGAGACCAGCCTGGCCTACACCGAAGGCCGCCGCGATGACCAGGAGAGGCTGAGGGAGGGGTGGGAGAGAGTTCTGGAAAACCGCAGAGCACTCTGCAGCACCGGATCGTTCATGGCCTTGGGGCTAGACTCTTAGTAGCTGTGACCTGATGTTAATGCCAGCTCCAGCAAGGGCCTCCGGGACAGTGGAGAGCTGGTATATGCCATTGACCCAGAGTCTAGCACCCCTGAGTTCCCCTCACCCTCCCTGGGCCTATTTCCTCAGCTCGACTATCCTTTCCAATTCTGCTGCGGGTGGTCATGGTGCTGTGTTGGGCAGGGGGCCGCGGGTGTGGACCCGTCACTCCTGTGGGTGGGGGAGGCTCAACTGAGACCATCAGGAGGGTTCCCTCCAACTATTAGTACTAGTGTGTTGGTCAGTGTGGCTTCTAATTCACATTGAGGGACCACTTGTGCCCAGCTCATTGCTAGATCTCCATCAGCACCCACTTTGACCTTTAGGAGAGGCTGTTTGCACTCCTTGTGGTGGCGGAATTATTTCACCCCTTCCACAGGTGTTGACATTTAAGGATGGTCGGCAGTGATGGTACAGAAGGAGAGGCAGGAAACCCAGAGGAAGGAAAGGGGCCAGTTGCTGAGAAAGTGTGTATAATAGGCACCTACTTTGAGAAGTGCCTGCCTCTGCTGGTTTTGTGGTGGTGGCATTCAAAGGCAGGAAGAGAGATAAAATCGGATTTCAGGATTTTCACCCTCCTCCCCCCAACTTCCTACGGCTGAGAGCGTTTCCAGGGCAGGGACTGGGTAGTTTTCGACTTTTATGTTCCCTGAGCCTGGCATAATACGTGGTATTTCAGCATGCTTAATGAGTGAATGGATGGATGGGTGGGTGTGTGGATGGCTTTCTACTCCTCGTCACAGCAGTAGTGTCAGTGAATATATAAAGCCATGGTTAGTGGCAGATCCGATGAGTTAACTACTAACCAGCATGGAGTTTCCGTTGTGGTACAGTGGAAACGAATCTGACTAGGAACCATGAGGTTGCGGGTTCGATCCCTGGCCTCGCTCAGTGGGTTAAGGATCCGGTGTTGCCATGAGCTGTGCTGTAGGTCGCAGACGCGGCTCGGATCTGTCATGGCTGTGGCTGTGGCCACAGCTACATCTCCGATTCGACCCCTGGCCTGGGAACCTCCATATGCCTTGGGTGTGGCCCTGATAAGACAAAAGACAAAAAAAGAAAAAAAAAATACCAATCAGCATGTCTGATTATAGAAGAAGACAGAGTTCTAGGAAGACAGCATTGCCCTTTGAAGCTGTTCTCTGTGTCCCCATCCTTCTGCATTTTGTGATCACCCCTCTGTGTTCCTGAATTCAGAAACGTCTGCAACTAGAAGAGAGTTGAAGGCCCTGTTTTCCTCTGTTCCCAGGAGGGACTTGAATGTGTTGTGCACACACTCAGTGATGAAAATTCCTAGTCATTGTGAGCAGTGCCCTTTTTCCAGTTGATTTCCCGCCAGGCCTCCCCGCCCCGTTCTGGCAGGTGCTGTAGGCAGATAACCTTGGCAAAGGGCTTGGCACGATGGCAAAGTTTACACCGGATCGCCGTGGCCGTGCTATCTTGTTATCTCATTTCCTCGATGGTCATTGTCGCATGGGAAGGTACTTCCTCTGTGGGCTTGCCTTGACAGAGACCTTTGGGCATAGATAAATTCATAAACTGCACTGCGTGAGTGAAACTGTTTCTTTGCAGAGCTGGGGTCTTGGTGAAAGCCTCCTCTGAGAAGCACCCCCCCATCCCCAGGAATGTTTCATCAGGCTCCTGAACCCCAGTTCTTCCCCCTTTTAGAAGCACGGCCACCCGCTTCCCTTCTGACAGTTGTGGGTGGAGGACAGGCTGTGTGGCGTCCCGGGTGCAGATCTCTTTGAGAATTTGACCCTGAGGGATGTCCCAGTGGCCGCTTTTCCTGAGCTGCGTGATGTTTTCTCCCAGGGGTCTCAGCCTCAAGCTGCCCAGAGTCCCGCTCACCAGCCTGAGCCCGAGTGCCTTGATCCTGGCCTGGAGTTTTTGTCTCTGCTGTGTGACCTTGGGCAAGCTACTTGATTTCTCTGATCCTCAGCTCACTCCTCTGAAAACAAAAAGGTTGGCCAAGGTGCTTTCCAAAGCCCCTGCCTTCGTGTCTCTGGGGAGGGGAGACGCTGCCTCTGTCCTGAAGCGGGACCTGAGGCTGGTCGGGCAGGGTGACAGTGTCCGTGCGAGGCCACAGCGGAGACTCTGGGGCCTGAGCTGTAGGCAGCGGGTCCAGGATGCTGGGAAGCTGCTAGGAGGTAGGGTGAGCGGAGCGCCTCCGGGAAGCGAGCCCTGTTATTCAGCCCCGGGGAATGCCGAGGACTGGCTCAGCTCGGGCAGGGCTGCTGAGAGCCTTGTGGCTGTGGCTGTGGGCAGAATTTCATGGCCTAGAAGAATGGTTACTGTATATACCAGTGATAAATATTAGTCACCGTGGCAGCCGAAGGAGTTTCCTGTGCTGCATTTTTGACACTTCCAGAAATGGGAAAGCCCTCCTCCCTAACAGGGGCACGGGGCGGGGAGACACAGGAATGTGTCTCTGGGCTCAGGTGCCAAGAAATTCTCTTACCCTGTGATGCCCTGGCTAGAGATCCCATGGGATTTTCAGCCGCCAGGGACCATCTCTGCCTGAAGCTGCGTAGGGCCTGTGAGTGTCCCTTGAAATCTCTCCTGGACCACCTCTCAGGGCCTTGCTTGAGCATGTTCCAAATCTAAGCCTTAATCCGCCCTCCTCCCCCGACCCACCTGCCATCTGCTTAGCCTCCTCCGGCTTTCCCTTTCTCAGTGAGACGACCGCCATCCCCTAAGTTGCCTGAGCAGACCCCAGGGGACGTCATCCTTGTCGCCCCCTTCCCCTCTGCTCCTCATCCTCCAGTCCATCCCCCAGCCCTGCCAGCCCTGCCTCCAGAACGTGACAACCTGACATCCCACCGTGGCTTCCTCATCTATAAGTCGGCGTCTCCCTGACCTAGCCTTCCTCCTAACTGATGTCTCTGCCAGGCCTGTTCTCCACAGGCAGCCAGAGTGATCTCTAAAAAATGTGTGTCTTGGAGTTCCCATCGTGGCGCAGTGGTTAACGAATCCAACTAGGAGCCCTGAGGTTGCGGGTTCGATCCCTGGCCTCATTCAGTGGGTTAAGGATCCGGCGTTGCCGTGAGCTGTGGTGTAGGTCGCAGACGCTGCTTGGATCCCACGTTGCTGTGGCTGTGGCGAAGGCCGGCGGCTACAGCTCCTGTTAGACCCCTAGCCTGGGAACCTCCATATGCCGCTAAAAAAAAAAGACAGAAAAAAATAAAAATAAAACCTGCAACCTCATGGTTCCTTGTCGGATCGTTAACCACTGAGCCACAACGGGAACTCCCAGTTTGTAGCTTTAAATCCGTGTGATTATTTGTGTACCGTCTTCCCCTGGAGGGCAGGAATCATCTCTTTTATCTCTGCTAGGCCCGGGACCCAGCAGCCAAGAACACAGTAAATATCTGTAGGCGTGAATCGCCTGTGGAGGACGTGGCCGCTCGTGCTGCGTTGCCCTGGGATATGTCCCCGACTCTCCGATCCCCACTGAGTGGCCACTGCCTGCTGGGCTCTTCCTGGCTTCACTCCTCTGGCATCCAAACTTATCAGTCCCACATCTCAGGCTTTTGCAAGGTGACACTTCATCTGATTACCTAATTCACACTAAGGTGTTAATGGTGCTAATGACATAGTGTTTATTACCCCAGGGGATGCAAAACGATGGTATCAAAACATATCAGTCCCCGGTTGAAAAACTCTTCGGTAACTTCGCGGTGTAGAGTCTGGTCTCTGTAGGCAGGTGGACAAGGCCCCATCTGCACATTCGGCTTCCTGCTGCCTCTGCAGCTGCGGGTCTCAAGGCTTCGTCATCTGTCTCTTCCACCCCCGTGCCCTGCACAGTACCTGCCCTGGGCAGGCCCTCAATAAATGTTTACTACGTGGAGTTAAAAGCAGTAGATTTAATGACTCACGCTTTAACCCAAGCTTTCTGGTGTCGTTAGTCTTTAAGCCTTGGATGCCAGGGGAATGACAAATGGTGGGAATTTCAGGCATATCGGGAGACCAGTAAAGAGGTGGCTTTGTCTGAATCGGGGGTGGGGGGTGGCCTTTTAGAGCCCCGAAGTCCAGATCTCACCTCCTGCCACGCCAGCCACATCACTGAGCACCACGGTTCTTCTTCTGCCCGTGGGGTGAGGTTGTCAGCTCTCTGCTTTCCAGGTTGCCAGAGGAGGCCAAGTTCATGTAACCATCTCCTCCTGCTTATCGGATACAGTGTGTGGTCATCTGCACCCTGAGGCCAATGGGGCAGCAAAGGGCTAGAGATAATCGCTGATGGGAGAGCGCCCCCCACCTCCTGCCCCTCCAAGCCCTTCCCAGGTCATGTTGGTGGGGGCAGCCCAGTCGCTGGCAATCTGATGGTGGTTACCCCCCGACAGGACCCTTCCCGCCGTTCCAGTCCCTCCCCATCGGCATCTTTTCCCGATGATGCAGGTGTGGCCTGAGTGAGCAGGAAGAAAGGAGCCCCATCAATTTTAAGAAAACCCTTGATTTTGATATGTTTTATTGTTGGGGGCAAAGAGAGTGGCAGCTGTTGTTTAAAATGAGTGGGCAATATTGGTTGGCCAGGTCAAGTTTTTGGACAGAGGATTATCTGGGCTGTGAGGCTTCTGTGAGACATCTGGGATGGAGTCACCCCCCACCACCTCCACCTGGATGATGAACCCTCGGGGGTGCTCCCCCACAGCCTCCCCTCCCACTGCCTTGGATCCGCACCCCCCTCCCCACCGCCGCCACTTGCCGAGGGCAGTCTTTCTAAGGGATGGAATTGCCCTGGCACCTCCCTGCTTAGATGCATCCTAGCATCTAGTGCCTTTAGGACACTTCAGCTTGTAACCTTGGGGTCTTCACGATGCCTCCCGTCTCCCTTGGTGCCTCTGGTAAGGAGCTTGCCAGCCTGGCAGCTGAAGACACTCTGGGTCCCATATTTGCGGCACACAGGCAAGGATTCAAGTGGACACTAGTATCATCTGTGGGTTGTATCATTTCAAGTACAGCTGCCATCCTGGGAGAGATCTGTGAAAAGGGTTGAAATTCTGAAGGATCCCTCTGTGCCCATCAAGGCTGAGAACGCTGAGTCTGACTGGAGTTCTGCATGCCTTCCCCAGGCTGTTCCTTGCCTCCTCGATTTGCCTCATGCCCGTAGAATGTCCTGAGCCTATTCAGCGAGCTTCCTCCAAAATGTAATTTCATCTTGATCTCCTCCAGGAAGCAGCCTTCAGACACCCCCTCCTCCCAGCCACTGCCAAGCATCCCCCTCCTGTTCTCCTCCAGCCACAGAGCACACCTAAGTCTTAGCACGACATCATCTGTTTCTTTTCAGTCCCAGACAGTGAGCCCCCTGAGGGCAGGTGTTCTGCGGGGCTGATCTCCTCTGGGTGGGAGGCAGTCTTGTCCTGTGCGGGCTGTGCTCTCTGGACTGCACTGGTTCTCAACTGAACTTTTGGCCGTTGCATATGCCATGTGGTTTATGGCTTAATAGACTGACATAGTCGGTTGTGCTTCCTTTTCACTTGGGAAGAAGGAAAAATAGTGGCAATCTCGAGATTTCACTGATCCGGAGCTTAAGATAAAATCATGAAGATCAGAGAAGATAGTACTTATTATGAATGTTACATATATTCAGGCTACTTTGAAATAGACTTATTTTCCATAGGTTGGTCTTTGCCTCACAGTTAGGTTCTTCTTGAAGGCAGAGGGACTAGTCCAAATTCACCCTCAGTCCTCTGAGCCTAGCACCGTGCCTGGTAGAGTGGGCATTTAAATAAGTCCTTGTTGAATGAATGCGTGGGATGAATATGCATTGTGGGTTTTCTGGTGCTTGGTGATGAGAAAATTCCCATGGCTTGTTAGTTGGTAAGATGCTATTTCCATTGTAAATTCTTTGGGTGTGGGGATGCTTTTTGTGCAGAATACTTGCTTGGACTGAAAAATGCTTTGTGGTAGCGGTTTTAAAAAATTGTTTTGCTCTGATTGAAGCTGGGTGACCTCGTGCAAGTCGCTGAAACCCCCTGGGAGGCTCGTGACCCTCATCTGTAAAATGGGTGGGAGGTGGCGGTGGACCACGTGGTTTCCAGGAGCCTTCTGCTCTCCTGCTGCGTGTAATTCTCACATCCTCCTCTTTGGCGAATGGACGTGGACCGTGTCCCCAAGGGTTCGTGCACAGAGCTGGAATTCTCCCCGACCTCTTTGACTGCTTTCCAGTGGGTGGAATGCCTCGTTTCTCAGTAGCAGAGAGAAATGCTAATGTGGGGTTAGGAAAGCAAGCCAAGAGCCCTTGGATAATTACAACACGCGCACGCGCGTGCGCGCGCGCACACACACACACACACACACGCAGGAGGGGGAGAAACATGGTTCATGGACTGGGGATGAGTAAAACCCAATGGACTGAGAAAGCCCCAGTGCTGAACTTGACATGACCCCATGTGCTGCCTGCCTTTGGGACACCCGCATGCCCCATGCTCGTGGCTGGTCTCTGTGATGTCAGAGGCTCATAGGAAGCGGTGCTGCCATCAGCCCGTCGGAGCGAGTGAAGCCTGCTCCCCGCCGCAGCCCGGTTCCTACACACCCGTGTCTCTGGATAACAAGCAGCCACAGCTCCTAGGCTAGTCGGAGTGGGACGCACACCCAGTGCTTCTCAAAAACAAAACCCCGACCCATGAGCGGTGTCCATGCAAGAGAGGACCCAGAAGGATTTCTGCTTTTTAGGTATGCCTTGCTGAGATGAGCAGATTGCCTTTAGGGATGGTGTGCTTTCTGAACTCTCTGTGGTCATCTGTTAATGAGCTTGCTCATTGCTTGGGTGTGTATCTGTAAGACCCAGCTTACAGTTAGTTTTCCCAGGACCCCAGCCCGCAGCAGGGCATGTCAGAAGATTTGGATTTAGAGGACAGTGGGTTTTGCAGAACAGAAGTGTGTGTGTATAAAGCGATGGGGTGCTAACAGCCCTCTGGCTGTCCCTCTTCCTGGGTGGCATTGTTTACTTGTGATATTTCTGTGAGGCTTCAGGGAGCGAGCAAGAGGGAAAAGGACTGTGTGTTGCCATATGCTCATTGTTGTATGTCCTCTGCCGTTGCCGTATGTCTGTTGCTCTGTGCTCTCCGCCAGCATTCATGGAGCATCTCTGTGCACCGTCCCTGGCCTTGAGCAGCGGCGCTCCAGAGGGGGCACACCCCTCATGTAGCCTCGTTAAATGATTACTTAATAGTTGGCTCTTCGTGAGCCACCTTTTTTGAAATAAACTTTTTATTTTGGAATATTTGTAGATGTACAGAAAAACTGCAAAGGTAACGTGGGGAGTTACCACGTACTTCTCACCCGGATTTCCCCACTGTTGGCATCTTATGTTACCACGGTACCTTTGTCAAAATGAAGAAACAAACCACCATCAGTGTGTTACTCTTAGTATAACTCCAGTCTTTAATCAACCTTAAGAAAAAAACTTTAGAAAGTTTTATTGGCATATAATTCATATACCATGAAATTCACTCTTTCAAGACGTACAGCTCATTGGTTTTTAGCAGATTGACAGAATTTTATAGCCATCACTACTACCTAGGTTAGAATGTATTTGTCACCCCAGAAAGAAACCTCAGACCCCCTCAGCGGCCATGCCCCCATTCACCCTTACCCTGGAAACCTAATAGGCTTTCTTTCTCTATGGATTTGCCTCTTTGGGACATTTCATACAAATGGAATTATATAGTATGTTATCTCTTGTGACTGGCTTCTTTTACTTAACCTGTTGGCGAGATTCATGTTGTGGGAGTTCCCGCTGTGGTGCAGCAGGTTAAGGATCCAGCATTGTCTTCGCAGTGGTATGGTTTGATCCCCTGCCAGGCACAGTGGGCCGAGGATCTGGCGTTGCTGCAGCTGTGTGGTGTAGGTCACAGCTGCAGCTTGGATTCGATCCCAGGCCCAGCAACTTCCATATGCTGCTGGTGTGGCCAAAAAAAAAAAAAATTTGCGTTGTGGCATGTATCGGTATTTTGTTCTTTTTTGTGGTCAAATTGTATTCCGTTGTATGGCTATACTACATTTTGTTTATCCATTTGACATGTCATAGACATTTGGGTTAATTCTACTTTTTGGCTGTTATGAATAATACTGTGAACATTGATGTACAGATTTTCGTGTGGTCGTGTTTTCATTTCTTGTGGGTACATATCTAGGTGGAGAGTTACCAGGTCATTTAATTACTTTATGTTTAACTTTTTGAGGAACTGTCAAATTCTCTTCCAAAGTGGTGGTTCAGTATTCTAGATCCTACCAGCAATGTTTGAGGGCTCTGATTTCTCCAACACTTGTTAATTGTCTCTTATTTAGTGCTCACACTGGGTGTGAAGTAGTATCTCATTGTGGATTTGATTTGCATTTCCCTAATGGCTAGTGATCCTGAGTATCTTTTCTGTAGCTGCTGGCCACAGCCACAGACATCAGATCCAAGCCGCGTCCACAACCTACACCACAGCTCACAGCAACGCCAGATCCTTAACCCACTGAGCAAGGCCAGAGATCGAACCTGTGTCCTCATGGTTGCTAGTCGGGTTCATTAACTGCTGAGCCACCATGGGAACTCCTAAAAGCTTTTTATTGTAGCTCTTATATTTAGGTCCTTGATCCATTTTTATTTTAATTTTTGTATATGAGATGAGGTAGGGGCCCAACTTTATTCTTTTGTGTATGTATATTGAGCTATTCAAGCACTATTTGAAACGGCTATTCTTTCCCCACTGCATGGTCTTGGATCCAGGCCAAAAATTAATGCCTGTTGGAGTACCCGTTGTGGCACAGTGGAAATGAATCCAACTAGGAACCATGAGGTGGCGGGTTCGATCCCTGGCCTCGCTCAGTGGGTTAAGGATCCAGCATTGCCGTGAGCTGTGGTGTAGGTTGCAGACGCAGCTTGGATCCTGAGTGGCTGTAGCTGTGATGTAGGCCCGCAACTGTAGCTCCAATTAGACCCCTAGCCTGGGAACCTCCATGTGCCACAGGTGCAGCCCTAAAAAGCAAAAAAAAAAAACAAACAAAAAAAAAACTCGGTGCCCATAAATGTAAGTGTTTTCTGGATTCTCTGTTCTCTTCCACTGATTGTTGTGTCCATCCTCATGCCAGTCTTGATTACTGTAGTTTTGTAGCATTAATCAACTTTTTTAAAATGTCTTTTTTATAACATACCTTGTTGCAAAAAATAATTTGAGGTAACTCAAATAACAGTGAATAAAAAGGGTAGAGGTAGGCAAGGAAATCAGGGGAAGAGGAGAAAAGGTTTGGAAAACTGAGGTGAGATCCAAGGAAATGTTAGTAACACGGTATTGCATATTATAAAGCTCTGTGGGATTGTTAAATGTGGCCAGCAGGTTTGGCTCTGGGCTCCCTTTCAGCCAAAGTTTAAATAGAAATGCGACCTCTGACAAGAGTAATGTTAAGTATCCATGAGATTTAAAAAAAATTTTTTTTTTCCTGGAGGGAAAAATCCGGTATTTCCAGGGACTTAAACATAAATTTCTCCTGTAGGTCCTAAGAATCAGAGGTTCTTGAGAGCATAGTTTCAGTTGTGTTAGTTCTGTCTCTTTAGACTAATAGCTCTTTGAAGACAGGAACTGTGTCTTCTTTCCCTCACATCCCCTGGGATGGGACATAAAGTGCTTTGTAAAATCCTTTTTTTTTTTTTTTTTAATGGCTGTACCCACGGCATATGGAAGTTCCTGCGGCCAGGGAAAATCCTAGCTGTAGACACTTGTGACGCTCGACTCTGCACTGGGCCGGGCATCGAACCCATACCTCCGTAGTGACCTGAGTCACTGCAGTCAGGTTCTTAACCCACTGTACCATAGTGGGAACTCCTGAAAAAATCTTGATTGATACTCTTTCTGAAATTCAGAATGTTTATTACATCCTTGGTGACATTTCTACAACCGGGTTAAGATTCGTTGAGAGTGACATGGAGCCCAGAAGTGGCAGTGGCTGCCCTTCTGGCTGTGTCTTGGGAGTCGTTTATTGCTTTCAGCTCCTTGAGAGCTGGCTTGAGCAGTGGTGAGTGTTGGGTGGCTTTGCTCCGAGAGAGATGGCAGTGATCTTGAAGGGAGGTGACATTGCTTCACCCGCCTTGGAGCCCACCCACCTTTCCAGCGTCCTTTCTGTGCGCTCTCTCTGACGTGCCTTCCAGCTTCCCTGCCTAATGGAAAAATCCCGCATGTGTGAGGGAGGTCCTGGCCCAAATTGGACAGCTTTTCGGAGAACTGGGGCCACCGCCACCTATGGTTGTGCTTGGCACAGGCCTGGCTGCTCTACAGAGAGGCCCACCCAGACTCCTTCTCCGGGGAAAGGGAACAAGCTGCCTTTAACTGACTACATGTGTCACTTTGGGTGGCTCTCTCCAGCCTGTCCCCAATAAAGGGTTTTACTATTTTACGGTAGCATCCTTTTTTTGCTGCACCCTCTGCGCATGGTAATGCCTGGACCAGGGATCGAATCCAAGCCACAGCTGCAACTTTCGTTGCAGCTATGGCAATGCCAGATCCTTAACCTACTGTGCTGCAGCTGGAATTCCAGTAGCATCCTTTTTAAAATAGCTTTGAACACCAGTCTCTGTGGGAGGTGAGCATTATTTCATAGTTTATAGACGGGAACTGGAGGCTCAAAATGTGTGAGCCACTTTCTCTAAGTCACACAGCTAGTGACATGCCAAGAGGTGACTCCAGCCCACAGAATCCTGACTTTGACTTCATCCTTTCCTTCGTTTTCTACTTGCTGGTTCCCAGGCTTGATCTAACTTAGGGGGTATGAGAGGCCAGCACTCTTTCTGCCCTGGGCCCTTTGGACAGGTATGTCTGGTTTCCTTTAGAGTTATATTTGGGAGTTTCCGTCGTGGCTCAGCAGTTACCGACCCCGACTAGCATCCATGAGGACGTGGGTTCTATCTGTGGCATGAGCCGTGGTGCAGGTCGAAGATGCAGCTTGGATCCCGCGTTCCTGTGGCTGTGGCGTAAGCCGGTGGCTCCGGCTCCAACTGGACCCTTAGCCTGGGTACCTCCATATGCTGAGGGTGTGGCCCTAAAAAAGCCCCCCCCCCCAAAGTTACATCTGCCTTCATGGAGGAGGGTGTCACTAAGCAGCCCCGCAGGGACCACCTTCAGCACCACTGACCCTGTGCCAGGAGCGACCTTGTAATCATACACGAATGTAGACGTCTGATTACTGCCTGTAGCTTACAAAGAACGTTTCTCACCTGCCGTCTTATTTGAGCCTGGCCGCAGTGAAGGAGCCCAGTGGGTACTATTAACCCTGCTGTGCCCGTAGGGACACTGAATTGCCTTGGGTTCCCCCAGGTGGTCAGGGCCAGAGGTTGGACTTAGAAACCAGGCTCTGACTCCTGGCCCAGGGCTCTGCCGCAGCCCTTGAACAGATGTGTGTCAGGTTGCACCGGCAAGCTGAGAATTCCTGGAACTCTAGCTACCGTGAGAGCCTTGGCACTTCGTCACTCACGATGAGTCAAAAGGAAAGTCTCTTCTCCCACGGAAGTGAAGTCTCACCCACACTCATGGATTTCTTTGTATCCCCCCAGTAGCCAGCTGTGTTCTCAGAACAGAGCAGGCAGAGCGGAATCAGATTGTAGAGAGAGCGTGGCCTCCTTCCAGAGTCTGTTAGGATGGAGGCATGATGCTGAACCACCACCACCAAACTGATCTTGGCTCCATCTCGGAAGATCATACAGTTGCTGTTTCTGTCTACTTGGGTCTCCAAATCTGTGTGCTTGGAGCTGTGCCAGTTTTCAAAGAATCCAACAGGAAGAGTCCATGACTCTTTTGGGGGCCCTCTTGTGATAGTCTTGACCGTGGCCCTGACCCCAGTTGAGGGACGTGCATCCTCTGGTATTCTCTTTAGGAAAACGGGGGTGAGGGTGTCTGGCAGCTTCCATCCTGGAGTGCTGTCGAGGCCAAAATATGATTTGACCTGAACTCACTTATCCCTTTATTCAGCGCATCTCAGCGATAGCTTACACTCTGCTAGGCTCTGGATTGAGTGGTGAACAAAGACAGCGCCGGCCTCGAGACCAGACACTTGCAGCGTGGGGAACCTGGCAGGCACAGATGTCACGTTGCAGACCGTGGAGGCCGGGAGCGAGGGGAACAGGGAGGTAGCCTGAGAGCTGTAGGAGACCTGACTCTTTTGGGGGAAGGAGTTGTGGCCAGGGAAGGCTTCCCAGAGTAAGTGACATTTGAGCTGCGATCCAAAGGCTGAGTGGGGTCACCAAGAGAAGAGGCAGGTGGCGAGCAGCCTGGGCCGACGGAAAAGCAAGCGCGGAAGCCCTGAGGCGGGAGGCGTGTTGAACAACGGAGAAGTCTGCCTGGAGGGCTGTGGACAGCACGCTTTAGCATCTCCTGTTTGATTTTCTTCAGCAGGTCCTATTGGAGAAGCTACTAGGTGCCAAGTGCATCACAGGTGCTGGGGGGCAGTGCCCAGAGAAATCAGGGATAAGCGTTGATGTGAGCCCTGCCGTAGGCATCTCCTATCCATAGGGCCTGGTGCCGCGTGGCCATAAGGACCCCTGGGCGTGTTGCTGTAAGATGCAGACCTGTACCTCGCCGTGCACAGCAGCCTAGAAATCTCCTCCAAAGGCTACCAGGGGGTGACCTCTGGCCAGGGACCTGTACTTTGAATATCAGATCCATCCTGGGGCAGCAGGGGGTAACCATAGCCCCCGTCTTATGGGGTTGCTGTGATCACGACTGTGATGTGTCGAGTGAGCACCTGGATGGAAAAGCACGCGGTCAGGGGGGCTGCTGTGATGATGATCTGGTTATTCCTGTGACCTAGTCTTGAAAGTAGGTGCCATGGGAACTCAGAGGAGAGGTCCGTGGCTCTGGGAATGCTCCGAAGAGCTGGAGGGGGCCAAGGCCGGAGAGGAGGGCTTTCTAGGTGGAGGATCGATAGCTGAGCAGCAGGAAGTGAGGACTCTAGGGGATGGGGTGTCCTTCAGGCGGGGAGGAAATGGACGTGCGTCCAGTGAGCTGGGCACATGGGTTCTTAACCGTGGGGAAATGACGCGGCCAGCCAGCTTTCTGCTTCACGGTCGTAGAAACACCTCATGACTAGAGATGATGACATGTCCGATTTGGAAGGCAAAGGTCAGGAGGTAAGAAGGCAGATAAATGCAATGTTTATCTTGAAAAAAGTTGTGAACTGCTTGGAAATCCCCAGGCTCACTTCCTCCAGGAAGCTTTTCTGGACACACCCCCACCACCACCCAGTTCTCCTGGGCCCGCCACCTCTGGCACCTAAACACGCACTGTGTGAATGCGTCTTTGCCTCTCCTTCTGGAAGGTTGATTCCTTGAGATCCGGGGCTGTGGCCGGCCTTCCTGGGGGAGTCATGGGGGAGAGTATTAATCCATTTTGGATGTCTACAGTTCATGGAGTCCCTGCAGGCTGAAAGGCTGTGGAGCACCCGCCCCCCGCCAGGTCGTTTGGCCTAAATGCAGGCACTTTCCTGCCATGCTGGGCCTCACTCAGATGGTGACTCTGGGTTCTGTCCAGAAGGAACTAGTCCTGTCCTCCCTGCACAGAGCGCCCATCCCCTTTTGATCATTAGCAAGTCCCCAAGTCCCCAAGTCGGGTTTGAACAGGGGGTGCTGGGCATGGGACTCCGCTGGGCGTGAGGATGGGACTTTCTGCTGGGAAGCCCTCCGAGCTCCTGTGAAAGATGTGTGGTTTATTGAGCACAGATTTTCAAACCTGCTTTGGAGAGCTCTTGTTAGCTTCAAAATGCTTTGGGGACATGATCAAGTGGTGATGTTTCAGTGACGTTAGAGAAGGCTCAGGATGCTGAGCACAATGCACGAGCATTTAGGGCAAAAACTCCTTCTTAAAAGGAGTCTGAGATTCATTCCTTCAGTATGCTCGTGGTGCGTGCTAAGCACGGGTCCGACACAGTGCCGGGTGCCGTCTAACTCACAGCAGGGGGAAATGAGCGCATAGCACACGGTCCCGCGTGGGAATTGCAGCGGGGCACCCAAGGTGGGGCTGTCCAGCCAGCTGAGAGGGGACCACGAGAAGGAGAGCAGGAGTGAAAATTTGGAGTGCCCCTCTTTAGAGAGTGTTCCTGGAGTTCCCGTCATGGAGCAGCGGAAACGAATCCAACTAGGAACCATAAGGTTGCGGGTTCGATCCCTGGCCTCACTCAGTGGGTTAAGGATCGGGCATTGCTGTGAGCTGTGGTGTAGGTTGCAGACACGGCTCGGATCCACGTTGCTGTGGTGTAGGTCGGCAGCTACAGCTCCGATTAGACCCCTAGCCTGGGAACCTCCATATGCTGCAGGTGTGGCCCTAAAAACACACACACACACAAAAAAAAAGCCAAAAAGAAAAAAGGTGTTCCTTACCAGGATCAGAGTAAAGTAAATCTAATGTATTTACTGCTAATAAATGGCAGTTGTTTTTTTTTTTGTTTTTTTTAATAGCCGCAACTGCGGCACATGAAAGTCATGAAAGTTCCCAGGCTCAGGGTCATATCGGAGCTGTAGCCACCAGCCTACACCACAGCCACGTGGGGTCTGAGCCACGTCTGTGGCCTACACCACAGCTCACGGCAGTGCCAGATCCTTAATCCACTAAGCAGGGCCAGGGTTCAAGCCTGAGTCCTCATGGATACTAGTCAAGTTCTTAACCCACTGAGCCATAATGGGAACTCCCCAGTAGTTCTTAATTTTATTTGTTTTCTGCTGGCCTTTGATATTTGCCAAAAAGGTAATGCCCTGTTGTGGAGGGAGGGAGGGAGGGAGATACTGGGGCCAGCAAACTCTCATCTAAGGTGTTTCACTTTCATACCAGACTAGAATTTTTTTTAGGGGGGGGATCCATTTGTCACAAAAAGCCCCTCCAAAGGGGTCTGCTTAGATAATGCCTTTCTTCAAGAGGTTTTCATCCAATGTAGTTTGCAAAATACCAGTTTCAAATAGCGAGGTAAGGCTTTGTGCTCTTCTAGCGTGATGTGGGGGTGCTGAGTCAATGCCTCATGGGATAAAAGGCTGGTTTCCTGAGCCTTCTTTCAAGACACAAGCCTGCACACAACCTTCTCAGTGGCGCCTTCCTTGGGAGCCCTGGCCCCGTGAGTTCTGCCCTTGCTCTGAGATTCCACAGCATTTCTTCACTGAGTCCCCTCGAACCAAGGGTGGTGCATCTCCCATCGTGCTATGCACAGAGGAGGCCCGCACTGACCACCAGGGCACACCAGTGACCCGTGACAGACCTCCTAACGTGGGCCGCGTAAACGGGGCCACTGGGAGGAGTTGGGGGGAGAGGGCTGAGCTGAGATGCACGTTATCATACGGATGAGGCCGGGATGGGGACAGTGTAAGGTTGGGATGAGAAGGAGGCCAGCACCTGGGAATGGCCACCTTCAGGAGATGGGGGGGTGGTGATGAGAGGGCATTAGAAGGCCGGTGACGAGGCCCCGCAGTGAGAGGGAGGGAACAGCACTGCTGGATGCAGCAGAGGGGCCAGGATGCTAAGGCCTGCACAGCACGTGTTTTGGATTTTGTGACTTGGGAGTCGCTAGTGGCCTTGGTAAGGACAGTCATGGTGGCGGCAGGGGATTGAGGCCCACGCAGGGAGTCCCAGAGGAAGTGGGAGACAGGGACAGGGATGCAGAGGGCCTGGGTTGCTCCTATCACCCACCTGTGTGGGGAGGACAGCCACCGGGTGGGGGCCGGAGAGGGACCTGGGTCAGGGACGACCCAGGAGTGCCGGGAGCCTTGAGTGCTTTCTGGGGCCATTGAATAGAATCACAGGTTAAGGAGAAACATAGAACCCAGGCCAGGTTTATACCCAGACTCAACAAAAGCACCCACGAAATTCAGACCAATACACACTCGGGGTAATGGGGCAAGCTGGTTATGCTGTGAGAAGTGTATAGTCCAGAGGCAGAAGAACCTAGGTAACTTCTGAAAACAAAAAGTTAACGCAAGAGTTCTCTTGTGGCACAGGGGGTTAAGGATCTGGCATTTTCCACTGCATCAGCTCCAGTTGCTGCTGTGGTGTGAGTTCAGTCTCTGGCCCGGGAACTTCCACATGTTGCAGGCGTGGCCAAAAACACACAGAGCAAAGGTTAAGGCAAGCTACTGTTACTAAACTGAAAAAACACAGTTGGGTTTTTTCTAATGACTTCTTGAAAGGGTAAAGACTTTGGATTTAGAAAGCCTCTTACATCTATCTTACCAGGAATTGTGGTTGTTGTTGCTTCTTTTTGTGAGCACCAGACACGTACCTCTGGGGCACAGGCCACACCCATGGCATGTGGAGGATCCCAGGCTAGGGGTCTAATAGGAGCTACAGCCTACACCACAGCCACAGCAATGCCAGATCCGAGTCGCATCTGCAACCTACACCACAGCTCACGGCAACGCCAGATCCTTAATCCACTGAGCGATGCCAGGGATCGAACCTTCAACTTATGGTTCCTAGTCGGATCCGTTAACCACTGAGCCACAACGGGAACTCCTACACAGGGAGCTTTATGAGGGGAAGAAAAAGAGAGGGAGTACACTTGGTCCCAGGTGAGACGTGGAGGTGGTCAGAGCCTCGGGCAGCCCGGGAGTTGGCCGGCAGTGTCAAGGATAACAGCCCTGTAAGCATTCCGTGCTGTGTCTTTGGGTACATGAGTGATACTGGAGACCCCTCTCTGTATCCAACTCACCTTGAAGGTACAAGACATGGCCTCTGTCCTGGTGACATCAGTATCTGGAAGGGAAGCCTGGCAAAACGTCTGCGTTTAGGATGACTCACTTCACAGGGCTGACACCGAGCCTTGTGCGGGGTGGAAGGGAGGGGACAGGGAGCTGGGCCCAGAGGAGGCCGGAGGTGGACGGGGTTGCCCAGGCATGCTCAGGGGGATGGGAGCCTCGTCCCGGGGTGCCCCTTGATGCAACAGGTAAGGAGTCGGCCTGGAAAGGTTCAGAGGCTTTCTTAAGGCTTAGTGGCAGCTTCGGGACTTGAACTCCAACCTCCCTTTGGAAAAAGTGCGTTGAGCTGTAGTTGAGGGCCTCGAACTCCCACCTGCTTGGCTGGGACTCTGTCCCTCCTGCTCTCAGATGGCATCTGTAACATAATGAGCAACACAGAAGGCCTTGGGTGTCCGTGTCTGTGCAGAGGCTGCGCTGTTTCCTGCAGCCCGGCCCCCTGGGTCCCGGCCGAGGGGTGGGAGGGCGGCTGGCCGGCCAGCCCCACTGAGTCACACGCTGGCGTGGGGCCCGGCGGGGATTTCCACGCGGTCCGTGTTGTCTTCTCCTGTTTCCTGTCGGGCTCTGACGCAGGCCGCCTGCCAGTGGGTGTGGGGGGCACTCCCGCCCGCCCTGTGACCCCCCGGGCCCCGTGGGCGGCCCTTCCCCACTGAAGCTCTGCCCGGGCAGGGTGCCCACACCGCACCCCCGGCGCGCACCCCTCGCCCCGGGCTGGGTGGGCAGCTCCCCTGAGGCCCCAGGGAGGCCGCCCATCGGGGTGGAAGGTTTTGCTGAGAGTGAGAGCTCGCTCGCGGGGCAGTTTGTACTGGGCGTTGAGAGTTATAAAAACCCAGCTGGGCCTGAAACGCCCTTTCTCTTTATCTGGTGATGAGAACATTGGTGAAGAAAACAATTTTCAACTATTCCGTTTATACACTTAAGAAAATGATTCCAATGGCGTATCTGATTTCTTTAGGTTTTTCTAAAATAGCCATGGATCTCGCTGTCTCTCAGCTTCCAGTGCTTCCATTTCTCCGTGTGAGAATATTCTGCTTAAAAAAAAAAAGAAAAAACTCCCCCGATAGGACCTCTGTATATATTCGTGCATTTTTCCTCCTGAAACTTACTGCATCCTGTGTACTGTGCTAGGCAGTTTGCAAATGTTATCTCAGTTCTTATCACTACAGTCAAAAGCTATGGTATGTAATTTGGTAACCACTACCCACAGTT